>WSYQ01000029.1:0-600000 GCA_011426435.1 Lysiphlebus fabarum | reverse complement strand
GCTCGTGTATGAATATATATATATATATATATTTTTTTTTTTTCATTGCTGTAACAACATAAATTCAAAGTATATTTTGGTTTACCCCCTTCATATTTCTTTTTTTTCTTTTTCTTATATTATTTTATTTATTTATTTTTTTTTTTGAACAAAGCAACCAAACATACAAGAGTTTTATCGCGCAGAAACATTTACCTCATTCTTTTTTTTTTTTTTTTTCTTCTTAACATTTGCATGCAAACGCAATCGCCATAGTACTCACTTTTATTTTTTATATATTTTTTTTTTTTTGTTTTTCAACCCTTTCGGTACTCCCACTAGTACTCTTCAACACTCATTTCTCTCATGAGCGATAGTATATATATATATAATTTTTTTTTTGTTTTTTTTTTTCTACTTATATTTATTTTTATTTCTTGGCGCGTTTTCAAGATTCCCATTTGAAAAACTCCCACAGCCTCTTTTATACCACGCGTATACTACTGGCAGTTTTAGTCGTTAGAGCTTTCAAATAAAAACACACAAATATATATATAAAATATAAATAGATGTTCACATAAACTTGAACGCATACATGTATTTATCGTAAGAAATATTTACAATGAAAATGGTTAAAAAAAATTGTTTTGATAAAAATATATATACAGATGAAAATTTTAAGAGGGAAAAAAAAAAAATCAGTATGTTTCATTGTTTATTTATTACTTTGGTTGAGGTACATTTTATTTTACTATTTTTTAAATATTATATGAGGGGTTTTATTGTCGTTCACCTTTTCAAGGACTTCTCATTCATTATAACTATAAACAATTGTTCTTTAGGTATTTTTTTGTTTTTATTTTTATATAAATTTGTCTTTTTTTTTTTTTTTTTATGTTTACTTGCACTTATTTTTTACTTGAAATTATAAATTTTTGAAATTAAAAAATTATAAGTTTTGTTGTATTATTTTCATGTGTGAGAAATTTTTTTATGAAATTTTTTTTTTATTAAAAAGAGGTGTTATCATGTCCATAATCGTTAAATAAAAGTATTTTTTTATATTTTTATTATTTCTTTTTTTTTTATTTAACCGCACATTTAATGTAATGGTTAATTTCACACATACAGATGAGTTTTTTTTATTTTTTTATTATTTTTCAAAGTCAAGGGTCTCAAGAGTATATGAAGAGTCAACATTCATTTTTATTTTTCATCAGAAATATAAATAAATAAAATAAATAAAAAAAAAAAAATCAACTATTTTATTATTTATTTATTATTTTATGATTCAATAATGCAAAAATATCACTACTACCCTCCGGAAAACAAAAATAACAAAAAAGCTCTACAAATAATAAAATATAAATTTTTTTTATGATTTATATAAAAAACAAATTATTAATTCATGATTTTTTCTTTTTATCAAATAAATTTAGTATAATTATTATAATAAAAAAATATTTTTTACTTAATAATTTATAAATTTAAAAAAAAATAAAAAAAAAGTCATCCCTTAAAATTGATGATAAAATATGAAATATAATTTATATTTTTCTCATCGATAATTTGACGTTGATATGATATATATGTCAAAAAGAAAAATGAGGGTTATTAGACATTGTAAAACTTATTTTTTTTTAAGGGTGCGTTAAAGATAGTATAATAAGTCTAAAAATGTATGCCTATTTATAATAATATCAGAGTCATTTTAAAATTTAGTTGGATATGCAAAGCATCACTGTTCATTTGTAACACTGATCCTACATGCAGATGAAAATCAAAAGATAAATGTCATTGGTCGACAAAGTTATTACATTCAAAAAAAAAAAAAAAAAAACATTCAAATAAATAATAATAAAAGGAAAATTTATTTTTTTCCAATTTAACCCTCATTCCAATATTTTTTATACCCTGGATTTTTTTAGTTTCTGATCTACCAAGATGATACCCGATCTTGTTGTTTTTTTTTTTACCTTCATCATCTCTTTACTCAATGCAAGCATTCTTTTCATTTTTTTTTTAAATTTTTTTGCCAGCTTTTCTCTCTGATGGGTAAAAAAAAATATATAAAAAAAAAAGTAACGTCACCCGAGAAAAGCGACGTATCACAGTGAAACGTCCGGCCCGCTGGCAAAACCCTTCCGACACGACGTGACTTGCGATGTTAACTTGCAAGCAACCTCAAAAGGGATGAGGTTACCCAGACTATGCCAAAACTTACAAAAAAAATGACAGAGATAAAAATAAAAAATAAAAAATTTTAGTAAAATTATAAGAAAGTCAGTTTTAAAAAAAATAAAAAAAATATATATTTTAGTAAAAACGTGGTGTGATTCATTAATTTTTTATTTTTATATATAAAAAATATTTTAATTAACATATTTATTTATAAAAATATGATGTTAAAATAGTTTTCAATAATTTCAAATAAATGAATAATTAATTTTTTTAATTTTAAATATATTTTTCATTAAAAAATTCAAAATTATCTTTCTCTTTGTTTTTATATTTACAAAAAAAATTCAAATTAATATAAACATAGTATGAAGTTTACAAGTAACATTATAATTTACTTGTATCATATACATTTAAAAAAAAATGACAAAAAAAAAAAAAAGTTAAAATTGTCCCGAAGGCGTGAGTTAAAACTTGGCTGACTGTTACGATAATCCTGTTGGATATATGAAAAAAAAAAAACACTGGGGACCTGACATCATGATTGACCTGTCTCTTTTTTTTATCTCAATTTTTCTTTATCTAAAAAATAAAATAAAAATTAACTCATATACATCAAACAAAAATTAAAAACAACAAAAATTAATAATTAATTATAATTATTATTTAAAAAAAAAAAAAAAAATTAAATAAAATATAAATAAATTTTAAATATATAGGTCAATTAACAAAAAGCTAATAATCAATATTTTGTGTATATAAGTCAAATTATGTCAAATTATAAAGAGCAAAGATTTTGAAATGTTGAGTGGAGAATTGAATGAATTAGTGGTGGTATGATGATGCCTCGATGAAGTCTATTTTAATCAAAGAAAATTGAGAATATATTTAAGCGAGAAAATTTTATAGTGAAAGAGTAAAAGTGCTTTTCTATATGCAACGATACAGAGAAATTTTTGGTCTTTGAACTTTGATGTCAGTGGGGAATGAAGCTCATCTAATCGTCTTCATCATCGTTGTCGTTGTTGCTGTGAATATGTATATTACAGAACAGAAGTTTATATATATGTATATATATATATGATCCAATGATAAAGGTGTGCACGAAAAGGTGGTGATGATGATGATGATGATGATGATGATGATGATGATGGCATGGGATGTATATATAAATAGGTTGACAATAAAGATGTAAGAGAGAAAGACTACATGATGTAAAATTGGAATACCTACTGAGAGGGATACCTATTGATTTTCCATTATGTCTAGCAAAACTACCCTTACCTCATTTTATTCAGCATCAACTCCCTGATGTCACCAGGGAAAAAAATAATAAAAAAAAAAAAAAAAGACATTCAATTGATCCCCATGCAGTACGTATTTGCCATTTGAAGAAAATAAGACCAAGAACCTTTTCAATATAGCCTCTTATATTTTTGAAAAAAGATGTCACTTTTTGTGATGATTCTTTTTAGAAAATGAAAAAATTAAATTATTTTAGTCTTTTATTAGTCGTTTTTTCTTGATGATATTTATAAATTTTTTTTGACATTTTTAAATTAATAATTATTGATTAATTTAAATATCATTAGAAAAAAAATTTTTAAACTTTTTTATATTTCATTATAATAAATGCATTTATGTTTATTGATTTAAAAGAGTTTTTTTTATTTCAAGTTTTATATCAAAACTTTGATGAAGTTTATTTTTAAATTTTATTATCAAATTTTTTATATTTTTTTATTTATCAGCTTATCATGGTAGAGAGTTTAAACTCGATAAGGACTTTTCAATACTGCTTCAGACATTTGAAAATTGCTCTATTCATGTTCTAAGATATATTTATACAAAAATTCAACATATATATTTGAAATTTAAATTTACATATTTGAATTTTGACATTTTAAAGATACTGAGAAAATTTATGTTTATTTGAAAATAATATCAAATGATTTTCTTCAATTTGTATGTATACATCTGATAAATTAAATTATAATCAAAAAACTATATATTAATATTATAAATTGAAGTTTAATATTTGTAATTTAAAATAAAATTAAAACTTTAAATTTTCAAAATTTCATTATCAAAGTTTTTCTATATAATATTATACATTTTATATTTTAATATATATATAATTAATCATTTATTTATCGAACAAAGCTTTATATAATAAAATTAATATAAATTGATTATTTATTTTAAAAAATTATTAAATTAAATTTTAAAATATATTATTTTGTATATAAAATTAAATGATAAATAAATTAATTGACATAAAACTTTTTACAATAAAAAATTCAATTGATTATAAAACAAAAAATAATATTGACAAAACAATTTAACCTTATCATTGTTTCTATTTACAATATAATGTCAATAATACAAATTATATGTTTGAAAAATTTTTAAAATAAACTGACCTATATTTTGGAAAAGTTTAAATTATCAGATCCAGTAATTTAATATTTAAAGTTCAAGTAGTTTACTTTGATATTATTAAATTACAAATAATTTTAGAATATCCTATTATTTCTGTAGATATAATAAAGACAAAGTTTATTATATTATATTTTTATTAAATTTTTATTCATCTTAAAAATCAGTTTAAAAATTCATCCTAAAATCCTTTGGTAAATTGGCACATGTCCTCGCAAAAAACTTTTAAAAAAAATGAAATAAAATAAATAAACATGCATAACGAGCCAGTATTTTTATCATTTTATTTTTTTTATCTTGTCAGCAGGCTTACCAAGATGTACATCAAAAAAAAAAATATATATATATATTTTCAAACGCATTCTCATCTTCTTAAAACTGCAATAGAAAATTTTATATATTTTTCATGGTATGCCTTTGCCAACTTATTTTTATTTAAAGTTTAAAACATTGTCTAAATATTAAACCACAATTGCCAAAAATACATAAGTAAATATTTCAAGTATATAAAAAATATAAAATAAATATATATATATATATATTATACATACACAACAATGGAATTTTCTTGTCATTTCATTAAATTTTTTTTTTTTTTTTTCTATATCAAGTATAGAAATGGCTACCTCTATATCTAATATATATATATAAAAATCCGGAGGATGTGTTTTGATGTAAAAAAACCACAAAAAGGTTATCCCATTGCTTTATAAAAAAAAAAAAAAAAAAAAAAAAAACGAACAAAAAGTAAGAAATATATATAAAAAATAAAAATAAATCCATGAAGTGATTGTTGGCGAGGAAAATTCTAGTTTTTCTTTCGGTTTTATCATCAACCATTTGTGTTCTGCTCATATGTTTTGATAAAATTGAAGTAATTTAATATAAATTACTGACAATGTTTATGCATTTATATATACAAATTTATTTAAAAGGATTTTTATTAAAAAAAACAATTAGATATTTATATATTTAATTTTTAATTATTTTATATTTGATTAAAAATTAAATGACAAATTAATTTACCATTTATATTTAATATTAACTGGATTTATTTTTTTTAAATTTATTCTTCAAGTCTTCAAGTATTGACTGAAAAATAAAAATAAATAAAAAAAGATATTTATTGAGCAAGCTATTAGTTTTGTTTGTTGAGTCATTCAAGTAATTTTACTATATTTTATTTCCTTAATTTTTTTTTTTTTTTTAAATTAAATTAACAATTAATTTATATATAATCATTTGATAAATGAGTATATCAATTAGGATTTTCATTAATCCAAAATAAATATAACAAAATCTACATCTACACATTAAAATAAAAATAAAAATAAAAAATTCATTCATAATGACATGTGACTCAAGCAGGTTTAAAAACAATAAATAATCTTGAAATAAAAAAATTTATATACTGACCCCAATTCAAATAATGAGTATATAATTTAGTCGGTTAAAAAAAAAAAAAAAAAAGAAAAAATAATTTAAACACAACTCTAAGATTTTTTTTTTTATTAAGTTTCTTTCAGTAACTTTGTCCAAAATAATATTATAAAAAATAAAATACAAACATTAAGTAATTAAGTTCAACAATAAAAGTAACTAGAGGTAAAAATTTTCAACATTAAAATGCACATACAAACAGTTATTCTAAAATGTCCTCGAGATTATTCTCAAACTAAAAATAAAATTTAAAAAAAAATATATATATAAACTTGCATCAGTAATACATATACATATTTATAATTTTTATTGTTGTTATTACTTTTGTCATGTGCCTCCTTTCACTATTTATTTATTTATTTATTTTTTTTGCATTTAATAAAAAATTGTATTAAACTAAAATTCAATGGTAAAAAAAAATAACAAAACGCAATGTCACATATTTTATTTAATTCTACTATTGTAACCGGACATGCCAACATAATTAACAGTTGAAATGTTAATTAATAATAACTGTATTTATAAACAATTATATTTTTTTATTAATAAAAAATAATAAATTACAACGTGAGAATGAATAAACTTCAGGAATTTTTTAAATTTTATAAAATTTATTAATTGTTATAAAATTTTTTAATAAATTAAATAACAATAAAAAAAAAAAAAATATACATCAAATGAATGAATAATAAAATAATATAATTGTAATTAAATTTTATTTTTTTTTTCTTTTTATCTATTGAAAAATTAGACAAAATAATTTAATATTATTTTTTTTTTTTTTTATAAATTACAATAGATGAATGAATTTTTTTTTTAAATATGAAAAATAATTTAAATTGATGATGAAGAAGAAAAAAAAAATTATCAATTAACAGCTGAATCACTTGAGCTACTTGAACAAGTAATATTTATATATAGTTTTTTGTTATAATTAAAGAAATAAAAGTTAAAATGAGTGCAATTGCTTATGGGTTTCATAATGCAAGGGTTAACATATTGGGTCAAATACAATGGAATTTTATGTTATATTTTGTGGGTACTTATTTTTTTTTTAAAATTCTTTACTTGATATTAAAAATGATTGAAATTATGAGGGATCTTGTAAATGAGTCAATATATTATATACTCTCGCCCCCATAAACTGACCAAAAAGGTCATTACTTGTCAATTATTTAAATAAAAAATTTAAAAAAAAAATTCTTTTTAAAAAAAAATTAGAATTTTCATTGTCAATATAATGATACATTTATTTTAATTAGAAAAAAAAAAAAAAAACATTAAAGTTATTCAAATTTAAAACGACAAAATGAAGGGTATTTTATATTTTTTTATTTTTAATAATTTAAAAGTTTTTTTATTTGTAATAAATATTCAAAATTATAGTAATATAATTTACACTATTTAGAGTTTAAAAAACTTAAAAAAAAATATTAATAATAATTTTAATTAAACCTCGTGATTATGAAATAAATCAAAAAATAAAATTAAATAAATTTAAATATTTATTTAATGTCTGGAAATTTTTATTAAATTTGAATATTTACTTGCAACAAAGTATTAAGTAGATTTATTAAAATTTGTTCATCATATATCAATCCTTGATAAAAAAAAATAAAAATTATTTCAAATATTAAAGCACAAAGTCCAAATGATTTGTCATAAACGACACGTTAAATAAATATTTAAAAAATATAATTTACATCAGTATAACACATAGACATATAAAAAATTAAAAATTATTGGATCCAAAGTTCGTTAAAATCATCCACTAGAAAAATGATAAAACACGTGGTCATATTAAATCTTTCATTTGCACAATAATTATTACTGAATTATATTTAAATAAATAAAAAAAAAAATAAAGTCGTAATTGTCATAAAATAAAATGAACAAAATTTGTTTATAATTCTTATCCAAATATTTAAATAATTATTTGTTCTCATTAATGTATATCTATGTGAAAATACATGAATAAATTTTTGATTCTCAGACTTTATTGTTTAATAATCATTTGACACGTGACAAATTTAATTTTTTTTTTTTAATTTAATTTTAATATTAATTATCATTGTCTGTTTAAAAAAAGTATAAAAGAAAGATATTTTTAATATTATCCAGACATTCTGTATTTAATATTTAAAAGACATACAAGCTATTAAAAATGTTTTATAAATTATTATTGTATTTATTAAAATTTATTTTATTTTTTAAATTAATTAATCATACAAATTGTTATGATAAAATTATATATTATCAATCAGCAATTAATTATTATCCAATTGAATTATTTAATACAACAATTGATTATAATTATACTGATTATGATAAAATAAAAATTAATAAAATTATTAATCAGACAAATAGTTGTAAAAACTTTTTATATTTTAATGAAAATATTTTATTAAATATTTTTGATAATGATGGTATTGATAATATTGTTAATTTAAATAAATCAATGATTATGTTGAATAATATATTTATTAGTTTATTTGAAAATAAGTTATCTGATAAAAATTATATTGACAATAATCTCACTGATATTGATCTTGTTATTGAAGCTTTGAGTGAAATAAATAATTTTATTTATGAAAAAAATAATAATTCAAGTTTTAATTTAACAAGTTTATTAACAATTATGAATAATTATGGACAAAAATTTAAGGTATTGTATTTTATATTTATTTATTTTTTTTTTTTTTTTGTCAATTTAATTTAATAATTTTTTATATTTTTTATTAAATAGGAAAATTCATTGTCAAATTGTTCTAAACAAATATCAATGGATTATCAAATTTTTAATATATATAATTGTTTGTCGTTGACTATTTTAAATGGTTATTCATTACAAATAAATTTATTAAAAAACAACAATTCAGGTATGTTAAATAAACTTAAATAAAATTAAATTTAAATAAAATTAAAAATTAATAATTATTTTTTATTTAGTTGAATCAAAAAAAATAATTGAAGAAATGAAAAAAAAACTTATTATAACTGCTAAAATGAGTCGTAATTTTATTAACAATACAAATGAAATTATACGTGAATGTAATCCAAAAAATTATACAGAAGGTAATTATTTTATTATTTTATTTTATAATAATAATTAATAATATAAATAAAAATTTTTTTAATTTAATTTTTCAAGGTGTTAATTATATACAATTAAAATATTTTTTAAATATATATATTATTGGAAAACAATTATTATTTAATGATGGTTCATGTGGATTTAAAAAATGTGAAGATATTAAAACAAAAATACAACCATTTGATAAAGGAAATAAATTTCAATGTCAAGGAAATATTCATGATTGTTGGACAACATCAGTACAAAAAATATGTTACCCTGTATGTTTAATTAAATTATAATATTAATTATATCATTAAAATTAATTTATATAATTATTTTTAGATTGATAAAAATAATAGTAGAGTTTATCAAGCATTTAAAAATAATGATCAACAAACAATTGGTCCATGGAAAAATTTTTGTCAAGAAGATAATAATTTTGATGATTATTCAAAATATGTTAAAAATCAACAAACTATTTATGGTTCACATGGTTTAGATTTTTCAGTAACAATTAAAAAAGATTGTGATATTTGTGCATGTACTTGTGATGATTATAAAAATATTAATAGTATAAGAAAATTTAGTTTGCAACAAGTTTTATCAGTTCATCAACAGGGGTAAATTAAAGATAATAAAATTAAAAATAATAAATATGTATTGTTTTAATTTAATTAATTTTTATATTTTATTTTTTGTTAACAGAGTTATTACAGGTGTTAAAATTAAAATTGAACATAAAGTTATTGTACTTAAAATACAAGTTGGAATTTTAATTGATGGTGTTATTAAACCACAATCAGAATCATGGAATTCATCAAATATTTTAACATTAAATCCAGATGGTACTCAAACTAATTATATCAATTCACAAAAAGAACATAAATATCCAACAGTATCACTTAATTATAATTACAAAAATATTTATCTTGATAATTTTAATGGACCACAAGGAACATTTATTCAAGGTATCAGATTTATAAATTGTAATGATGGTATATCATTGAGTATATTAGCAACAGCATATGATACAAATACGTTAAAATTATTACCAGAAACAGCTCAATGGTATCATAATTGTCATATACCATTATCAAAAAAGTAAGATATAAATAAATTATTTTATCAAACTCTCATGTATGTTTATAAATTTTTTGTTTTTTTTTCTTTTTTAGAAATAAAATTAATATTCCAGAAAAACCAGATATTCCAACAAACAATAATAATAATTTAAAAAATATTATAATGAGTAAATTAAATTCATATGTTACATTTAAAACAACAGATTGGATAAGTGATGGTGGTCAAACAACTGTACCATTTATTGATACCCAAAGAGTCACAACAAATCCACCAAAACCATTATCAGGTGTTGGACTATATTATAAAAGTCATGATAAATCTGGTGGTTTTATTGGTATTAAATTAATAACATCAGATTATTCATATTTATTATCACCAACAATAGTTAATAAAAATATTGACAAGTATAATATTATTTAATTTATAAATAAGCATTTATATATAATTGTTTTGTTTTTTTTTTCATCAATTTAATAGTAATTACAATAATAAATAGTGACAGGTTATATCTATATATTTTTTAGTAATAAAAATAAATAAAAATAAATAAATACTTAAATAATGGTTTTAAAAGCAATGGCAGTGTCAGCCCATACTAAAACTTATTTTATTATATTTTTTTGTAAAAATGTTGAGTAAAATTGTTGGGATACATTGCCCTTTACGTGAGTAAAATATCTATTCTTGCCAACAACTTGGTTAAATACTAGCATGTGAACTGAATAATATTTAACATCATCATCAAAAAATGAACAGTATTTTTTTTCAATTTAATTAACAATGTATAATTATAATAAATAAATATAATAATTAAGTGTTGTAAAATATAGATAGGTATATATATGTATATTTATATAAAAAATTTGTAAAAATAAATTAATAAAATTTTTAAAATAAAAAATAAAAAAACCAACAAGAGAAATTTATTATGATTATATTAACTAGAATTGAAATATTTGAATCAATTTATTAGACAATGTGGCGTCTGTCTTCAATAATCCGTGTGGAAAATTTTCCTGGCAATATTCACAATGTGAAAATTCAAAACCACATATATTTCTTGGCTCTTCATTCTATTTTACTCATGAACGCGGAACAACAATAGGACCAGTTCAAAATCCCAAATGCCTTATTCATATCTGGCCAAATGGAAAGTGGAGCAAATTCAAAACTTTTATTTTACAAATTTATTTTTTTTTTTTTTAATTATTTTATTACTTATATTATTTTAGTTCATTCAAGATTTCTATTATTTTAACCACTGATTATTTTTTTTTTTTTTTGACTCATATTCAAATGTGTTCATTGTTTTTTTAAATTTTTTTCATAATAATTTAACTACTCAATCACAATATAATAAAATTTTTCATCATTTTATCATTTAAATTTATAAAAAAAAAAAAAAAATTACTTTAAATTGCCAGTATAAAAACTTTTTATTTATTTATTTTTTGCTGCATCATCGTTTATTTTGGCTTCAATTCTTAATATTTTATTTTTTTTTTTATTTTATTTCTTTTGAAATTACTTCATACGTGCTTGAACGATTGAGTCACGATTTTTGCCACAGTATACTATATATATTATTTCAAATTTATTATAAAAAAAAAATAAATAAATAAATGAAAATTGATATATAAATATACAGATTTTTTTTCATTGAAAAAACTGTCGACAAATTGTGCAATACATTGATCATTAGAGTCTCAACATCCGGTGAATAACATTAAAAGTTTTTTCATTAAAAATAAAAAGAATGTATGTTTATTCAAGGTCATTCAATATTGCTCAGACGATTAGAAAAAAAAAATATAAAATTTATATCAACAATTACAAATGCACTTTTAAAAATTGTATATAAAAATAATAATAAAAATGGTTAAAAAAATTTGTGCACATGGGAAATTTTTTCTTGTAGATTAAAGATACTAGATAAAGCTAATTTCAACCCCTTGAACTTGTCATGTACATTTATCCAATGGCTATTGTAAAACCCTGAAGGCTCGTCTCAACGATTATTTTCCATCCTCAAGGCTTATAAAAATATTCTTTCCACTTTGCATATATACATATTCTCAAAAGATATCCATTGCGTACTTTGATATTATTATTCATATCATTGTCAAAAAAAAATAACAAAAAAAAAACATCCCCATTTTCTGTATTTATATTTCATAAATACGTATATATTAATCATTTAAAATTTATCATTTTTAAAATCTTTTTTAAATAAATATTTTATAAAATATCAGACAATTTATTTTTTAATAATAACAATATTTTTAATTATACTTTTTAAGAAGAATATTATTTTCAAATAGATGAGGGTTTTTTTTTTTTTTATATAAGTATTCAACAAACACACGTTTTTTCTTAAACAAATCGTATAAAATATATAGTTGATATATACAGATATATGATAAACGAGTGCTTTAACTTTTAAGTTGGGTACATAAATTTTTTTTTTTTTTTTTTTTTTTTTTTTTTTTGAAACACTATGATAAGACACGAAAAGCGGATAATAAGCGATATGAAAAAAAAAAATATAGAAAAAAACTGATACAATACTTGTCATATAAAAACGTGAGTTTAAGCATGTATAAAAAATATAAATATAAAAAAAAAATATATATATACTCATTGAATCGATGCTTAAATATCATTTTGACAGAAATAAAATAAAATAAAATAAATATAAATAAAAATAAAAATATATATTAAAAAAATAAACAAGTATCAAAATTGATATATTTGTTTTCAATAATGTTTAAATAATTAAAATACAATTTATATACAAAAATAAATAAACTTGTTATTAAAATAATTATGTATCATTATATTAAAAAAAATAATAAAAGAATAAATTAATATATAAAATTATTTGTAATTATTTTTTTAATTATAATTATTAACAAAAAATTATAATAAAATTAATTTTATTGTTGATAAATTATTTATATTTATATAATTTAAATTAGAAACTAGATAAATAATTTTTGTTAATTGATAAATTATATTTTTTTAATAAACATTATTGTTGTTTGTAAAAAAAAATAATTGTTATTTAATTTACAACATGCATTTATCGATGATTCATATTCTTAATATATGACGTAATAAAACATACACTTATGTATTAAAATAATTCATTCATTGATAAATATAAATACGAGTTAGAATTCTTGATGATTCAATTTTTAAATCACTCATCTATACATTACAAAGTCAACTGAGTCATTGTGGTTATCTGTAAAATTAATTTAAAAAAAAAAAAAAAAAAAAAAAAAAAAAAAAAAAAAAAAAAAACACCAATCTCGTAATAAAATAATAATAAAAAAAAATATTTATTAAAAATTTATATTATTTATATTATTTTTATCATTATTTACTATGAATAAATATTTCATTGATAAAATTATTTAAACATTATTAATTTATTTAAATCAGTTGAATCAATAAATACTTGAAATTTATTAAATTTATATTTTTTAAATAAAACAAAAATATATAAATAAATAATCAATAAATATTAATGTATTATTATTTTATAAAAATTAAAATTTTTTATTTTCAATTAGTTAAATATTCAAGCATCACATAGCTCATTTGTCAATGAACATATATTGCAATCTCTTGAATTTGAAACCCTGAAGCATTTATCGGTTTAATGTTCAACAAAACCGAGATGAATTGAGTGAAACCAATTTCCAAATAGGTCATACAGTAGTTACCTCTTTATATATACACTGCAGTCAAAATCAAGCAAATCATATCTTCGGTCATTTAACATCAAAATATATGACTTTGAGATATCATCAATAAATATTAATTCATACACAAATAAATATTCAAATTAACAAAAAAATAAAAAAAAAATTCAAACTGTCAAATACATTCAACTATAATTAAATAAATTTTAAATTCAAATTTCAATTTATTTAAAAAAATTTCATTCTGGCTTTGTTTATAATTTTAATTTAAAAAATAATAATAATATTTATAAAATTATATTTGTTAGATCAATTAGATGATTGATTCATTATTTATAATTACTATAGTAAATCTAACACGAGATTGAGATAGATAGACAGAAATATTCAATCGTACAATTAAATTGCTTTGGCATTGCTTAACTACAACTGCAGTACTTGGGTTTCGATCCAATGGATGCTCTGTTCAACATCAGTGTATCATTCACAGGGCATTCACCATACACTGTAGATAATATGTACATAATATATGTCTATATATGTCTATGTGTATACTAAAATCAGCTTAAACATGAATTTTGGTTGATTATATAGAAGCACAAATTCAGGAGAATAAAACAGAGACAAAATCATATATATATAATTATTCTCCTTTTATGAATCTCCTTGTGTAGGTCAACAACCAAGTGAAAATTAGAGATAACGATGTGTTGTACTGTCTACATTATGTCATACATAAATTTAAATTTATTTTATACATTTTTTTTATTTTTTTTTTTCCAAGAATAATTTTTATTATTTTTACAAAAAAATTTTAATCTAAATTTATATTTAATTATTGTAACAAAAAATAATCATCTATTTTTTAAAAAAGATAATTTAATTGAAAATTAAAAATATACAATTGGACTTTGTAATCAATATTAAATTTAAAAATATATATAAATAATTTTTTTAATCACCTCAATAATAGATATCTTGTTCTAGTTATATTTTATTTTATTTTTTCTAAATTTGTTATTGTTTGAAAAGTCAAGGCCAATCAGATAATACATTTTGTGAAAAAAATTTCCGTTGAACTTTGAGAACATATTGTAATATATATATATATTTTATTGACATTAATGTTGGTTAATGTTAGTTTACATGTATATTAATTTACACTGATAAAAAAAAAAAAAAATTAAAACATAAATACAGGTGTCGTTTAGAATAAAAGTCACAAGTTGCTCGTTGTTGAGGAAATAAGGTCACAAAATTTAAAATATAAAATGTATTTTATATTATTTTTATTAGTTGGTATTTTAAATATTTCAAATGGCT
Organism: Lysiphlebus fabarum; assembly: GCA_011426435.1. Lineage (NCBI taxonomy): Eukaryota > Metazoa > Arthropoda > Insecta > Hymenoptera > Braconidae > Lysiphlebus > Lysiphlebus fabarum. The sequence continues at coordinate 584,772 of WSYQ01000029.1, read as the reverse complement.
ATGAAAATATAACATTAAAACAAAATTATCCACCAGTTATTAATTATTATACAAATATTATAAAAATATTATTAAATGGTACTAATCATTCAATTGAATTTATTGAAAATGAAATTAATAAAATTGATCGTCATTCAGTTGGTTGTGATAATTTATTTAATATATTATTGAGTGAACAACATTCTTACACGTGGAATAATTATGATGATGTATTTTTATCAAAACTTTTACAATCTATGATTGAAATTAGTTATCATTTTGATGATGTTCCAAATTCATTTAACATAAAAAATAATAATTCTAATCATATAAATGATATTGTTGGATATTTTTCTGTTGATAAAATTTGTGGTCAATTATTTGATAATTGGTTAAATAAATTACATATTGATACAGAAAAATATAGTAATCATGATTTATATACAAAATTTTTTATATCAATGATTGTTTTTAAAGAACATATGGTTAATAAAAATATTGAAAATATTTTAAGTAATAAATTAAATGAATCAATTGAATTAATTAATAATAAAATTCAAAAAATTTTTTATACCTGTAAAAAATGTGGTAAATTATATGAAATATTATTGGTTAATAAAAATTTAACAATGACAAATAATTTTCGTGATAATTTATTAATATCAAGATTTTTAATATCAATGATTATTTTAAATAAAAATATGAAATATATTGGAGAAAGAAAATTTAAAGGTACATATCAATTAAATGATGTTAATTTAGAAAAAGATATGATACATCCAATTATATTTTTAAATGATTTACAAAAAAATAATTATAATAATGATCAAGATTTTATTTTTGATTTAAAAAAATCATTAAAAAGTATGAGTATACTTCATCAAAATCTCAAGGTAAAATATTTATAATTATTTATTTTATTTTTTTAAATATTTTTAAATAATTTTTTTTATTTATTTATTTTTTAACAGGAACATAAAAATATGGAATGTAATAATGAATTATCAATTCACCAACTTTTATATTCTACATACAATTGTATATCATTAACTGCATTTAATAGCTATTCAATGATTTTATATGCTTACAAAGCTTATTCACCAATAATACAACGTAAGCAAGCTCATTGTTTACTTTATTACTTTATTTTTTAAATATTATTATTTTTTTATCATTATTTATATTTTTTAGATAATTTTTCAACTTTTATGACTGAAGAAAAACATGGTGAATTTTTAAATACAATGTTAATTATTGGAAATCAGTCAGCAGATGCAATGGAAAATAAAACAAAATTTATTAGACGATGTGATCCAGATAATTATCAAGAAGGTATTAAAATATTATTTATCTTAAATTTTATATGTATGTAATACAATGCTGATATAATATTATATTTTAAGGTGTTAATTATGAAAAATTTAAATATTTTTTACATACCAATATCATTGGACTTGACTATATTTCACGTATTTTTGAGCCAAAAATATATGAAACCTGTTCAAATGTACCATCTTTTAAAGCATCATATGACAGATTTAAATGCAATGGAATGATACATAATTGCAAATTTTTTGATGTTGATAAAATATGTTTTTCTGTAAGTATATAATGTCAATCTAAAAAAAATTAATAATTTAATATTAATTACAAAATAATATACAATAATATTTTTATTATTTTAAATATTTATTTAGAATAATAGTGATCATTCACGACATTATCAATCATTTAAAACTAAAAAAGGAGAGGTCATTGGTCAATGGACATCGAATTGTACTGGTAATAATGTTGTTAATTATCAATATGTATCACAAGTTACGAGTCATGATTTTAGTGTTACTGGTATTTTAACTGGTTCACCAAAATTAACAAAAACATGGGATACATGTGCTTGTACATGTGATGATATATCCAATAAAAATACTGTGAGATATTTTAGTCTTCAAGAAGTTCGTGCTAAAAATCATCAAGGGTAAATTGTCTTGATAATATCAATAAAAAATCTTGATAAAAAAATACAATTATTTTATTTTTTTTTCTTCAGAGTTGTAACGGGTATTAAATTTGGAAATGATAATGGTGTACTTGTTTTAAACATACGTGTTGGAATATTTGATAATTATGTTGTCAATTCAACAATACAAGGATGGAATTCATCATTTGTTTTGAGAACAAATAAAGGTGGTAATCAATCAAATGATGAAATTGAATATGTTGGTCTTCATTACAATTATAGAAATTTTTTGTTAAACAATGTTGCTGGTCCTCCAGGAACAGTTGTTCAAGGTTAAAAATTAATTTAAATACTCTTTTTTATTTAAAATATAATTTACTAATAATTTTTAATATTTTAATTTAGGTGTTAGATTTAATAATTGTCAAGAAGGAATATCAATTGATGTACTTGCAACAAAAATTAATAATGAAGGTGAATTATTAAAAGAAACTTCAACTTGGTATTCAGCATGTGACAATAAATCAAAACGGTACAGCTATTATTTTATTTTTATTATTTATATATTTAATAAAGGGTATATTTAAAATAATAATTAATAAATTTAAATGTTTTCAGAGAGGAAATTAAAATTCCAGAAAATGCTGATGTACCAACAGCAACAAATTTAACAAATAAATTTTTAAACAAAGAAAATGCATTTGTTAAATTTCAATTGACTGATTGGATATCTGATGCCAGTCAAACAGTTGTACCATTTTTTGATACTCAAGAAATTATTACAAATCCATCAGCACCATTATCTGGTATTGGAACATTTTATAAAAGTCATAATAAATCTGGTGGTTTTATTGCTCTTCAATTATTAACATTTGATTACAATCAATTAATGACAAGTCAATATATCACATATAATCTTGAAAAATTATCAAAAAATACATCGAAACCAATAGTTTAATTATAAAAATTAAAAAATACAATGTCATAACTTTGTTATCAATTTAAAATTTGGAAAAATAAAAATATAAAAATTTAAATTTAATATTATTTCTAGTTTTTTTTTCTTTATTGTTTAATTTATTTTTTGTTAGAACATAAAGTCAAGGACAATTATAGATAAAAATATATATTTAGAAAAATAATCGTAGATAATCATATTTCTGTTTTAAATTATTTTTATTTTTTTAAATTTTTAAATGATTAGTTCCCAGTTGTTTATTTATATTTGATAAATAAAATTTTAAAATGTTGAAGAAAAAAAATATTTCCATGACCTAAAATATATTTTAAAATATACATTTATTGTTTGCTTTTTAAAATTTATTATTACTACTTTAAAATAAAACTTTCTAATATATAAAAAATTATTTTTAATATTTAATTAGTCTTTCAATAAAACTGAACTTTAATATAATAACATTCAATTGAGTAAATAAAATTAAATACAAAAAAAAAAAATTTGATAAAATTAAAAGCCTCATATATAAATGAATTGCAACAATCATTGATTATTTTTATTTATGATTAAATCATTGACCCTTTAAAAATTGAACATAATTCATATTCAAAGTTAGTTATTACCGAGTTGTATATATGCAATTTTATAAAATACATATTTTACATTTTTATCGTGAGGTATATGATTAAGTATAATGTAGTTAAACAGCAGCACTATTGTACTTCACGATTTGCACGAGTTACGATAATCGTGGTTTAAAAAAAAAAACCACCTTTACTTAGCTTAAAGTCATGCAAGTAAACACGTCAGGTTGGCTTGTAGATTGATCCACTCTTAATTGAAACGTTATTATAAAAAAAAAAAAATTATCAACCTACATTTTACAAAATAAAAAAAAAGACAATCGAAATTGAAATTATTTTCAATTGACAAATTATCTAATAAGTTATATTTATTGTATTTATTTTTTGATTGAAAATGGATAAAATTTATTATATTTGATTTCCAGTATAGAACTTGATAGATTATAACATTATTGAAGTCTAATATTATTTTGTTATATATATGTATGTAATTTAATTGATCTGTCTTATCTTGGTTTATTTTCTACTTGTGTTTAAAATCGCCCTGGGGTGAATGTGTATATAAATACCTATATATTAGTTCATTTGATTTCATAATACAATAAAGTATCGAACTGTATTTATCTGTTTTTTTTTTTGATTTATTTCAAATAACGAAAAAATATAATTGAAAGATCAATGAATTTTCTTGTTTTTTTCTAAGACCAATATTTTTTGAGAAAAATGACCTGCTGCCTTTAAAAAAAATCGAAAAAATATCAGGTTTTAACAGGGTTATAGAACTTGACAAGAGGTATCCGATGCCGTTTCCCGTTTTTTTCTAGGATCAGGACTTTTTAGGGAAAGTGACCTGCTGCATTTAAAAAAAATCAAAAAAATATCAGGTTTTAACAGGGTTATAGAACTTGACAAGAGGTATCCGATGCCGTTTCCCGTTTTTTTCTAGGATCAGGACTTTTTAGGAAAAGTGACCTGCTGCATTTAAAAAAAATCAAAAAAATATCAGGTTTTAACAGGGTTATAGAACTTGACAAGAGGTATCCGATGCCGTTTCCCGTTTTTTTCTAGGATCAGGACTTTTTAAAATAATTGACCTGCTGCCTTTAAAAAAAATCGAAAAAATATCAGGTTTTAACAGGGTTATAGAACTTGACAAGAGGTATCCGATGCCGTTTCCCGTTTTTTTCTAGGATCAGGACTTTTTAAAATAATTGACCTGCTGCCTTTAAAAAAAACCAAAAAAATATCAGGTTTTAACAGGGTTATAGAACTTGACAAGAGGCATCCGATGCCGTTTCCCGTTTTTTTCTAGGATCAGGACTTTTTAAAAGAATTGACCTGCTGCATTTGAAAAAAATCGAAAAAATTCGAGGTTTTAACAGGGTTATAGAACTTGACAAGAGGTATCCGATGCCGTTTCCCGTTTTTTTCTAGGATCAGGACTTTTTAAAAGAATTGACCTGCTGCATTTAAAAAAAATCGAAAAAATTCGAGGTTTTAACAGGGTTATAGAACTTGACAAGAGGTATCCGATGCCGTTTCCCGTTTTTTTCTAGGATCAGGACTTTTTAGGGAAAGTGACCTGCTGCATTTAAAAAAAATCAAAAAAATATCAGGTTTTAACAGGGTTATAGAACTTGACAAGAGGTATCCGATGCCGTTTCCCGTTTTTTTCTAGGATCAGGACTTTTTAAAATAATTGACCTGCTGCCTTTAAAAAAAATCGAAAAAATATCAGGTTTTAACAGGGTTATAGAACTTGACAAGAGGTATCCGATGCCGTTTCCCGTTTTTTTCTAGGATCAGGACTTTTTAAAATAATTGACCTGCTGCCTTTAAAAAAAATCGAAAAAATATCAGGTTTTAACAGGGTTATAGAACTTGACAAGAGGTATCCGATGCCGTTTCCCGTTTTTTTCTAGGATCAGGACTTTTTAAAATAATTGACCTGCTGCCTTTAAAAAAAACCAAAAAAATATCAGGTTTTAACAGGGTTATAGAACTTGACAAGAGGCATCCGATGCCGTTTCCCGTTTTTTTCTAGGATCAGGACTTTTTAAAAGAATTGACCTGCTGCATTTGAAAAAAATCGAAAAAATTCGAGGTTTTAACAGGGTTATAGAACTTGACAAGAGGTATCCGATGCCGTTTCCCGTTTTTTTCTAGGATCAGGACTTTTTAAAAGAATTGACCTGCTGCATTTAAAAAAAATCGAAAAAATTCGAGGTTTTAACAGGGTTATAGAACTTGACAAGAGGTATCCGATGCCGTTTCCCGTTTTTTTCTAGGATCAGGACTTTTTAGGGAAGTGACCTGCTGCATTTAAAAAAAATCAAAAAAATATCAGGTTTTAACAGGGTTATAGAACTTGACAAGAGGTATCCGATGCCGTTTCCCGTTTTTTTCTAGGATCAGGACTTTTTAAAATAATTGACCTGCTGCATTTAAAAAAAATCGAAAAAATTCGAGGTTTTAACAGGGTTATAGAACTTGACAAGAGGTATCCGATGCCGTTTCCCGTTTTTTTCTAGGATCAGGACTTTTTAAAATAATTGACCTGCTGCCTTTAAAAAAAATCGAAAAAATATCAGGTTTTAACAGGGTTATAGAACTTGACAAGAGGTATCCGATGCCGTTTCCCGTTTTTTTCTAGGATCAGGACTTTTTAAAAGAATTGACCTGCTGCATTTAAAAAAAATCGAAAAAATTCGAGGTTTTAACAGGGTTATAGAACTTGACAAGAGGTATCCGATGCCGTTTCCCGTTTTTTTCTAGGATCAGGACTTTTTAGGAAAGTGACCTGCTGCATTTAAAAAAAATCAAAAAAATATCAGGTTTTAACAGGGTTATAGAACTTGACAAGAGGTATCCGATGCCGTTTCCCGTTTTTTTCTAGGATCAGGACTTTTTAGGGAAAGTGACCTGCTGCATTTAAAAAAAATCAAAAAAATATCAGGTTTTAACAGGGTTATAGAACTTGACAAGAGGTATCCGATGCCGTTTCCCGTTTTTTTCTAGGATCAGGACTTTTTAGGGAAAGTGACCTGCTGCATTTAAAAAAAATCAAAAAAATATCAGGTTTTAACAGGGTTATAGAACTTGACAAGAGGTATCCGATGCCGTTTCCCGTTTTTTTCTAGGATCAGGACTTTTTAAAATAATTGACCTGCTGCATTTAAAAAAAATCGAAAAAATTCGAGGTTTTAACAGGGTTATAGAACTTGACAAGAGGTATCCGATGCCGTTTCCCGTTTTTTTCTAGGATCAGGACTTTTTAAAAGAATTGACCTGCTGCATTTAAAAAAAATCGAAAAAATTCGAGGTTTTAACAGGGTTATAGAACTTGACAAGAGGTATCCGATGCCGTTTCCCGTTTTTTTCTAGGATCAGGACTTTTTAGGGAAAGTGACCTGCTGCATTTAAAAAAAATCAAAAAAATATGAGGTTTTAACAGGGTTATAGAACTTGACAAGAGGTATCCGATGCCGTTTCCCGTTTTTTTCTAGGATCAGGACTTTTTAGGGAAAGTGACCTGCTGCATTTAAAAAAAATCAAAAAAATATGGGGTTTTAACAGGGTTATAGAACTTGACAAGAGGTATTCGATGCCGTTTCCCGTTTTTTTCTAGGATCAGGACTTTTTAAAATAATTGACCTGCTGCCTTTAAAAAAAATCGAAAAAATATCAGGTTTTAACAGGGTTATAGAACTTGACAAGAGGTATCCGATGCCGTTTCCCGTTTTTTTCTAGGATCAGGACTTTTTAAAATAATTGACCTGCTGCCTTTAAAAAAAATCGAAAAAATATCAGGTTTTAACAGGGTTATAGAACTTGACAAGAGGTATCCGATGCCGTTTCCCGTTTTTTTCTAGGATCAGGACTTTTTAGGAAAAGTGACCTGCTGCATTTAAAAAAAATCAAAAAAATATGGGGTTTTAACAGGGTTATAGAACTTGACAAGAGGTATTCGATGCCGTTTCCCGTTTTTTTCTAGGATCAGGACTTTTTAAAATAATTGACCTGCTGCCTTTAAAAAAAATCGAAAAAATATCAGGTTTTAACAGGGTTATAGAACTTGACAAGAGGTATCCGATGCCGTTCCCCGTTTTTTTCTAGGATCAGGACTTTTTGAAATAATTGACCTGCTGCCTTTAAAAAAAATCGAAAAAATTCGAGGTTTTAACAGGGTTATAGAACTTGACAAGAGGTATCCGATGCCGTTTCCCGTTTTTTTCTAGGATCAGGACTTTTTAAAAGAATTGACCTGCTGCATTTAAAAAAAATCGAAAAAATTCGAGGTTTTAACAGGGTTATAGAACTTGACAAGAGGTATCCGATGCCGTTTCCCGTTTTTTTCTAGGATCAGGACTTTTTAAAATAATTGACCTGCTGCCTTTAAAAAAAATCGAAAAAATTCGAGGTTTTAACAGGGTTATAGAACTTGACAAGAGGTATCCGATGCCGTTTCCCGTTTTTTTCTAGGATCAGGACTTTTTAGGAAAAGTGACCTGCTGCATTTAAAAAAAATCAAAAAAATATCAGGTTTTAACAGGGTTATAGAACTTGACAAGAGGTATCCGATGCCGTTTCCCGTTTTTTTCTAGGATCAGGACTTTTTAGGGAAAGTGACCTGCTGCATTTAAAAAAAATCAAAAAAATATCAGGTTTTAACAGGGTTATAGAACTTGACAAGAGGTATCCGATGCCGTTTCCCGTTTTTTTCTAGGATCAGGACTTTTTAAAATAATTGACCTGCTGCCTTTAAAAAAAATCGAAAAAATTCGAGGTTTTAACAGGGTTATAGAACTTGACAAGAGGTATCCGATGCCGTTTCCCGTTTTTTTCTAGGATCAGGACTTTTTAGGAAAAGTGACCTGCTGCATTTAAAAAAAATCAAAAAAATATGGGGTTTTAACAGGGTTATAGAACTTGACAAGAGGTATCCGATGCCGTTTCCCGTTTTTTTCTAGGATCAGGACTTTTTAAAATAATTGACCTGCTGCCTTTAAAAAAAATCGAAAAAATATCGAGGTTTTAACAGGGTTATAGAACTTGACAAGAGGTATCCGATGCCGTTTCCCGTTTTTTTCTAGGATCAGGACTTTTTAAAATAATTGACCTGTGCATTTAAAAAAAATCGGAAAAATATCAGGTTTTAACAGGGTTATAGAACTTGACAAGAGGTATTCGATGCCGTTTCCCTTTTTTTTTTAGGATCAGGACTTTTTAAAATAATTGACCTGCTGCATTTAAAAAAAATCAAAAAAATATAGGTTTTTAACAGGGTCATAGAACGTATAAAGAGGTACTTGATGCTGTTTCTCTTTTTTTTCTCGGATCAATATTTCTTGAAAAAATCATTATGAGGTTTTAAAAAGAAATTGTAAAAATGTTTGATTGTATCAGGGTTATAGAACTCGAAAAGAGGTATCCACACAAATTTTTTTTTTTCAATAACTTTTCCTGAAGAAACTTATCGAAAAATTTTTTCAATCATAACAGGATAATAGAATAAGCAAGGAGGTATTTATCACCAGCCATGGAAATTTTTTGAAAAATTTTTTCGAAATCTTTTTGAATTATAACAGGATCATATAACGAGAAAAGAGGTATTCAAAACCAACTTTTATATTAATAAACTCGTCACACGTGATTGACTTGGATGTTTTCATATGATAATTGTCTGTTCAAAGTTATCTATGTTTTTTTTATTGCGATAATTTAGGTTTTTCTTTTAATTTTTTTTTATTCAAGTTTTCAATCAGGGCCAGTATGCTAATTGATTGTGAAACATGTAGATAACTCAGGAATGACTTAGTTCAAAAAAAAAAAACAAGTAAAAATAATACTATGGAAGAAATGATTGGAAAAAAATTAAAAAAAAAAAAATAAAAATCAGACGACGGGAGTCAAGGGGATGTGATGTTGAAGAGGGAAGATATTTTTTCACTGTTTCCGGCACTCTGATATCGATCCATCCATCTCCTTTTTTTTTTTTTTTTCTTCACAACGATATATGTACATATATTTATATACATATATATTTCTTGATAAATGTTCATCCAGAATGTACCCTTGGATATTCCAAGTGTTGAGTGAACCTTACATTATTTTAAAATATAACTTTAACCTTTTAATTTATTTATTTAATAATTTCTTTTTTATATTTTTTTACAACTCTTCATTATCTTTCCATATAGATAAATTTTATTATTACAAATTCCATGTTAAATAAAAATATAAAAAATTAACCAGAATAATGACTGAACAACCTAACAAATAAAAAATATAAAAAAATTATGAGATAAAAATGTTAAAACAAGTAAAAACAAAAATAATTGATTTTTTTTTACTACATTTTTAACAGTATTTAAAAAACGTACAATTATTATTATATAAATTTTATAATTTATAATTAATTTAAAATAAAATAATAATTCAAATATTGACAATTGATGATAAATGAAATTGAATGTTATTGAATTTTGAAATAATGTTTGTTGAATTGCATGTTGAATGGCAATTTTACGTGTATATTCGGTGAATTGTCAAATTTTGTAATGAACAAAAGCATTTGTGGTTACAATTGCAAGTGAACAAGATACATATATACATATATATATATATATATATATTTATACAATCAGAGTAACTATAAAGAAGGATAAATGGATAACAAAGGACAAAGTAAAATTATTATAATTAAATATGTAAAGGTTAAATTTTGACTCTTTTCTCTTTCAGTCATTGAAATTTCAGGTGTTTCTTTATATGTCTCTACGTAAGCCTGGTTATGATTTTAAAAATATAATAATCATTTGAATTATTTAACCTTGCTTGACAGTCAATAAAATATTTCATTTGTATATATTATATATTAGTTACCTTGTATATACATTTGAACAAATGATAATTGCTATGATTCATACAACAATGGAAAATATTTCCAATGCATTAACATATGCATAACAAATAACATCAAAATGAACAACACCAATTGATTATTTTCATCTTCTTTTTAAATATTATTTAATTATTATTAAAATAATATTCATATTTATTGATATAAAATTTTGTTTAATTAATTTTTTTAAATATTATTGTAAATTTTTTGTAATAAAAATTTTTAAGTATAAAATTAAATCATATTGCAGAAAAAAATGTAATTATAGTTTTTTTTTTTTTTTTTATTTTGTAATTAATGTGTTTTTGTGGTTTTTGTGAATAAAAATATTCATGCATTTCAAAGTATTTATTGAATCATACATTAACCAGTTGTAATTTTTATATTTTTTTATTCTTGACATTTAAAAAAATAAAAAAATAAAACAGTATAATTTTTATTTTTTATTTTTATTTATATTATATACTCTTTGTTATTCTCGAGAGATGAAATTCCGGTTATTATCCAATGTGTTGGGAGGACACTCGAATTTATTTGAGCAAAAAAAAAAAATAAATAATAGAGTAAAGAGTAGGAGTTTTGAAAAAAAATGTTGAATGAGAAAAAGGAAAATTATATTGGATGAAAAAGAGTGAGAAATGAATTTTTAAAAAAAAGAAAAGAAAAATGGTTTGACAGAATGAAAAAAAAAAATATTTAAAAAAAAATTTGCATCTAGTTTTTATACTGAACGCGTCGCGACGCCTTCCAAGCTCATTCCTACTATTTTTTTCTTGCCAAAAAGAAATGCTTTTGTCGTATTCTGCATGCATTTTTATTACTACTCGATTCAAAAACTTCCTCTATTTGTAAGTTGAAATAAAAAAAAATATAATTTCATATATTGATTTGTATTTTTTTCCAGTGATTTAATAATTATCAATGATTTTGAATTATCAAAAGAACTAAATTGTCATTTGGAATATTCTTTTCTATTTTTTTAAATCAACTCGTTTGTAAATTAAAGTCAAGGTTGTTTAATATTTTTTTTTTTTTGGATATTAAGTTCATTTGAAAAAGACTTTCATAACTTTTTCATATACTCAAGACTCTTGACCTGATGATATAAATAAAAAATAAATTTCTAATCGAAATAAATTTATATCAACTGTTAAAATTAAAAAAAGCTTATTTAACAATTGTTGATTAGTTATCGTGAGTTGTAATATTACCTTCGGTTGCACAATAATATTATCATAAAAGCAACTAGCTTTAACAATCAATAAAAAGTTGACACAAAAATTGCACAGAAGGTTTAAAAATTTCGACAGTAAAATGAATCATCATGTTTTCAAAAATAAAGACAGATTAAATAAATAAATTTAAACAAACTAATAATTGATTTATAATAATCAATAAAGCATGAAATAAAAAATGAATATGAAAAAGAAATAATTACATGATTCATAAATAGAAAAAAAAAAGAAAATTTCGATTGTCGAAATTTTGAAAAATTAAACTAATAGTAAATATATGATATTGGTAATGTAAACAAAAAAAAAATTAGTTTTTTTATTTCGTTTTAAACGAATAATTGAATGATTAAAATCATTTCTGAATATTTATTTTATTATTTTTGTTTTACAATTATTATAATTATGTTTTTTTTTTTTTTGTTTGTTTCTATTACAGTATTACTAATATATCTAATAAAATTGTATTTACATATGAAAAAAAATTTAATGAATGTTTAATATTAAAGACGATAAATTGTTATATAAATATTTTATGTAAGTTTACAATAATAAATATTGGGAAAAATATTATTTATCCAGAGCACCATAATATTGTTTCTCATATTAAAAAATGTGTCAAATAATTTTATTCATTTTACAATTTATAAAAAACAATTTACACAAATAATTATACTTTTCAATTATTAAAACTATATTATAAAATTATCAAAAACATTTATAAATGAGAAACAATATTATCATTCTTTTTTTTTTTATTTAAAAAATTTCATGTCAATATTTATTTATTTTGTAACTTTTTTTTTAAATAAACATATAATTGTTACAATAAATGGATTTTCATCACGATACTTTTGATTCAATTTGCATCAAAAATACGGAGAAATATAACCAAAATAATAAATAAAATTAACACTCGATTTAATCGAATATAGACATGAAATTTGAAAATAGCATTAATTTTTTGTAAAAATCTTTTGAAAATTAATTGATATATTTTCCCCAATTATTTAACAACACCAGTAGCCAATTAACAATTATTGCACAATTATATAAATAAAAAAAAAAAATAAAAAAATAAAAAAATAACGTTAATTACAGTAAATACAATTTTTTATATATTAGAAATTTTGATTGTTTATGTAAAAAATGTTTAATAAATTATATTTATTATTATTTTTATACAAAAATGTTTAAATCAAAAGAATTTTATTTTCTTTTTTTACGTACGGACATGAATTAACAAATGTTTTTTTTTTTTAATAGTACAGTTTGAACAATGAAAAAAAATATTTTATAGAAATATAATAATAATAATATAATTATAATAAAATAATCACTATTGGAACGAATGCAGCTTAACAAGGACTAGGCAATCAAGACTCAAAAGAGCCTTGTTAGCAGGCAACACGCATTCAATGTATCCTTTTTTTTTTTCTTTAATTATTATTCATTCTTTCTTTCTTTTAATATTAAAAATTATTATTAATACTCATATCTAATATTTCAAATAATAAAATTACATTTAAAATTATGCAGTTAACACAGGGAAATAATTGACCAGCAAAGTAGCCATTAAATGTTTATATAACACACCAAATAATTACGATAATAATTAAGTTCATTATTACGAAGCTTGTTTACGTAATCACAGCATTTCTTCGATAATTTAAATCAACAAAATTAAAGATAAAAGCAGAAAAAAAAACTAACAATTATTATTTGTAATTGTTTTTTTTTTTTTTTTTTTTTTTTAAATATATAGGCACTTTGTTTTTTCTTCTTTTTCTTCTTTTTAAATATTTTTTTTAAATATAAGTATTTACACTTGAAATTAGCTTATGGCTTCTTTTAATGCAGCAAGTTGTTCTTCACCAAGTTTAACTTTATCTTGAATTTCACGACCATCCATTATTAATTTTGTTTTCATATTAATAAAATGTTGATAATCACCAAATTCATCATCATTTAAATATTTTAATAATATTGATGATACATTTATACTTCTTTTATCAATATTAATTTTTAATATTTTTGCTTCTTCAAGTTGTTCTAATAATTTATCTCTTTTACTTTCTAATATTTTCTGTAAAAAAAAAAAAATAATATATTTTATATTAATTAAATTATTTTTTATAAATTTATTTAAAATTATTATAAATAACTTACTTTTTCTGGATGATCATCAGACATTCCATAAAGTGCATTTTCAGCTCTAGCAAGTCTACCACTTAATCCAAGTAATAAACTTGTTATTTTACCAATTTCTTCAATATGTAAACGAAATTTTGATGCTTCAACTGGTCTTGCAACTGCTGATATTTTTGTTGTTATTTTAGCACCAAGTGCATCATTTATTTCTACTTCTTCTTTCACAGCCTCTTGTTCAGCACGTAAAACAATAACTTTACGATCCAACCTGAGTACAAGTTCCTCCTTTAAAAAAATTAAATTAAATAATTAATAAATAATTTTTAAATTAAACCTATATTTTATTGAATAATAAAAATTATATTTACCTTTTTCTGTCTAAGATTAAAATTATTAATGTTGGATTCAATTGAAATTTCATCATTGGTATTTTTAATATCAACATCATTAACATCTCTTGAATATCTTGTTAAAAATTTAGCTTTACTTTCAGATGTTGTAAAATATGTTGAATTAGATGACAAAGGACCACTTGTGTCTTTTTCATTTATTGGTGATGTTGGCATTGTGTCATTTCTAAAATAAAAAATAAATAAATTATTAATATAATTACTTATATAAAAAGATATTTGCAAAAAAAAAAAATAAAATAAAATTTTATCAAATGTCAATATTATTTTATTTTTTGATAGATAAATAAATATCAAAATGAGATTTAGACTTTTGAGTATATATTTGCTTGATATCTATAATGATCATATATTACGTCATGATATATTTTAAAAATGATTCAATTGATCAAACAATATACCAAGTTTAACAGAATATAAAAATAATTTAATAATTATTATCTTGTTTATTTATTTCTAATCGTAATGATAAAAAATTAATAATCATCTGATCAGTTTAAAGTTTGCAATGTAACTGTTTAAAAAATTGCATTTAGAACAGTAAAAAGTTCTGAAATATTATTCCCTCTCTTAATTTATTTATTTATTTATTCATTTATTATTTTTATATACGTACAACACCAGTTGACAATATCATTTATTGCGTAATTATTATTTATTTTTTCTCAACGTTTGTTGAAATTTAACTTTCTCCCTCATTGAAATCCCCCACAAATGAATAAACAAACTATTCACGCGTATTATTATTAATATTATAATCACACAGTGAGAAATCAACATTAATATATGAATAATTTTAAAATAATTAAATTATTAAAAATAAATATAATACATCAAATATATTTTTAATTTAATGAACATAATTAATATTTTTTTTAATGTTTTTATATTAATTTTTTATTATTTATTTAATATATTTTATATGAAAGTAAATTAATTGATAAAATGTGTATTTTTAAAATTTTAAAAATATAAAATTTAAAAAGTGAAAGAAAGATTATTAATGGTCAATTAATAATACATAGATTTTAAGGTCATTATTTGTTTTAAAATTTAAAATAATATAATTTTTATAATTTATTTTTATGATATATTGTATGTGTAGGTTGATAATATTAATCTTTATTCAGATCGAATGTTTATCTGATTGATTAATTATCAATACAATATAAAATTAAATTATAAAAAAATGAAAATAAAAATTTTCATTGTGAAATAATGTTAACAATGCTTTTTTTTATTTGTAAATTGTTATTTTTTTTTTGTAAAAACCTACGCAAAATTTATTGTTTATAAATAAAAAAAAAATGAGTGGGAAAAATTACTATACTTACTTCTTGTCGTCTTCAGTATCGTTATCCAGCAATGAAGATGTTGATGTTGGTCTTTGTAAACGTGATTGTAATGTTGACTCAACCCTGAATAAACCAGATACATAGTCTCTTGGTTTTTTATGTTCTGGTGCTGGTACTGTTATAATTAAAATAAATAAATATATTATTATTTTTTTTTAATTTAATAAAAAAGTTATTTGACTAATAAAAATCATTAAAATTAATTTTAGAAAATTAATCATTAAAAATATATTGAATTTAATTTTTTCATGTCAACAAAATTAACAAGATAAACTGATTTTTTATTTTATTTTTTTTTAAATTAAAAATTGAATAATAAGAAAAATTTTGTGATTAAATTTATGAAAATATTATTTGACATTATTTCTAGAACATCAGAAGCATAAGGCTTCATGGAATGTTAAGTACATCAAACTCACAATAATTGAATAACCCAATTGCTTGATTGTGTTAACTTTCATAAAATCAAGAGGTCAATAATACGTTGAAACCAAATTTTTTTTACCATCAAATTAGTAATTTAAATATTTAAATAATTAATTTTATATATATATATAAAAAAATATTACCTAAAATTGGTGAAAGTTTGTCATTTGGTCCCAATTGATTAACAAGATCTCTACTTAATTCTTCACATTCAATTTCTTCTGGTAATTTTTTTCTACATTCATGTATTAAATTAATATAATTATAATTAATAATATTAATTTTATCATCATCAATTAAATCAGTTTGTGATGATGCATCAATTGTTGAATTAATTTTAACAATAATTTCACTACGTTGAACAATTGATAATCCATCATATCCAAATTGTTGTGTTGATAAACATGGTGATTGTTTTCTATCAATTGGTGAATAACTTGGTGATATTGATGTTGATGATGTTGATGATGTTTTTGAATTACTTGATAATGTTGATGATCTTGAACCAAGTGATGATGTTCTACGTAATTTATTTCTAAATATAATATCATTTTGTGTCCATGTATTATCTGTTTGTGATGGACTTGATATTTTAATACGTGAATTTAATTTATCATCATTATTAATTATAATTTGTTCATTTTTTTTAATTGATAAATCATTAATATTTAATTTTGATGATATTATTTTTGATTGTATTAAGCTTTGTTGTTCAATTGAATTACGTTTTGTTGTTGTTGATGATGAAGACAAAGACGATGATGATGATGATGATAAACTTGATGCACTATCAGTTACTCTTGATATTGCACCACGTGATTTATCATTTAATATTGGTGAATGTGGTGGTGATGTTGATGGTAATGGTGGTATTGATTTATCATAATTATATAAATTATTACAATCATTTTTATTATTATCAATAATTTTATTTTTACGATTTAATAATTCAACATTTTTAGATGTCATTTCAATTGTTGAACAATTTTTATTACCATAATAATCATCAACATTATAATCATTATATAATTTTGTATTATTTATTGTTTCACATGATACTGTATTTTTTTTTCTTCTTTCAATATCATATTTATGATTAATATCATTTAATTCATGAATACTATTTGGTGTTAATTTTTCATCATCATTATTACTATTATTTATATTTGTAAAATTATTATTATTTTCAAATCTTGTACGTTGTTCAGTTGATTGTAATTTTTTAGTTAATTCATTTGATAATTTACCAATAACTTCAACAGTATGTTCATTATTTAATGTATCAACACTGTAAGATTTTGGACGTTCATTTATATTTTGATGTTGATGATTATGTGGTGTTACACGTAATAATACTGGATCATCACGTTGTGATTGCCAATCATCTAGTCTTGCTGTTGGTGACATTGTACGTTTATAACTACCTTCAGAATCAGGTGCACCTCTTTCACGACGATATGCCAGATAAGACGCCTTTGAGGTACTTCTAAAAAAAAAATAAACGAAAATTACAATTAATAAATTAATTTATACAAAATAAAAGGACAAAAAAAAATATATATATATATAAATAAATTTTTTTAATAAAATATGGAAAAAAAAAAAACCAGTTTAATTTGTAATTCCATTTTTGGTCAAGACATACGGAATTTTTTTGTTAAATTTACGAGGTGATATTGAGGCAGTTTTATTTTTGATGTTTAAAAAAAAATATATATAAAATAAAAAATTAAAAATCAATGAGTTATAATCTTTTTGAATTGATCGATTGACTTTTACAATTCAACTGTTATACTTTTTTTTATAAAATTTATAAAATTTAAAATAAATATTAATGTATTAAATATTAAAATATTGTTAATAATAATTATTATAAATAAAAAATAAATAAATCATATCTATAAATATAAAATATAAATTATTATTTTATTACAATAAAATTGACAAATTTATTCGAGTCACGTATCGACTTCCTTGTGTATCGATGGCGTTTTGATGCTGTTAAAATTTAATTTAATTTTTTTTTTTTTTTTTTTTTGATATTTAACACGCACATATAAATACACATGTGATTCTCTTTGTCCAAAATGGATTTTTCAATTTTTACACAGCATCGACCTTTATGCTCGGATTGGAATTTTAATCGCTTTATTAAAAGAACGTCTGTACTTTTTTTTTATTTTTTATTTATTTATTTTATTCTTCAACATTATGAGTCATGATTTTTTTGATTTGCAATAGATATTATTATAAAAATAATTTTTTTATTTATAAAATAAATAAAACAAATTATTGTAAATTAATTTTTTATTTAAGACAAGTTTAACTAGTTTTTTTTTTTCTCGGTGTTACATTGTCAAACACTTGAACAGGTAATTGTCATATTTTTTTTTAACTTTAAATTAAAATTCAAAAATATATATTCTACACAGGAATAATAAATATATTTTAGAGAGAAAATAAGTGATTATTTATTTTAAAAAATGACAAGTTTTATATTTGAGAAATTTAAATGTTTTTAGCAGGATATTGCAAAAGAGGAAGTCAATTTTGACCTTGTCTTGATGATGATTTTTTATACAAATTGTAATAATAATACAAAAAAAGTAAAATTATGTGTCGACAAATTTTACATTTCAACACTAAATATCCATTAACCAAATTATAATGATTGTTATATTATTTAAAATTGTTGTTTTTAAAATATAAAAAAAAAAATTGTGAGATTATTTGAATGAAAGTAAAAACAACCTTGAATTTGTTTAAGTCGGTCAGTAGCAAATTATGTGGCAAAGTAAATCATTTTTTTTAAATTTAAATAAACTACTATATAATTTTTTGACATTCAAAATAAAATTGCTATCTTTTTTTTAATATTTTAAAAAGCCATGATGCATAATTTTAATAAATATTGGATCAATATTAAATTCATAATCAGTTTGGTTTGAATAAGTCTGCTGTTTGGCACTTTTTTATCTCAAATTTTTAAAACCACTTTTTATTAAATTTGCTTGTCCAAAAAATTTAAAACTCCTACAGGGGTTAGATATCAACCCCCTCAAAAAGTCTTGAGTCTAAATTTTTGAAAATTTCAATTTTTTTGATATTTCAACAATATGCCCATTATTACCCTTGATATTAAAAAAAAAAATTATAATTATTAAAGAAATAATTTACATTTCATTTCAAAAATTTAATTAAAACTTGTTTCAATAACAATTAAAGAAAAAAATTGAATCATCATCGAATTCACAAAACTAATATTTTGCAAAATATAATTAAAAAAAAATTATTAAAGCTTGACATTACTCGAAATACAGTTACGATGTCTCAGGCCATCGAACTACAAAATTAAAATACAAAACAACCAGTGACTTGATCGTAGTAAATTTTATAAATTAAAGCAAAAAAATTAAATAAATAATAATATTGTTATTATAATAAAAATAATAATAAAAAGTTCAAGTACCAAGAATTTTATTATAATTTTTTTTATTCTCATGTAACAATAATTTGGTATGCAGAAAGCAAGTTTTCAAATCACGAAAGCAATGAATACTTGTGTGTTGAATATACCATTATAATTTTTTTGTTTATTTTTATATTTTTTTTTTTTTTCATATAAAATGTGTACAAGCACAAAGAGGAATTACCTGCCACGCCTGCTATACCATCATTTTGTCTGTATTTCATCAAGAAAATTAAATAAAAAAAAAAAAAAAAAGTATTATAAATTTAAAAATTTATAAAAAAACATGATTGATGTTAAAAAATGAGGGCCCAGGGCCACTAAATGTCATCAAAAAAATAATAATTTAGGTAATACCCGCAGTTGTGGATAAACAAAAATAAATTCAATGATTTCTGATAATAATTTAAATTTTAAATAAAAAAAAAATAAATTAAATTAAATTGAATAGTTTTAATTGTCATGATATTTTTTATATTACATTGCAAAAAATAAATAATATAAAAAAAATATAAAAAATATATATTAAAAATTGTGGAAAAAGAGACATTGAAGGCTTAAAGTTGACTAATAACAGTTATAAAGTTGAAATAATAATATATATTTAAAATATACTGTAATGTTATTAATAATTTTAATAATTTTTATGTTATAATTTTCAGAATACAAAAATATTATTTTACAAATAATAATTAAATTAATAGTAAAATATATTAAAATTTAATTTAATTTTATAAAAAAATTTTTAATTATCAATATTTTTAATATTTCAATATTTTTTTTTGAAATTAAATTAAGGATGCCGAGGACATGGAGATAGAAGTCAAGACCTTCGTCTCATATTTCTAGTCATACTCGCAACTGATTGCACAATAAATAAAAAAAAAAAAACAATTTAATAATGTAATTTTTAAATGATAATAACATTGTAATACAACAGCTATTATTTCAGTGTCTAGATCATAATTTTAAATATTTTATAAATAATAAATATTTTACAATAAAAATAATTAATTATATAAATTTGCAAATTTAATATTTAATTTAAAATTTAAATTAAAATTAAAAACATTATCCAAAAAAGGAAGATGAATATAAAAAAATATAATCTTACCAAGTTGAAAAATTTTTTAAATAAACAAAAAGTGTAACGCATATAAATTTTCCAATTTTTTTTTTTATTTGTTTGACTTTTAGGCTGCAGCTTCATGAGCGGTACTTGCTAAAAGACTATATATGAACCAACTTTGTAATTTCACTTGCATATATATTTTATTTTATTCGGCGCATCTTGTGTACTTTATATAAAAAAAAAAAATAAAAAAAAAGTTGACAAAAGACAAACCGTACGAGATAGACAATCTCTTTACTCGAATTTTTTTTTTTTAAACATTTTGGTTAATGTATATTTTTATTTTTGTGACACAACGGGAAAGTGGAAACGTGAGTATATTATTTCATTCTTGAAAGTTTTTATTTATTATAAAAAAATAAAATAAAAAAAATATATATTTATTGTAATTTAATGATAATATTAATTTGATGAATGATTTTATATGTAAAAAATTTAAATAATTTTTTAATTTGTTATAATTGTTATTCATATCTTAATCTTAATATCAAAATTATATTTATTTAAATGAAAAATATATATTTTTAAAATTATAATATATTCAAGAATTTATTTATTTAACTATTTTTTTTTATCATTTAAATATGGTTGTAAATATTTTAATATTTTTTTGATGATTCATTGTCAAGGTGTGACACAAAAAAATTATTGCAAAAATAATAATAATAATAATATATTAAATTAAATAAAAAATTGCAAGTAGTTTTAATATATTTTGTATTTCAAGGTTTTTTAAAGATAAAATATAACGGATTTTGTTCGTTAAATAAACTCTCTTGTTTGATCTTTAATATCGATATAATTTTGTGTAGGTTCTGCCATCAGAATAACGATTTATTTCAATAAATATATTTAATATTTTCAAATAAATATAAAACAATATCTACTCATGGATAATTTTTTATTATTACCAGGGCCAGGATGTTATTTTTGATAAATCGATTTGCAAAATTATCAATACACAAAATATTTCATTGAGATTAATATTTATTTTTTAAATTTTATTTTATATTTATTATTAATGTTTTTTAATATTTTCAATGGATATTTTTTAAACTGTGTCAAGAGTGAAACGAGATCTTAACAAACCCATAACATACAACCTCGTAAAATCCGTATAACGTTGTCAACCCATATACACTCTATGAAAAAAAAAAAAAAAAAAAGAAGATATATATATAAATTAAATAAATAACGTGTCATAAAAAAATTGTAAAAAAAAAAAAAAATCAAAACGCGTTTCTTGTCTGTCTGAACTTTATTAACGTGAATATAAAAATTTGCAAAGATTTGCAAAAATAAATAAATAAATTATCAAAGAAATAAGAAAAAAAAAAAAAAAAACGAAAGTGGAGCAAACTTGATTAGATTTTTTTTTTTTTTTTTTTTATAGACATTAATATTTAATATTAAAAATTTTAAAAAAATAATAATAATAAATTTAAATGATTGTCTATAAAATTTAGATAAATTTTATGTATAAATTTATATTGATAAAAAAAATTAATTTAAAAAATTCTTTTTTATTACTTTTTGATATATTTTATAAAATATAAATTGATTTATTAATTTTTTTTCTAAAATATATTTTTTATAAATAAATAAATAATATATAAGAAAAATTTGTATTTTAAAAGTTATTTAAATATTTTTATTGCTATTTATTTAAGTTGTTGTTTAAATCATCTTATCTGTCTCACTTACACTATCACAAGTGTTTATTAATGTTGGAAATAAATACAAATATATATATATATGTTTGTTTCCTCGGGCTTTAAAAATTATTCTCTTTATATTTATTTATTATATATACATCTATATAAACATTAAAAGTTACTGTGCAAAGATGATGTGAATGAGGTAAGAAACGGCCTTCGTAAATATGCAGAGTTGTTCAACAACTTTAATTACAATACTCATTTCCATCACAAATTTCAAGACCCATACAAAATAAAATATAAAATTATAATTTAATAATAATCATAAATATGTACAACACAATATTTTCTAATAATTTATTTTATTTATTTAAAAAAATGAAAATAACTATTTATTAAAATTAAAAAAAATATAAATACGTGTAAATTAAACAAAGGGGTTTTTTATATGTATGATAATAAAACTTGACTATATACGGGTTGATAAGAGTATAGTTGATAAAAAAAAATAATTTTTTTTTACTTAATTTTCTCACGCCAAAAAATATAAACAAAGTAAAATAATAGTTATTTTTATTTAAATTAGAAAAAACAAGGTCAAAATAAAATGAAAAAAAAAAAAAAAGTTAGATAATACTCGAACAATTAATAAATATAATAATAATATATTAAAAAAAAAATTAATTATGATAAAGAATATTGTAAAGAATAAAAAAAAATATATATAATGATAAAATGTTTTAATTAAAAAAAAAAAAAAAAATACAAAAAATATTTTTAATTAAATCAAAGTTTTACGTTGATTATTATTTTATCAGATTTTTTTTTTATCATATTTTATTGTCAATAATAAAATTCTAAATAAATAAATAATCCACATATTATTTGAAAAAATAAATAAATAATTTAAAATTAATAAAAATATTTGTAAATATTTATATGCACTGGGTAATGTTGAAGATGCATTTTCATTTTCTTCGGTTGGCTGATTATGATAATATGATAAGTCGAAAATAAAGATGATGATAATTATGATGATAATAGTTAGTTAAAGCAGGAAAAAAAAAAAAAGAGACATTACTGTATGCAATTTAAAATTATAAATACATAAGAATATATATATTTAATAAAAAATAAAATAAAATAAAAAAATATATATTTTTATTTGAAAAAGAAAAAAAGTAATATTTTATTTTTAAATAAAAAAAAAAATTTATGTTGAATAAAAATAGAAATATAATAAACAAAAAAATGCATATAATATATTAATAAATGTGTGAGTATTAAATTTTAGACGATAGGAATTCCATAGATCATAAATAGCTAATTGCTCGAGACGCCACGAGAAATGTTCACTCATCCATGACTCCATATAGTCTCGTACAATTTTTTTTTTTTTTTTGAATTTTAATATATATACATTTATCACCTTCTTTTTATTATAAAATTACCATTCTATATCCTTGTCTATCATTTATATTATTTTATTTTATTTATATAGTTTACAGAGTCATAGATAAAATTCACTTTTCATTGTGAAGATTATAATATTTATATAAAGACGAGTATAACACGATTATCATGATGAGAAAGAAAGGAAAAGTTTATTTTTTTAATAATAAAAATATGCAAAAAAAAAAAAAAATTTATTATTATATTTATCAGTTTGTATTTAGTCATTGTTTATTTTTATTTTATTTCTATTAAAGAAAGTAAATTTAAGATGACACTTGATGATTTTTTTATTTTTCCTTTTTTCGAAATGAATTTTACTTTCTATGGGGGAATTTTTCTATGAATGTTTATAGTTAAAAAAAATTGTTTAAAAACAAACAAATAATACTATAATTGTGATGGTGTTTCAAGTGAAATTATATCAAGATCAAGATATCACATGAAATTCGATTGGTCGTTTTGATAGACGAGAAATCGTGAAGAAAATCAAATGACAACCGACACTTTCATTGCTATTTTTTATTGACCTAATTTTAACTAGTTATTTAATGACATTTGGTTATAATTGTTTTTATTATTTTTAATATGTGTTTAGAATTTTATTTCAATTTATATTTATTTAATTTTATTTTAGATAATTCATTCTATAAATTTTTAGTCAAACATCTAATTGTTTTTTTTTTTTTTTTCAATTAAAAAACAATAAAATAACAAATAAAATTAAAAAAAAAATATATTATTTTTTTAAATAAAAACCTTTAATAATAAATACAAAAATGATATAGTAAATATTTTTTAGTAAAACTATAAATTTAAGTTTTCAAAAAATATTTTTAAAAAATGTTACATAAATGTGGTAAATTAAGGATGATATTATACTTCCTTTTAAAAACCATAAAAATTTAGTGTTAAAGTAATCGACCGGTAATAATGGTATTGCAAAAATATCCAAGATAATAATGATAAATAAATTTTAAAAAAATAATTTTTTTAAATAACAAAAAAGTGGGTTATTCACCTGTCCAACCAGCTGCATGAACAGATGTTAAATATGCATTTTATATACGATTACAATGTCGATCAACATTTGTATATTCATTTACGTTTGCGACAAGGAATTTTATTGTGAACAAAAGTCAATATTAAAAAAAAAAAAATAATATTTTAGAATAAAATATCTTCGTAACTGATAAAGAATAAATAATATATAAATAAATAAACAAATGACGTTTATAAGAATAAATTTAATTGTTAAAAAAAAATTAATATATAAATAATTATAATTAAAATTTAAAATAATAAAAAATAAAAAATAATATTGATAAAGATTTATTTATTTTTCTTTATTATTTTTTATTTTTCCATTGAATTTTAAATTCATTAAATTTAAATCCTACTAATTTAATGTTTTACCGTCTAAGAAGTCAATTGTTTTTTTTTTTTTCTTCCTGACAATTACACGAGATAATTTCATCGGCATTCCATGCTAATAACAAAGAACTATGACACTAGTAAATTTAAAAAAAAAAAAAAAATTTCCAGTTAATTAAATATTCAATACTCGAGATGAAAATATTAATTTTATATTTTTTCATATTTCAAGTGTTAATTATATATGAAATATAATAAAGTTATTTATTTTTTAAATATTATATAAACAAATAAATTAATTAATTTTTATAATTAAATATTTTATTTGTAATTATTTCAACATTTTTCTTAGAATATTAGAGACAACAAAAAATATATATATGTATGTCTGGTTATAGTTTTAATGAACTTGCTGCATTTGATATTATTAATTACAATAAAAAAATATCTATAAAAAAAATATATTAAACAAGTTTTTTTTTATTTAATTTTATTTTTAAATTAAATTATTAATTACCAGGATTAATTTATATATTTTTTAAAAGCCACCTTGTTGGAATTTACAGCTAAAGAATTTTGACGCGCCTTTTTTTTTTTAATATATATATTTTTGCATAATTTTTTTTATTTTTTAAATTACCAGACACGAGGTTTTAGAGAGCATATATTGTCTAAAATTAAACAGCCAAGACATGTGCACATGTGTTACAACTGCGTAAAATAATGAACAAAAAAAAAAATTACATTTAAAATTAGTAATTTAAAAAAAAAAAATTTAATTTTTTATCTATAATATAATTTAAAAAAAAAAAATATAAATTCATATCGTAATTTTAATATTTAAATAACTGTCATTTATTTTAATTTAATTTATAATTTCAAGGTCAATATAATTATTTTTATTTAAAATAAAATATAAAAAAATATATCGATATATATAAATGACCTGGGTGTTTCTAGCTAACCCTAAACCCACATGATATAAATAAAATATCTAATTTATTTATTTATTTTTATAATTAAAATTAAAACTATCAATGAAAGTTAAAATAAAAAATAAAATATAAAATTGACACTTTGTATTATTAATTGTAAAATTATAATTGAAATTGATACTATAGTTATTAAAAATTAATCCCACAACTTTTTTAAATAATATTATCAATAAATAAATATAAAATCTAATAAACAAGATGTCCTTGTCAATAAAATCAAGTGATTGTAAATAAACTGTAATATTTTGTTTTTTTTTATTTTAAATAAAATCCATATACAATTTATTTATAATTAAAAATAAAAATCAATATAATAATAATAGTTAAAATAATTGATAAAATGTATGTCTCAATCAATTTATTTTATTTATATTATTATATATTTTCCCATGCTTTGTTCAATAAATAAATAAATATATAACATTATGTCAATATTTAATTTTAAAACCTACACATTTAATTTCATGCAATTCACAACTTGCATATATTTAATACCAAATTTATTTAATTAAATAAATTAAATAAATTGCCTACAATATAACATTACTCAAGTTTATAATTTTATTTTTTAAATAAATAGTAAAAATATTTTAAAAAAAAATAATAAAAACAAATAAATAATAATAAAAAAATATTATTTTTAATTTTTTATGGAAATTTTTTATTTAATAATTATTTTTTTAAATAATTAAAAGTGATGGATTTTTATTTAAAAAATAGAATAATTAAATTTCAAAAATTCCAGTTAAATTATCATATTATATTATATAACATTGAATTTATTAAATATTGAATCATGCATTGATGAATCAACAAAAAAAAAAATAATAAAATTTGTCAATAAAAATCAAAACAATTGATTTATTATTGTTTTAAATGAAAATTTTTTCATTTAAAAATTTATAAATATTATTGTAATAATTATTTATTTAAATATAATTTACATTTAATATATATTTTTTTTATAAAAAAAAAAATATTATTTTTATTTTCATGATTGATTTATTGATAAGAAGAATTCATGAGACATAAATTTTAATTTTATCGAAGGTCTTTTTGGTTCTCTAAATCATTGTGTCTTTATCATTTAATGCATTTAACAATGATTTTGTTCTTATTATTATTATAATTCTATAGAAATAATTTAAATGAAGAAAATTTATATTTTTTATGATACAAAAGGAAACAAGAGTAAAAGACAATTTATATATATATATTTTTTTAATAATGATAACACAGTACAGTGTTCTGAATGATGTCATAAAATAATATAATACTTGTGTTAAAAATTATTTGGGGTAAAAAAAAAAGTAATACCTATAATTTAATGATTCGTCACGCATTTATGGTGCAGGTTTGTAAAATTCTATAGGGTTTTAGTTTTTATTTTATTTTTTCTTTTTTTAAATTTTCTTTTGACAATAAAATTACAAGAATTGAAGGATCCGTGTCACATTTTTTGTATTCATCCAAAGTAACAAACAAGTGTCATGTTTTTCTATTGTTAAATTTGGATGAAAAATTTATATTTTTTTAAACTTGACAAAACTAAAGAGCTTGTCACTTTTAAATTCTAAATTTTACAAAAAAAGAAAAAAAAAAAAATGTCATTACTATCTCATTAAGTCAAGATAGATATTGATTTCAAGAAATATTGTAAATCTTTATGGTTTTTCACAATAAAAAGAAAAAAATAAAATAAACAACAAAAAAAAAAAAAAACTATGAAAATCTCTCAAGAGAATTAACCCAAAAAAATATAAATCTAATCTTAAATTTTTTTTTCTCAAAATTATAATCAAGTTAAATAAAAAAATAAAAGTAAATAAAATGATAATATTATTAATATTTATTTTACCTTCTAATACGAAATTTATTATTACCAAAAACCATTGTGTTTAAACTTTCAACTAAATTATGAACACTTAAACTTAACATTTGTCAAATTATTAATTTTTAATTATTTAAAAACAAATATATATATATATAATTATATAAAAATTATTTTAGCTTTATTATTTGGATCATATCACTTGATTAATTTCACAGGCACAAACTTTGTAATTTAAAATTTTTTTTTTTAAATAATAAATTAAGAAACTTTTGTCACATAAATCCATAAATATTGTGATTTAGATATATTGATAAATTTAATTTTAATAAAAGAAGACATTTACGTAATTTTTAAAAATTTTTTTTTATATATATGAGTAAAAAAATTTAGGTATTTTTGGAGTAAAATTGTGCTGTTAGCAATGCTGGTGCTGTCAACTGAGTGAGCAGAGAAAATATTGTGGTGACTAGGAGAATGCCGGAGGCGACGCAAGCGCTCCAACTGTCTTTGATTTTGATAAGTGGGGAAAAATTTATACATCGGATAAGTAATAAATATATTACGACAAATAAATAGATGTTAAAAAATAATTAAGAAAAAAAAAAATTTAAATAAACACTATCAGCTAGACTAGAAACACATAATTTCGAAAAAAGAAAAAAAAAAAAAAATCTTTAAAAAAACAAATTTTAACAGTTTTAATTTGAATTGAAATAATTAATTTATGATTTATTCAAATTAATATTATAATAAAGTTTTCAAAAAAAAAAAATATAAAAATTTAAAAAAATATAGATGTGATAAAAAAAAAATTCATTTTTAATTAATTATTAGTTTATCAAGTTTTTTATTTTTTTAATTATCATTTTTTTTTTTTTATATTAATAACAATAACCGAGTGATATCAAAGAATTTCGTTGACAAATAATATGAATATTATGAGTCATTAAAATGATAAATATATTTTGAAGTAAAATAAATAAAAAAAAAAAATGATTTGATAAAAATAAAATTGGTTGGCAGTTTTAAAACTTTTTTAAATATATAAACGTAGTTTGTTTGTTTTAATTAAAAATAATAATTTTATTATAAATAATATTTATTTAAAAAATAATTAAATTGATGATCAAAGGCGTTAAATGTCAGTATATATGTATTAATAGATTGACAAGTTGTAAAAGTTAAGACCACCCTATATTTGTTTAAAAAAAAAATAAATAAATAAATTTAAAATAAAAAATTAATTCTTGTTGAATGATTAAATGTCGATATTGATATTATTATTATTTTTTTATACATTTGAGATTAAAGAAAGCAATGAATAGACCGCTAACATTTCTGTGGTAACATCATATACATCAAAGACAAGAAAAGCAAGATGTCGATGTTATTCCAGTCTGTCACACGATCATCTTGTCTCAACTCAACTTATTCCAATATTCTACATAGCTCATAAACTTGACATTTATTACCAAGAATATTA
The DNA here is from genome assembly GCA_011426435.1 of Lysiphlebus fabarum. NCBI lineage: Eukaryota > Metazoa > Arthropoda > Insecta > Hymenoptera > Braconidae > Lysiphlebus > Lysiphlebus fabarum. The sequence goes on along the minus strand of WSYQ01000029.1, from coordinate 555,419 downwards.
AACTTGCAAAAAATAAAATAAAATAATAATAAATAATATTCTATAAATAGAAAATAGAATAAAAAAAAAAATTTTAAACTGTGTTAATTTTATATTTATAAATAAAAATGGTAATATTCTCATGTTATATTAAATAATTTTTTTTTTTTTTTTTTAACAAATGTTTTATCTCAAAATGGAATCAAGATATTTATGACTCAAGTTTTGCGGGATAATAAACTTGACCCAAAGTGTAAAATAATATATTTAAAAAATATAAATAGTAAAAATAAAAATTGTCATTTTATAAATTATTTTTAAGAGTAATATATACTTATTGTTTGTTTTTTTTTTTTTTTTATTTTACAACTTAATCAATATATCTGTCAGTTGAATCGATAGAAAATCATCGACTTCCTACATTCCTCAAGTAAATTTTATAAAACCAGGAAGTTAAAAAATCTTGTGAATGTAAATTGCAGCAATTCAGAATTTGAATATAAGCTTTTTGTAAAAAATAAAAAAAAATATATAATTTTTTTTTTTATCTTTCATTATTTTAGTTTTATTAATTTTTTTTTATTATTAATTTCTATGTCAATGTTATTTTTTTACTATTTTTTAATTGTTTTAAATATATATATATATATATTTTTTTTTCATAGCGAAACACATGCTGAACTAACGGTTATTATGACAACAATGTTTTGTATCTGGACAATATTTTCAGTCCTTGCAAGTACAAATATCAAGAAGGTTTGTCGTCATCACTCTGTGCGATATATACCGTTTTATTTAACAACAAAAAAAAAAAAAAAACAATATAATAATTATAATTTTGTGTTCTTTAGAGCTCGTCTCCTGTGTCACATTGTTTAAAAGTACTCTCAAACCAATTGATATATATATATTTAACATTTATTTTTTAAATTAAAAAATTTGTGTCAAGTAAATCAACAATGTATACAGAAGAACCAAAAATTTTAATAAACTATTTATAATATATATTTTTTAAAATAGTTATTTTATTAAATTATTTGTATTTATTTTTTTTAAATAAAAAAAATTAATATGAAATTACTGTCAGCTGAATAAATGAGGGAATTTGTTGAGCCCTTCAAGGTTGTACAGGTGCAATTGTAACAAATATACTTTTGAAGGTAAAAATAATAAATTATTATTTTGAACTCTATCTTTCTTTTATATTTTAATTTTTTTAAATTTATAAATTTATTTTTAATATTATATTGATGTAGATGGGTGAAATGAATTTTTTTTTTTAAGAATTAAAAAAAAATATATTCATTCATTAATCATTCTAGTTAACTGATGCCTAAATTATTATTTTTGATTTATTTTTTTTTTTTCACCTCTCTAATAGTCTACTGTTGATTTTTTTTCATCAACTATTTTCATTTTAATTGAGATGTAATTCTTTTTTTTTTTTCTCATTTGTATTTTGAGATGTGGAAAAATTTACAGTTTGTTTGAGAGTTAATTTAAAAAATTAATAACAGATAGACAAATAATTTACAAAACAAGACTAAAAATGAAGAAAAAAATTACTAATTCACTTTTAAAAATATATTTTTTGATAATAATATTAAAAAAATATTAAAAATAAAATTATATTTGTTTTTTATTTTTTTATTTTAAAAGATGTTAATTCATTTTTATCAACAGTGCATGAAAAAAAAAAAAAAAAATGATGATAATGCTGAAGAAGAAGGTGAATTTTTGTACACTTTAAAACAGCACTGAAGCGTTGCATAAATTTAGCTTGGAATAAGTTAGGTATATTTTCAATCAGAGCGAGGAGGAAACAAAAGAAAAGGTGAAAAGATTCATCGTCCCGTGGAGATCATTTACTACATCCTGCATCTGTTCCCTCAACAATCACGATCCATCTAACTTTGCCAAACGACGAAGAATAAAAAGACAACTCAATCGTATTTTTAACCCCTTTTAAAAAAAAGGATTGAAGAATTGAAAAAAAATAAATTAAAAAGTAAATATAAATTTCAACGAGAAAAATAAAAAAAAAAATTAACACGACAGTGAAATTGTTATTGACCAATTGTTCTTAGACTCAAACTATTTAAATGCATTCATTCTACTAGTATATATTGAAAAAAGAAATATTTAAAAAAAAAAAAAAAAGATAAAAAGGATTAACATCCGTTCATTGATGTAACCGACACTAACTGTAACTTTAATACACTCCAGTTGATACTCATTGACCCCTGATTTGCAATTTTAATTGCATAAAATATTTAAATAATAATAATAATAAGTTTTATATATGTAAACATAAATAAAAATTTTAAGACATTTTAATTACTTTATACTACTGATGTAATAAAAATTTCTATAAATTATTTTTATATTTAGAAATATAATTGGTTATTTATTTTTCGAAATTATTATTTCGATTTCGATTTCGATTTGATATTTTACTATTTCGATTACTTTTTCTATACTCGATAACTATTTTTTTCATAAAATATTATTTATAAATTATTATTTTTCATCAACAGTTAAATAGTTGATTGTCATTTTCATCATTAGCAATGGAATTATAATTAAAATTATAATTTTTGTATCAATAAGTCTTTGAGCGATAAAATTTTTTTTAAATAAATAAAAATGATAAAAAAAAAAATATTGTATTCTAATTGGTTTCAGAATAATCACATAAATTTTGTCTCACTGAGAAATAAATAATCATTCAGTGGAGATGATTCTTCGTTATTTTAACCAAAAGAAATATATATTATCCTCCAGGCAAAACATGTATCAAGTAAACCAGCTTCAACTTATCACAATATTTTTTTTTTTATCTTTTTTATTTATTTATTTATTATAAATGTAAAAGATGTTAAACTTACCCCTGGAGTGATTGAATATTTTGTTGAGGTGGTGCTGGTCTTGGTGGTGGTGGTGGCAATGATTTTCTACCTTGTACATTTTGTCTTGGAGCCAATGGCGGTGGTAATGGTGGTGGTGGTGGCGGTGGTGTTATTGAATTTGTTGATAATAAATAATTATCATTATTTTTATTATCTGTTTTTGATATTGGTGCATCAATATATTTTGGTGGTAATGCAAAATAATTTCTTGGTTGTATATATTTTGGTGGTTCATGATATTTTTTTGGACTACCTTCATGTATTAATTTTGAATTAGCTTCATATGATGTTTTAATTTTATTACCAACATTAAAATTAATTGAATCATTATATTTTCGTATTTTTGTTAATTCAGATGATGAATTATAATTTTTTTTATTTATTATTGGTACTTGTGGTTGTGGTTTATGATAATTATTATTAAATAAATAGTTATCATCATTATTTTTACAATTATTACGCATTGATTCATGTCTTGTTAATTTAATTTCAACTGGTACTTGAGGTGAAGCTTTTTGATGTCCACAATTATTATAATTTTTAGATGGTAATAAATCTGGTAATATTGCTGGTGGTCTTGTTGAATTTTTATCATCAATACTTTTTCTTGAATATCCATTATTTATTGTTAATTTTTGACCAGATGGATAACGTAAACTTGATCTACCAATAACAGCTCTATTAACATTATTATTTCTATTATTAATATTATCATCATCATTAAATGATGTTGAATTTATATTTTTACAATAATTATTATCATATATATTTTTCTTTGATTTTCTAATTGTTGTATTATTTTCATTATTACAATTATATTGTAAATTATCTTTTGTTATTATATTATTATTATTATTATTATTTTCATTGTAATTATTTAATTCTGTTGGTGGTGGAGGTGGTGGTAATGGTTCATCACAATTTAAAACTTCATTAACAGTAACAGTTGGTGGTGACGGTGGTGGTAAATCTGGTGATGGTAAACGTTCATCATTATTATTGATGTTATTGCTATTGTTCGTATTATTAAATACATTTCTTAAATGTGGTTTTTTAGGTGGTCTTTCTGGTACCCAATTATCAATTGTTATTGTTGGTCCAATAACAACACTACCATGTAAATCAGTTGATAATGAACCACATGAATTACTGTGTTGATGTTTTGGTAATTTTAAATCATTATTATTATTATTATTCATTGATAAATTATTGTTGTTGTTATGATTATGATTTATTTTATTATCACGCCATGTACCATTAGCATAATCAGATGCTGATGATGCACGTCTTGATGATAATGCTCTTGGTCTTGGTGGTGGTTGTGGTGGTGGTGGTGATGAAGATGATGTTGAAGAAGATGATGATAATTGTTGTTGTTGTTGTTGAGTCAATGATAATTGAAAATTTTGTTGATTATTATTATTATTATTATTATTATTTGATGATTGTAATAAATATGGTTCTGAACGCCATGATGATTGATGTTGATGTCTTTCATAAAATGATAATAATGCTTTTTTTTGTATTGCTTTTAATGTTGGATCAGATACACGATGACGTTTATCTGGATCTAAATATGTATATTTCATTTGTGCTTGTTGTTGTTTTTCAAGTTCATTTATTCTATCAGCAACAGATAAATTTATTTGTGGTGATAATTGTTTTGTTGTATTATTATTATCTTGTATTTGTGTTGTTGATATTGGATAAAGTTTTCTTTTATTTCTTTCTCTATCAAGATATAATACACTTTCTGAATGATGACGTTGTGGTGTTTGTACTCTTGCTGAATGTGCAATAAGTTGTTTACTATTATTTATTGATATATTTGTTTGACTAACATCAGACATTGAATCATTAATATTATTCCAATCATCTTGTTGTTTTTGTTGTTGTATAATTTGTGAATTTATTTGACCATTATTATTTTCATTATTATTATTATTATTATTATCAGCATCATTGTCGTCATCATCATCATCATTATTATTATTATTATTATTATTATTATCATCATTTATATCAATATTTGACTCTTGCCATTTTAAATTATTATTATCAGATAAATTACAAACATCATTGACTGATGAACAATGATTAATAACACCTTGTAAATTAAGCCTATTTGTATTTTGTTTAAAATTACGATCATTCATATTTGTTTGCCATTTATCATTATTTTTAATTATATTTTTACTAATATCACACATCGAACCAGGCCATTTATCTGAATAATTAATTTTTTTATTACTATTATTATTGTTTATTGTTACATCAGATAATGAACTGTGTTGCCAATTATTATCAGATGTTACATGACGTAAACCAGATGATAAACTAACATCAGACATTGAACCATGCCATTTAAGTGTTTCACTACTTGATGCTGAACCATTTGATGATGTTGTTACAACACTATCACGTCCTTCACCTGATGTATCAATCCATGTTGTTGGTCTTTGTGCAGCTGCTTCACTATCCCTTCGTAATCTATAAATTATAATAATTTTAATAATAAATTTTAATTTTAATAAACAAAAAAAAATATAAATTTTAAAAAATACCTATCAAGAAATGGTGTTGTTGTTGTTGAATCAACACTAGATACATAACTATGATAACCTTCTGATTGTGCATAGCTTGCTTGTTGTGAATGTTGAACTCTTGTGTATTCTTCAAGTCCAGCCTGAGTCAATGTCGATTCACGATAAATATCAACCTTTTTATTTTTTATATTGAATAAATAAAAATAATGAGTAATAGTGATAAAATTTATTTTCAATAAATAATAATATATAAATATTTACTTGGGATGGATCCTGATAACTTCTGACATATGCCTCAAGATCTGCATGACTAAGTGTTTGACCTGGTTGTTCTTGTTCATGTTCTGGTGGTGATGGAACAACATAGTCAACATCACCAATTGATTTACCCTCGCGATCAACACGAGGCCAAAGTTGTTGTTGTTGTTGTTTTTGCTGACGGTTATCATCTAGGCCACGTGATTCAAATGTCTCGTTTGGTATTTTCTCACATCTTTCCATCACTGTCTTGAGCTGTTAAATAAACATACATGAATTAGAAATATAAAAATTGATATGAGACATTAATATGTATATCTGATTTTATTTTTGATAACACCCTTGGCTACTTGATCTACTTTTTCAATAAAAAAAAAAAATATTAAATTATTAAACTGGATATATAAAAATATCAAAAATATAAAATATAAATTTTTATTTTTTTTTAATTATATTTAAAATAAATGATTTTTCATTGGTTAACTGACTTCTGTTGCAGTCAAATAATGACGTCAGTAAGTGCCGCAATAATATATAAGAGAAAAATTAAAAAAAGGTGAATGTGGGAGTGGTGATTAATTGTTTTTTAGTAAGTTGAGAGTCGTCTGTCTTACTTTCCCAACTCACTGGAATTCAATCTCATTTAAGTCTCTTCAGACTTTCACAAAAAAAATATAATAATAAATAATAAATAACCAAAACCAAAACATAAACAATAAAAATATATATAAATTTAAATAATAAATAAACACAGTAGTAGTTACAGTGTTACAGGGTCATTTAAATTAATCACAGTATTATGACAATATTTTATTTTCACTTTCGTAAAACATTAATATATATTATAATTTTTTTAATTTTTTTTTTTTTTTGGCAACAATTACTGTCAACATTTTTTTTTTTTTAAAATAAGAAAAAGAAAAAGAATATTGATATGAAATTTTAAATGAAAATATAAATAATAATAATTTGTAATTATAAATTACCTGTTGTGTAAATGTTGGATTTGGTCTTTTAACAATTGATGGTCTGCTGTATTGTTGTGGTTTTTCTTTTGGATAATTTGTATGATCTGTCCATGATTTTGATCTGTGTGAGCCATTTTTATTATTAATTTGTTCATCATCATAATTACACTCTGATGCACTTGGCCAGGATGGATATTTCTCGTGACCTGGACCGTAACAAATGCCCTTGAGACTTGATGCGTCTCGGACTGGTGGTGTTGGTGGTGGTGAAGAAGAATCTCTTTCATTAAAAGTAAGACTAAAACTATCAAATCCAATACTTTCACTGTATCTATAAATTAAAAAATACAAATTAAAATTATATAATCAAATTAAATTAAATATTATTGTAATAAACAAATTTAATAATTCCATAACACTAAATTCAATCAATCAATATTAAAAATAACAAAATAATATACGTAATAATTATATTCAATAATAAAAATTGACAAATAAAATTAGATAATAATTAAATAGATTAAAAAAAAAAAGAAAAATTTTATTTAATAAAAATTAATCATCATTGACATACAAACAACTGTGTATAATTTTTTTTTTTTTTTCTTTTTCTACAAAATATTATATACAATAACCAACTGTTGCCTTGAAATTTAAAATTAAAAAAAAAAAAAAAATTATAAAACATCTAGCAACAAAGTAAATGAAAAAAAAAGAAAAAAAAAAGTTAATTACAAAATTTAAAAAAAATTAGTGGTTTAAAATTTAAAAATAAAAAAAAAAAAATTAAATTCAAAGCTTACCCGCTGTCATTTTTATAACCAGGTGTATTTTTTTTATATCCATCATTGTATAATATTTTATTATTTTCATGATCAATATTATTATTATCATTTTTTATATTAATATTATCATTATTAACATGATGATATTGATGATTAATTTTATTTGATGTTTTATTGTTATGATAATTATCTTGAGGATAAATATTAATATTTTTATAATTTTTTGTTCCACATTTATGATTTTGGCCTGAATATTTTATTCCGTTGTTATTTTGCATGCATGATGATGTACCTAGGGCCTCATCTTGGCCACGATATGCCGTTGGGGACGGCTGAAGCTCTGTCATCTCGTTACACGTGGACCCGCCATCCGAGATACAACTAAAAATTTAAAAAATTAAAAAATTAAATTAAAAATTTTAAATATATTTTTACCTAAATATGATATATATATATATATTTTATTTTATTTTTAAATTTATAATATACATTAAAATATATATATAAAAGGTAATTAATGAAAAATAAATAAAAATAAAAATAAAAATTTCAAATTGGCATAAGTTTTAACTGAAATACCGCGGTTCTCTTTGCTGTAATTTTCAAACGGTAAAATTGTTGGGTTGTCTTCGCCCTCAAACCAATATATATACGTATATTTAAATTTACGCTGTACATATGTATAATATACGTACAGGTATAGGATAACAAAAAAAAAAAATTTTAAAAAATTAAAATAAAAAAATACTGACGGGATAATCGTGTATACTGGATAAAAGCATCGAGTCATTTGGGCTTGAGGCTCTCCTCTCTTCTCTCTTTGAACATTCACCATGAACTTTTAAGTGTTTGTGCAAGATAAAAAATATAATGATAAAGCGAACAGTGCATTTTCAAATATATCAATGTATGTATTTTTAAATATATATGTGTGTGATAATACTACATGTATTAATGTAAGTTTCATGTAACCCTTTTGTCTTGAGAATTTGGTGAGTGCGGATGACCCTTAATCTTGTGAGATCTTTGAAAAAAAAAATTAAAAAAAATATATATTGTTGCTGTATGTTAAAAAATGTACCGAGTATGAAATTTTTATATTATTTTTTTTTCATCGTAAATTTAAATAATTAAAAATAACCCTTAATTTTAAATGACGTAAAAAAAAAAATAAATATTTAAAATATTTTTCTTTACTGTAAAATTAAAAATATATAAAAATATTATTTAATAATTTATTGATAATTTTTTTTATAAAAAAAAAATATTAAATTTTACTTTAAAATAGTATTATTATTTTGTTGTTTTTTTTTTTTTTTAAAAAAAGTAATAAAATGATGATTTTAAACGATAGAAAGTCAAGATATTTAAAAATTTTAAAAAAATCTAAATTTTTTTTTCATTTTTACAGTAGACAAGTTAAGTGTTGAGTGTTTAGCAAATTATATATAAATAAGTGGGAGGTGTGAGATGAAATTAAAAAAAAAATAAATAAATTAAAATAAATAAAAAATATATATATATATTCATATGTGTTGAAGAGGAAGGTGTTTTGCTGTAGTTCATAACGGATAAGAACAGAAGATTACATCACGTTATTAATGCGAGAAGTTCGTTGACTGGTTTGAATATTATGCCCAGTGGTTTTGTATATAATTTAAGAGACTTGATCGTGACGATGAATAAATGAAACGTATATAATACACTGTACAACAATTTAATAAACAAAAAAAAAAAATATATTAATCCAAAAAAATTCATCTGTTTTAAATTACATTTTTATCAAAATTAATATTTTTTTAAACTATGTCAAATAGAATAAAAAATACATAAATACTTTTATTTAAATTTTTGTCTTTGATAAAAGTTGATTTAAAAAGTTGAAATAATAATAATAATAATAAAATGATAATTTATCATTTATTCAGCTCAATATTTTTTTTATATTTATTTTTCTCAAATACAAGTTTAATTACCTCACAAAAAAAAAAAAGGTATGCTACAGGGTCAATGGACCGAATTTCGAAAAAATTTATATATATATATATATTTTTTTTTTTCGAAGGATATTGGACATTGGTGTTTAAAGTCAAGTCAATGATTTACACAAATAGAAATGGGTGTCATATTAAATACATAGTTGAAGGTCATGACAAGACAAAATTGTATAAAAAAAAATAATAAAATAAAAAAAACATTGACTTCTGAAGAGATCATCAAACATCGATAGGCAATATATCATATATGTACAGATTGAAATAATAAAAAATAAAAAGTATATAACAAAAAAAATAAATATTAAAAAATATGATGAGATAAAATAATAATACAAAAAAATTGATGGAATACCAAAATCAGCTTCCGTTAGTATAAAATATCAGGTCAATCAATGTATCAATCATAAATTGATTAATTGAATTCGAATTTTATGTTTGCAAGTTATTTCATTAAACTACACATTCACCCTTTATATAATTTTTTATTTTGATTTATATTTAAGTAGTTTTTAAATTATTGAAATAGCTTGATTTGCATAAGTCTGCTGTTTGAAATGATCCGTGGTGGCACTTTTTTATCTCAAATTTTCAAAACCACTTTTTATTAAATTGGCTTGTCAAAAAAAATTAAAAATTTATACAGGGGTTAGATATCAACCCCCTCCAGAGTTAATAGATAAATAAAAAAATTCTAATACAAATTATATTAATACAACATTTTTATTAAATTTTTTTTTTTTCTTTTTTAAAAAATTTTAATATCAAAAAAATTATTGAATTATTTTTTTTAATAAAATATTTATCATCAGATATCTATAAATTATTTTATATATATACATTTTTATTTTCTATAGACAGTTGTTTACTCGCCCGGGGGTCCTAACAACCACAAGAATATATTTATATTTATATTAATATAAATTTTTTTCAGGATGATCCAGGGTTATGGCGTTGGTGCAAACTCACACACATCATTGATTTAGTTGATTACAAGAAACCGGTAATTTTTCATCCTCGTCTTTCATGTATTTTAACCCTTACATTTATCTATTTATTTTTATCATTTTTTATATAAATTATCGTATAAATATATATATTTTTTTTCTCATTTTTTACATTGACTACAGTTCATCATTGCGTGGGTGAAATAAACTGGACATTTACTTGAATTTATATCTACTGAGAAATAACATTTACACGTGGACTGTCTTAAAACACACCTTGAAAAAAAAAAAATTAAATAAATAAATAATATAAATATGCAAAAAAAAAAAAATAATAATAAAATAGAACGAATTGAATATGATAATCATAAAATATTTATATACTTTTTTTTTTTTTGATTATGTTAACCCCTTTTGCAAGTTGACCAACTTTTGTAGGGCCAATTATTTTGCTACCGGTTTTAACGATAAACGATCTTCTCATGTAGATCCTCTCTTCAGGCCAAATAAATAAATAAATTATATAAATAAATAAATAAAGATTCACGATGCCAATCAATATGTCAACGTTATCGCAACTTCAGGCGTTACATGAACATTCCGCAGTAAAAAATAAAATAAAAATAAAATAATAGATTTGTTTTTTTTTTTTTTTGTTCATATAAAATCAATTAATATTATAATTAATAAAAAAAAACAATAATTATTTTCTAGAAATAAAAAAAAATAATAATTATAATTTTACCAAGTATTGTTATAATTTTATTTTTTTATATGATAAATAATTTTTTTCCAAGAAACTAAAAGTGCAAGGTGATGTATTTTATATCGAGTAAAAAATTCCTCACCGCCAACCATATGCTTTGGTAAAAAAAAAAATCTTATTATTATAATAGTGTAAAAAATACGAGCTTAAAAAAAAAAAAAAAAATGAAAAAAAAAATTATTTAAGCAAAAATAAATAAATAATTTGAGAAGTATTTTATTTTTTACTTGGTGTTGATTACAAATTTGCACCTGGTGACATTAGTGTACACATTGGTGCAAACAAGCAAACAGTTATTCACAAATATAATTAAAATACATTGTCAATAAAATTTTTTAATAGTATATATATATAAATAAATAAATTGTTTTTTTTTTAAAAAAAAATGTGCTTTGTATAAACGTCTTAATTCAAAAGAATTAAAAAAATTAAATAAAATATATATACGTAGAACAATTAACCGTCCATTTCCGTCGTGCAAAAATTTAACAATGAACTTGGTGTTATCATCATTGTCATCATCATCATTATCATCATCATCATCATCATCATCATTTTATACCGGAAATAACTAAACAGGTGATTGTTTTTATGATTATTATTTTATTTTTTTGAATAAATATAAGATTAAATATAATTTAATTATATATAAAATAAAAAAAAATAATTAATATTGAAAAATTATTCTCACGACCTTATCTACCACCCCATAAATATATTTGTCAGTCATATAACTGTGATCCTAATAAATCTCAAATGTTGTTAAACGGTTTCAATATCATAAGAACATGTCAAAGTGCCGAGACACTGTGTACAACAACTCGTATATAATATAAATTTTTTTTATCATTTGATTTTATTATATATAAAAATTAATTCCAAGAAGTCATTTGAAATAAAAGACAGATACATGCATAGACAGATGCAGTAGTCAAACAGTTGAAATAATTTTTCACAATGTATTTCTTCATCTTGTCGTTGTTGTTTTTGTTGTTGATGATATACCACTATTATCAGCATCATCATTATCATCAAGATATTTTAAATTTTATTTTTTTTCATAATAGTCATCTTCTTGGTCAACAATTCAACATTGTATTCACATTTAATAGTATACATCAAGAAATTTTTTTTTAATAATAAAAAATGAATTTATACGAGATTGAAAAATGTTGATTTTACTTGTTGAGAACTGATTTGTTGTGATTGCTTGTGTTAAAGTAGAAGTAGAAGAATAAAAAATATATATATTTGCTTGAGATAAAAATGGAAAAACGACAAAGTTTTTTTTTTTTTTTTTTTTCAGTATACATTCCATAGAACGACATCTGTTCAAAGTCATTCCACGTTCTATGCACGATCAAGACCACCATCATCATCATTGGTATCATCATCATCATGATCAGTATCAACATCATTATTATCATCACATTTTTTTATTAATTTTTTCTTCTTAATAATTTTTACATCATAGGTTTATAATATTGGACAATCAAATTATTTAAATATCAATTTGATTTTGATATTATAAAACAAGTAAATTTTAATATTTATAATAATTTATTTTTATATAATAAAAAATACTGAGCTATTTTAAAAATATCATAAAATAATAATTTAAAATTAATTTATAATCTTTAAAAAAATTTAATTATTAATTTGTGAGGTTTAAATATATAAATTAAATATTATTATTTTCAATCGTACTCGTAATGAGCTCAAATTTAAAATATAAATTATTTTTAAAATGTATAAAATTTTATTAAATTATATGTGTATATATTTTTTTAAATTAATTTTTATTTAGTTAATAAGTTATTTATAGTGGCAACCCTTTAAATCAACTGCACGCAATCTTATTAAGTTAATTGATCTCGTAAATTAAACATCCCTCCAATATATTAATGAATTTTAAAAATATATATTTTTTACATTTCTTAAAAAAATTTGCATAATAAAAAATAAAATAAAATATATTTAAAAAACATTTCTGATTTCCGGGATATAAGTATATACATGTTATATATTTTTGCTTGTGCTTTCTCGTATATATCGCAAAAAATACACTATATTTATATGACACTGTTGCACGCATGAAACGTAAAATTTATGTCTCGTGTTCATTGAATTCGAGTAAATTATACTTAACGATATTTAAGTATGATATTTTTTATAATATTATATATTTTTTTATTGTAAATTTATTTAATCAAACAATAAATAATTATGTGGTTTTTTTTTTTATTTTTCTTTTTTTAAATATATATCACTGCATCAATGTATGGATGCCAAAAGAGTCTTTTTTATAAGTTGAAAAATAAATTTTAATTTTATAATATATTTAAACAGTGAATTTATATGAATTTGGGGTGTTGGTTACACTCCAAACTCATGATCTAGAGGTAGGAAAATTCTCAAAAAATTATAGAATGTTTGTTTTTCAATGCTCTGAAAGATAAAAAAAAAATATCGAAGAATAATTTTCTAAAAAATTTTATAACAATAACAAGTCAATTTTCCTGGATTTAGGGTATTTCTACTGTATCATATTAATGATCTAGTCGTGAAAAAATTCTCAAAAAATCACAGAATGTTTGTTTTTCGATGCTCTACAAGATAGAAAAAAAAAGTATCGAAAAATAATTTTTTTTCAAAAAACGCATTTTTTGAAAAACTAGCCTAATTTTGGGAGAGTTGATGAGCCCATTGTCAATATTAAGACTCAAGTCTATCCAGGTAATTCCTATTGGTGTAAAAATAGTCAATACATATTAAAAAAGCATAAACATGTTGTTTTCATCATGTCAAACAATATATAGAAAAAAAAAAAAAATTCAAAGGCAATGCATCTATGAGATATTTAAATATGAGAGATAGATATATTAAAGTCCAGACGAGACGAGAGAGAGCAGACGGCATCACTTATCAAAATAATTTATCAAATTTTATTGGACAATTTAAATTAGAGACTTAAAAATTTAAAACTCAATTTTTTACGTGTCGAAAGTTTTGATGAGATATTTTTTGTAAATATAAAATAATAATTGAAACATATATATGTAACAGTCTCACAAAATAAAAATTTCCACATTATATTTTTAAAACGTTGATATATAAATATATTGAATTGATATGATTCAAAAGAAAAATGAAATAAAAAATATTAAATAAAATATAATAACTATAAGTTAAAAAACAAAAAAAAAAAAAATGATAAAAATATTTATAAAGTTGAAACAAGATAAATTGTGGATTTATTCACACAATTTATATACAAAGTCAGCAACAATGAGACTTGGTCCAAGTGAATTATTGTTACACCTAGGTACCAGTTTTATATTCAACAAAATTCAATGCTTTTCTTGCTCATGAAGTGTACGTTTTTTTTTTATATTTAATTTTTTTTTTGTTTGTATTATTATATTCTTTATATATTTATTTATTTTTTTTTGTTTTTACTTTTTATATAATTTAATTTTTTATTCAAGCTTCTCATCTGATGCAACACACATATATATAGTTGGTGGCTTATAAAATATATCAAGCACATACCACTGTCGACTAACAAACCAGCACCAAGGATAATGTTACAATATGTCTTCAGGGTATATCTTGATTATCAGCTCTGATTTTTAAATAATAATTTATTATTATTTTATTTTTTTATAATGTATCCGGGATAATTTTTTTAAAATTTTTTTTTCAATAAAATATTGATAATAATTAATTTAATTTATAATTTTTATATTTTAATTATTTAAAAGTTTAAAAAATAATTAAAATTACAAGATGAATATAAAAAATAAAATTGTAAAATTTTTTATTATTTTTAGTTGAGAAATTTAAGACAATTAAATTGTATTTAAAAAAAAATTACATTAATTAGAATAAATAAATAAAAATATATTTGTTATAACAAAGATTTTATTGATGTAAAAAAAAAAAAAAAAAAAAAAGTATTTATATTTCTAACCACAAAAAAGACCTCTATCATTCGCATGCAATTAAATGTCTGGATTGTAAAAAAAAAAAAAATAAAAAAAATTATATATTTGTCTGCACGATAGAAAATTCCATGTGAAATTAATTGGAATGATGCATTGCTTGAACACTAGATAAAAAAAAATAAATATGTAAATGAATTGAATCTTGTTTTTACATGTGAAAAATATTTTTAAATAACAATTTTATTTTCAACTCATCATATATATTATACCGTTTACTTTGGCTGCGTTAACCTGACATCCAATTTTATCATAGAAATTTCTACTTGAAATTTTTTTAAAACAACTTTTATCAGTAGTAATTTTTAAAGTAAATAAGCTAAAAGTAATTTTTTTTTTTTATCTTCAATTGACTAAAAATCTTTGTCTGAATAACTTTGTTATAATTTGTTGAACATTGACTCGAAAAAAAAAAAAACTTGAAAATTTCTACGATAAAATGAGATACCAAATTCACAAAATCGTTTATACTTTTTCATCATAAATTTATATTTTACATATCTCTCAACTTTACCAAAATTCTCAAATGCCTTTTAAATATCTGACTCACAAAAAAAAAAAAAAAAAAAAATTAATAAATAAAAGACCAACAAACAAATTATTTTTTTGTTCATTTTTAAAAATACTTTTTAAAATATTCGCGTGGGACAAAAGCACCGTTGACGAGCCAATATAAATTTTGTCCATAACGAATTTCCTTTTCGTCAATTTTGCAAGAAAAAAAAAATATATATATTTATTCATGCATGACCAAAGATATAACAAACGGTAATTTTATCAAAAAATTTGACAAACAAACCTTGAAGAAATTGGTCCATAAAAAAATAAACTACATGTTTAAATATAAAAAAGTAATAATCTTTTGAAATGGTTTATAACGTGTCTTATCGTAAAATATATATATTAAAAAAAAAATAAATAAATAAATAAATATATAAAGAAAATAGAATAAAGAGAATGCGTTTATATTCAAACCACCGCAAAAAAAAAATTCACCTCACTTTTGCGTGGTGGTATTGAAATTATCTCGCTTGACTCCTCCTAATTTCACCTTTTTTACTCTCATCTTAACACAACTTTTATAAATAAATATATCTATATGTAGTATATATACAGTAACACAAGCCATATTCATTCTTAGCAATCACGACTAATTCAAGAGTCATCACGAGCGTTCTAAATCGACCTGGGAAATTTTCTTTGGTGTTGAATTTATCATGCAAAAAGTGGGAGTAACGAAAAAAAAGTTATAAAAAAAAAAAAAATCCTTAAGAAGAATCTTTGTTGTGTGATCACTCTGAAAATTCATCCTTTGATTTTTTTTTTTTTTCCTTTTTAACTTTGAACATTTGTTTAAGCATTATATATATATTCTGAGTTGATATATCCTCGTGTACATCGTGATTACCGTTAACTTGGGTCGATGAAATGCGCGCGAAACTGAAACGCTTGATAAAAAAAAAAAAGAATAGGAGTTAAGAAATTACAGGTAAAAATAAAAAACAACAAAGAAATGCAGTAATGTCAAGATTAAAGTATGTGAATTAAATTATGTCACTTTGTTCAAGTCACCCTTGAGGCGTGAAGAAGAAGGTCGTGTGAAAAAACTTGGTTATTAAATAATATAATTTTTCATTTACATTTATACATGTATAGGTATATATTTTTTTTTCATAATAATTTTCATCTCGATCATGATAAAAATAAAAAATTTATTGTAAAAAGTAGTTATATATATTTTATTTTAATTACAGGTTAACAAACGTTTCAGTATTTTGCCGAAGGAAGTTGAGACAACAAATACCAAGTATAATCATGAATAATTTTCACAGAGTAAAACACAAAATGATTTTAAACTAGATAAATAAAACTATTTAAAATTAAAACTTCAAAAAAATAAATAAATAATATATTCAACCATTTTTAAAACTTGAAGATTATTCAATTGACCCAAAAAACAGAATTGACATCATCAGTTTTTTATTTTTTATCAAAATTATTTGATAAAAATCAAGATATTCCGTTAAGTTTAATATATTATATTATATTGCAAATATATATATATAAGAAACGCAAACAAAGACAAAATTATTTTTACAACGACGACAACGATTGGGGATGAGGTTGAGAATTGAATATATGTTGAAGATGAAGAAGAAGATGAAGAAGGTGAATTGTATGAGGTTAGGTAACGGTTGCTGTAGCAGTTAAGGAGCCGCTGTTACTTGGCCAAGAGGAGGCAGACACGACGACGACGATGTCTACCTTCAAGTATATATTCCTCTTTTTTTTATTAAATTATTTATTCTTTTCTACACTTGCCAATATTAAATTCACTGTCTATCTCATACATAAACACATTGTAAAAAAAAAATTAAAATATAAATAAAATAGTCAAGCTCAGTTGTCAAGTAGCAAATCAACTGTCCCTTCTGTTTATATTTATTTATTTATTTATTTTTTTTTATCAAATGCTCATGGATTATTCACGTCATTCACGGTGAAATATGGAACGATAGTATATGATCAAGATCAATCCAAGTGTATCAAAGTAGGTGGACACAAAATGCCTCATCAATATATCTACCTATATCTTTACTGATACAAACAAGATATTTTATTTTTATTTTTTATAAATTATTATTATTATTTTATTTTTTATTTATTTTACACTTTTTTAAATTGTTAAAAATAATCCCACAAATGTTAAACATCAACTCTTTGTTCACCCTTTTAGCCCAGTTATTTATAATCCTTTTCCGGACTCGTGACTGGTATCACCTCAACTTCAATATGAACAAGAGCAACACAACAAAGATATACACGATGGGTTAAAAAAAAAAAAGTTGACTTATAAGTACATTGTAAATGTGTATATATACATTCAATGAGCCAACAAGAAAAATATAAATAAATAATGACTGTTTAAAGTATAACCATTGGATCAAGGAACCGCAACACTATTTAGTATTAAATATATAGATATTTATTGTGTCTTTATATATATATATATCTATAAACATCATGATATTTAAAAAACTAAAATATATATACTTTGAGAGATGTATATATATGCACTTTGTAAAATATAAATAAAAAACATAGTAATAATATTGAAATGTGATGATGGTGATGGTGATGGTCATGATCACGATGATGATGATCATGATGTTGGTGTAAAAATATTTAATCGGGTGTGGGTTGTACCGTTTTCAAGTCCTCAAGATATAGAGCCCTCAAGACTAATGCAAAAAAAAAAAAAAAAAAAAAAAAAGTATATTGCCAACGGGTGATCCAACGATTAACGAGACAACAAACCGTTTTCTGGATGACCCTTTGAAACTGGATGCATCCCGGTGCATTAAGTGCGACCAAATGCCAACAATATTATACTCTTTGTTATAAAATGTATATAAAACGGTATTGAAAATTATATTATTTATTTATTGTTTTTATTTTATATAAATTAACTGCAAATAATTTATACTTCATTTTTTTTTTCGAAATTATTTTTTTTTATATAAAAGGGGGAAAGTTTTTGATTCATGTGATATATGCTACCAGTTATTTTTGTTTTAATTTTTTTTTTTTTTTTTTTCATTTTATTTTACTCTCATCTCATTACCAGTGAGACCATTCTCACATCCGCAAACATATACTGATGATGACCTCGACACACGGAAGGCATCGATCTCACTCCCATGCTCATTATTATCATTACGATTTAAAAATATAATATAAATAAATATATGTATATGACTAGTTGGAATTTAGACTTCTTGTAAAAATGAAAGTGTTACATTAAATAATAAATATAATATAAAAGTTATATTGTGACTTGTTAAATTTGAAGATGAGATGCAAACAAAAGAAGACATTTTTTATTTTTTAAACAATTTTATTACCCAATATAGCAATATGAACATTAATCTACTGCCAATCTAAATTACATTCTATACACAATCTTTGTGTATTACAAATTTTTTTTATTTTTCGGCGTAAATCAAAGTTACGGATCTCATCTGATCATCATCTTTTGAAATTTTTATAGCTCCATGGGGTTCGATTGAAGCAAGTTTATATGTATATTTTAATGTCGTAAGGTCAATATTATCACTCTCTTTTTTTTGTTTTGTTTTCAAACAGACATAAAGATAATAATAATGATGATAAAACAAATTTAAATCCACGACCTAGTATATATTTTTTTTTTTTTTTTTCCATCAGTATCTTTTACGAGGCAGTCCTTTTTATTTAGCATGTTGTTACATACTTGTTATATATATAATTTTTTTTTTTTTTTTCTTAATCTTCTTTGTTTGTATTTAAGTGTGTACATATAATTTTTGATTTTTTTTTGTTGTCGACATGACCTTCCCTGATGATCATTCAGAATGCGGTGTACGAGAGGACAAAGAGGATATTTATTTTTTATTTTTGATATTTCCCCATATGATAGGTATATATCGTAGACATTAACTCGCATGACCGGGATTTAGGTTCGCATGACCCCCTTTTGCGGACAAGATGATCGTTTGAGAGTAACCGACTATTTAAAAAAAAAAAAAAATTAAAAATAAAAATAAAAAACACTCAGTTTCTAACCTCAAATGTTCCTCCCACTATTAACAACATTATAAAATATTTCGATAATATTATTTCTAATTTAAAAAATATATATGCGACGAAAGCTTTATAAAATTCCATATGAAATTATAGAAAATTAAGGGCATATTGATGTATAATTATTATTTTTTGACTATGACGTAATAATTTTTGACCTTCATAAAAAAAATTTATATTGATGATTTTAATATATTACAATGGGACTTTGTAATTTTTATATAATTTCAGGGTACAAAATGAGGCAATATTATTGAACGCCTGTTGAGACATTCATGATTGGCGCATTATTATTGACCTCTGCTAGCCACAAAGACATGCCATCGTGATGTCTATTTATTTTATTCAATTTTTATTATAATAAAAAAATATATATATTCTTTGTTCATTCATCTTGTTGTATATTTATGACGTATTGATATTTGCAATTATTACAAATTTATTATCATTTTTATTATATAAACTTTTTTCGAAACTATTGATGTCACAAAATCGAAATCGAAATTTATCATTTTAATTTTTCAAATTATTTACTTTGTATCATTTAAAATTCAGCATCAATAATGTGTTTCGAACAATAAAAAAAAAAAATTATAAATATATACGTTTAGAACCAGGGCGAGTCTTTCGAAAAAAGAAAAAAAAAAATCAAAGTTCAAAATTCAAAACGTAACACCGTGGGAGCGCGTGCGGTACTATTTCACGGTTTCTTCCTCGTGAAAGTGATCTCTTTCTTTTATATATTATCATGCATAATTTAATATATATCTAATTTTTTTTAATTTTTTTTTTTTTAAACGATAACTCAAGATATACATTTAGTCTGTAATAGTATTTGCAAATTGTCCAAGTTATAAACAGACTATTTTAAAATGATCACGTTTTACTCGACTTTGATAAGTATTACTGATAGATTGCGGCCATTTATTTTGTCTGCTAATATTATTACATCGATTATATACTTGATGTATATATATATATATAAATTTTTTTTGTATATGTGCAAGTTTACATATACCTATATGTCGATTAAAGAAAATATAAAGATTGATCATTTATGTGGCGCTTATATGTAGTATTAAAATATAATTTCGTAATTATATATATATTGAAAGAATATTGGCGAGTTACGCGATGTATTTTATACGTCAGTTATTATTATTATTATTATTATATATAATATATATTAAATGCATTATATATTTATATCGCAAGGTATCATCTTATCATTTTCATATCAAAGATATTCATTTTCATTGATCTTATTTTCTTAATCTTCTCTCACTCAAATGATTACAATCATAATTATGATTTATATATTTTATTATGAAAAAAAAAATCCAAATATACTTTTAATTATATAATAAATTTGTTATTCAATGAAAAATTTGTATAAATAATAAATTATTGATATTTTTTTTTATTTTCTTTGTTTAATGAAAATACAAATAAAATACTAGAAAACAGCTAGGGGTTTGTCTTGATCGATCACGATAAGTTCCTTTCACTACACGGTTTTAATGTAGATCAAATACATAAAAAAAAATAAATAAATAAATAAAAAAAGTCAATGAAATTATAAAAAAAAAAATATGTTATTTGATAATGGTATCTGACTTTTATCGTTTCGGCATTCAAAATCGTGCAATAATGGCAAATAAATTCCGTACAACTGTCGTGAATTATCGATTAATTGAATCAACAGATGCTGATAGATGGAATATAAATTTTCACAATCAAATATATTGAATTTCTTTATATTCTATATATCTATTTTAATTTTTTTTTTTTTTTTTAATTCAAATAACCATGTTTTATTTATTTTAATATTTCATATTTTTCATTTGTAGAAATTTTTTTTATTTTTTACATGTCAAATTGGAAATTGCAAGTTTGTAATTTTTTTATATATATATACACATATATCCTTGTATTGTGGTCACGATAAGTCAGGGGCGCATATTTTGTGGTCAAAAAATAAAAAATAATTTGTCACCAAAACCAACTTTGATCTCCCTTTCTATTTGTAAATATGTCACGAATAATATATATTAAAAATTTCTAAACTATATTTTAAATAATTTATTTCAATTGTTAAATTTATATATATGTAAAAAAAAAAAAATTTAATTTATTTTTAAAAATTCATTTAATTTTCTATTTTATTCTTTATAAATATTAAATCAAAAAAAAAAAATTTTTAAAATTCCATATTTTCTTTCATCAAAATTAAATCATTGCAATATATACCTATATATATTTAAATTTTTCAATAAATATATAAATGAATTAAAAATACATGTTATCATGTAAAATGAGAGGTGTGATTTGTAGAAATTGTATAGTTGATGCCCTTGGCTTCAAGCCTTGCCCCGATCTCTTTATTCAACCCCCTTTCACATAATTATTTTAAAAATCCCGTCTTTAAATCAATCATAAATTTGTATATTTAAAAAATTTCACAAAAAAATATAAATTAAATTCAAAAATTGAATAAAAAAATAAAATAAAATCTATATGAAAATTCGTGGTGAAAGTAATAATCTTATTAGTCAAACCGGAACACAATAATAATTTATATTTTTTTTCTTATATTAATTGCATTTCTTCATCTCTTGGAGTATGTTTAATCTTGATTAACAAGCTGTCAAGTAATTAAAATTATCATTTAAAAGTAACACATCAAAAGGGGTGTATACAGTTACACATGTTTATACATATATATATGCAGCACAAGTTCATGTATTAAAGTCAACGATTATTTAAATACACGGCCCCCAGGTTTTTTTTATTTTATTTATTTTACTCTTTATTTATTTATTTTTTTTTTTTGTAATGCACTTTGGTAAAGTATATATACATAAAACACGCGCGCGCATGGGTCATCTTTCCAGGTTACGGGAACATAAACCTGTTGCAACAGAAATGCATCATTTGTGTGTTAGATATAGTCTAACAATCTTAGTCCATTTTAAGAATAATAATTACATGATACTGTATAAATTCACACGGTTTTTTAAATACGTCAAATAACATATTTTAAACTATATATAAAAATAATAAAAATAATAAATATTATCCCACGTAATATTAAATATTTAAACTAGGTTTTAAAATAGGTTAAATATTATTTAAATCATTTGTTTAAATTTACTCTTCGATCGCGTGTAAGTATATGCCAATTTTAAATATTCAAAATAAAAATAAAATAATCATTCATTCAATATTGAATATTAAATTTTAAATTATCAAAAGATTATTTATATAATTATGAATTTTCTATTAAATTAAATGAATATTTATTTTAAAAAAAATTTAAATTTATTAAGAGAAAAAAAAAGGATAATTATATGATGATAAATAATGGGAATTTATTGAATCAACTTGGCACATATTGATCATCAGAAAATAGAAATAAATATAAATAAAAAAAATAAAAAAAACTAATCACAACGGGTGGATTAATAATTGATTACATTATTTTCATCAGCTAATAATTTAACTTATTGATGAAATAATAAAAAAATAAAAATGATAAATAATAATTGAAGATATAATAATAAATTTATTTTTTATTTTAAATGATTAAATAGGAAGCTACAAAATGTAACTTCAATCATTGAAGAAGGATCAATTGATCATCTAAAAAATTATTACAATTTATTATATATATATTGAATAATAAAAAAAAAAAAAAAAAATTAATTTTTTGATAAAAAATAATAAAAAAAATATATATAAATAATTTTATAAATAAAAAAAAAAATATCAAAGTGAAATACGTGGTGTTGAATCCAAGGTTTTGTGTATACGTGATTTTACTTTTAACAATTTATTTTTTTCATGCAATTTTTTTTTGTTAAATTATTTTGTTTATATATTTATTTTATTGTTTTTTATTATTTTTTAAATATTTTATTGTTTGCGTGTGATTTTTCAACTTCAACTGCCTCATCTTTTTAATGCATCTACAGTGTAAAATAATAATAATAATAAAAAAAATTTATAAAAGTGCATTACGATGGTTGTAACACACAATGACTACTTATCATGCTACAGTCAAGTTAATATATTATTATCCACACACTTGTGCGTGTATGCACTTTGTGAATAATATTTTTATTTTATAAATCAACACTAGTTATAAATATGAATAAAATATATATTTACAAAATGATATAAATAAATATTTAAATATTATTTTTTAAATAAATTAATTATCATCCAATTTTGTCAAACTCAATATAAATTTAATAAATAACTTGATTGAATTTCCAACTAAATTAATTGCATTATTCATGATTTTTTTTATATCAATTATTAGAATAAATTCATGAAATTTATACAAAAATAATAATTTTTATATTAATTTGTTGTGGGATAAATTATCTAAAATATTTATAGTAATAATAAAAAATAAATAAGGAAAAATATTGCTAAAGATAATTTGCCTTATTAATATATAAATATTGAGAAGATATTTTTCTATAATTTTATGTCATGCATGTAAATATATTTTTTTGTAATTGATTATTAATAATTTAAAAAAAAACATTGCCAAGATAAAATAATATATATATATAACGATAAAATATTTTTTGGAATAGAAATAAGATAAATATATAATTTAGCCTCAAGACAAATTTATAAAACGCCTACGGTTTATCGAAAAATACTTGATGATTACTTGGTGTAAAATGTGCATGTATATATATATTTTTATTTATTTATTTTTTTTTTTAAATTTTAATATATTTTAACAAGTCGATATATATCGATGCAGAGGCGTACCTCACGCTATTGGTTGACAGTGAAAGTTTCAACTCAAACACACATTTGTATAACTGCATTTACCAAAAAAAAAAATAAGAATTTAAAAAAAAATTTATTTAATAAATTCAGTGATGATAATCACACTTGAAATTGATCCTCTTAAAAAAATTCACTTTCAATTATTATTATTATTCAAAAATAATGACTCGGCATAGAAATAAATTACATCATTTGTCCCAAAATTTTATATAAAAAACTTTTACAGTATATTGAATATTAAAAAAAAAAAAAAATTAAAAAATAATAAAAAAAGAAAAATTTTTTAAAAATAAAATTTCTATTTCCAAATTCATTTAATCCTCTAAAAAATTTATTTAAAATATATATTTTCTAAATTGTCATAAATTTTTATTTATTTATAATCTTAACATAAAATAACGAGATAATATATCCGCCAAATTTTAAATATAAAATAATAAAATAATAATAATTACAGTTTTTTTTTTTTTTTAAATATTGTCTCCAGTCAATATATCTGTTGTAATAATATATATTTATATATTTCGCCCACATATATTGGGATCGTCTCGATTATTATGAAAGTTTTCTTACCTGAAACAAAAAATAAATAAAAATTATTTTTATGATTGATATTAATTGTAAAATAAATAATAAAATAATGTATATAATTTATTGTAATTAATTGTAATCAAGTCACATATTACCAATAGATATAAATTAAATATAAATAATTAATGTAGAAATTAGAATAAATGAAAAATAAAAAAAAAATAAAAACTTAACGAGATACTAAATTATAATTTTTAATCATCTAAAATGCTATTGTATTTTTTAGATACAATTATAATAAAAACAAGTCAATATAAAGCGTTAAATATTCTCACTTAATATTAATATTAAATAATAAATATAAATATATTATATACATGTTAAATCACATCGTCACGCTTGAAAGAAACTAAAACCGCAACCGATTGTCAATTGCATTCCAATTAACCACCGATCTATTACTTTTTTTTAAAAAAATTATATGATGCAATATTATATACATTGCATCAAAATTCAATTTCATATATATAAAACCATTCAATACTATTTATTTTATTTTTTTTTTTTTTTGTTGAATTCCTTTGTTTATTCTTGATTTGTAATTCTCGTGAAAAATTAATAATTTAAAGAGAAAAAATCATTCAACTTTACGACAATTAACACACAGCTGTTGAAAGACTAATTAAATATATAAAAAAAAAAAAATAAAACCGGTTGAATGAACCTCAATTACTTGTGATAAAAAAATAAATATGTGTATGCATTTTTAAAATATTTATTCTTCTTTGTTATGAAGGTCAACAGACGACCTTCTTCAGGTATTTTTATTATTTTTATTATTATTTTTTCTTTCTCGACCGAGATTCATTTAAATAAGAAAATTTTTATATTATATAGGTATATATTTAAAAAAATAAATTATTATTATATGGAAAATATATATTGAGATGATAATAAAAAAATTTTTTTGAATTATTATTTATATTTTAAAGGTAAAAATTTTATGTGTTTATACAAGGTCGAGTATATATATAGTTGGAGAGTGACTGACTAATTCAGTTGTGAGATAAAAATATGTATAGATATTTTTACGTTCACATTGACCAATACATATGATTCAGACTAAAAACACGCAAGCAGGAAGAGTAAAAAGGTTTTTAAAAATGTTGAGATAAAAAAAAAAAAAAAATTTTAAATAAAAAATCATATAAAAACGAGACACAAATGTGGATGACTCAAAGCGAACATTCAACTTTTATTTTTTTTTTTTTTATTATAATTTTTTGTTTCTTTTATCCTCATTTTCAAGATCCTTTGTCAATCTATCAAGAAACTCTTTTTATAAAAAATTTTCCAATTCATAAATTGAAAATATATTTAGGAAAAAAAGAAAAATTAAAAAATCATCGATCAAAAATATATTAAAATAATAAATGGAAAAAAAAAAAAAATTTAAATAATAATTTTAAAAAAAATTTATTATTGTTATAATATTGTTGTTGATGATTTATTTATTTATAAATTAAAAATAGTTTAAAATAAATATAATAGCAATATAACTATTAGTCATGGTATAGTCATTTTTAAATTTTTTTTTTTTTATAATTTAATCACATGAAGAATCTTTTTACACTCTACTAAGCAATATGGGTGACATAAATGTCAGAACGTGAGTACTTGTGAACCTTTGTGGAAAAGTATACGGTATTTTCAATGATATATATAAAAAATATAAAAATAATATTTACATATATAAAAGTACAGTCAACACTTGCCGACACATTAGATAAAAATTATAAATAATTTTCATTTTATATTTTTTTAAAAATATATTTTATTCACACCGCAAATAATAATATGTATAGATATTAATTTCAATGGGTTTGTCACGAATTAAATTTCAAATTATTATTTTAAATAATTATTAAATTGTTTGAAATAAAAATTCAAGAAATCTAATCACTGTGAGTCATTGAATCTACAATTAAAATGACTCATAAAATTGATTGATGAATTATAAATTTTTTTTTAATTTCATTGATCAGTGAATATCCTCAAAAAATACTTGAATAAATTAATTTTTTTTTCCAAAATTGATTGACACAATATTAAGAATATAAAATGACCTACTTGTAATTTTTTTTTTTTAAATTAATTTTAAGTAAAAAATATATATATCACCGGGTTAGTAGTTTACCTACTTGTTGTTGTTGTTAAAGATCCAGACAAGATTGCAACAACAGTGCCATATAAAAAACTTTGATACATAGAAAAATCGATACAAATATTTTATTTTAAAACATAAATGTATAAATGATAATATTTTACTTATGGTATTTAATATCATTATTATTAAATAATAATAATAATAGTTTTTATTGCAAATAATTTCTATACAAATGTCATGAAATTAAATATTGATAATAAGATTACAAGAAAAGTTCTCACTATATATTTTTTATTTTAAAATAAAGAAAAAAATATATATCAAATGTATTTATAAATAGATCGATCGTATGTCAGTTTAAACGATGGACAGAATTAAAATTAAAAATTAAATATTTAAAAAAATCAAAATGTCGATTGATATAGATTGAGAATGATCACAATGCGGAAAAATAAAATCATTGATTTTATCATATATTTTCTCATCGATCATTCAATATATATATATCGTTATAAATAAATTTTTTTATTGATATATTTTACCGTTTTAAAATAATAAAAATTATTATTGGATATTTTAAATATATAATTTATAAAAATATAAATATATATAACTATTCATCCACCCACGAATTATAAAATAAGGTATATCAAATTGAAAGTTGATGTTGATGTTTTTGTTGTATATATATTATAACTTGAGTCTTGTTATCGAATATTTAAAAAGTGCAAAAATCAAATGATAATATGTAAAAAATAAAAAAAATAAAAATAAAAGAAGAGGACAAAGATTGTACATGTCCATTTTAGGTATAATTGGTTCTTTTTATAAATAAAAAAAAATTAAATAAAATAAAATTGTATGAGTATATTGTATTTTCTCTCAACAGAAGAGTATTAATTTCAAACGTCATGGTTATAAACAAGTTGAGTAAAAACCTCTTTATTTATATCACTGTATTCACCAAGGATGAATTACCAAGTGTGGGGTTAACGCCAAACCCACGCATGAGGTCAGGACAATTTACTTTATTTATTTATATATTTTTATTATATTCTTGTATCACTAAATAAAATATATAAAAATATATATATATTAAATCATGGTTCGTGGAAAATTTTTGTAACAATGACAAGTCAATTTATATGAATTTGGGGTGTTGGTTACACTCCAAACTCATGATCTAGAGGTAGGAAAATTCTCAAAAAATTATAGAATGTTTGTTTTTCAATGCTCTGAAAGATAGAAAAAAAAAATATCGAAGAATAATTTTCTAAAAAATTTTTATAACAATAACAAGTCAATTTGTCTGGATTTAGGGTATTTCTACTGTATCATACATATGATCTAGTCGTGAAAAAATTCTCAAAAAATCACAGAATGTATGTTTTTCGATGCTCTACAAGATAGAAAAAAAAAGTATCGAAAAATAATTTTTTTTCAAAAAACGCATTTTTTGAAAAACTAGCCTAATTTCGGGAGAGTTGACGAGCCCATTGTCAATATTAAGACTCAAGTCTATCCAGGTAATTCCTATTGGTGTAAAAATAGTCAAAACATATTAAAAAAGCATAAACATGTTGTTTTCATCATGTTTAACAATATATAGAAAAAAAAAATTCTATTTTTTATATCATAAATTTTTTCTACTTGGAAATGATTATTATTTTATTTTTAATTTAAATCAAAGAGTCAAGTAATTCATAACAAATTAATATCAATTGATCGATATTAAATATAGACATATTATTTTTAAATATACATGTTGAAATTTTTAAACATCATCATTTATTATTTTATATAAAATTTGTTAATTCATTTATCATTAATTTAATGCGAAAGTTGTTTATGTAATTTTTCTTTTTATTATTTTAAAAATGTCATTAATGAATAAATAAATTATTTTTTTAAAAAATAACAAAATTTTATGAAGAATAAAATTATTTAAAAGGACATTTAGTTATTTGAGATTAAATATTATCAATGTTGGTTTAAATTGACAGATTGATATTATTTTTTTGCGTTTATATTTTTATCAATCCTGTTTGATGGAATTTAAAAAAAAAATGAATATATATTGAGGATTAAATTTGTATTGGTTTTTATATCTGACTTGCCCACTCAAATATATATTTATTTATTTTTATTTTTATTTATTTATTTAAACTTATCCAAGTGGTGTAAATAATACAAATGGGAGGCGTGGTACCAATGTGACTTTGCTTTCAACTTAGTCTGTGTCTCAACTTTGGACGAGACTTTGTAAAATACAATGTATGTATAAATATACCTGTATTGTCTCCACCTCAGGCATTGTCTTTCAGTTTTAAAGACAGCAAACAGTGATTTATCGTGATCAAAGACCGAGCCTTATACTCTATGTGACATGTTAAATGTTTAAAACAAACAGAAAATTTATAGAAAAAAAAAAAAAAAAAAGAAAATTCTAAAGTTACCTAAAGTCGAATTAAATAATTCATTTTTTATTCTACATATTTACTAGAAAAAAAAAAAAAAAATAAAATAATTCTCAGATAATTTTCTGAATAAATACTAATCTTGTAAGACTTTGATTTAATTTTTTAAATCACGATAGTAAAATACAAATTTTCCAATCAATTCATCACGAAATAAAATATCCTAGTGAATAATTTTAAATGACTATAAATTAAGACCTTTCTAAAAAAAAATCATACAAAAAATTTCTATGATAAAATTCATGTACCAGGTTCAAACATTTCGATTGGAAAAATTTTTCTATACAAAATATTTACTCCTGTTTGATTGTACTTGAATTATTTATTAAAAAAAAAATAACTAGTAATATTTTTTAATATCATAAAAATAATAATGCGATGTATTAAAAATAATACAAGGGATGAAAAAAAAAAAAAATGGAAAACCATATTTATACAATGTTGATGGTAATGGAGATCGAATGAGGACTGGTTGATACATGAACCTCTATACTTGAACAGAAAGTTGCGAGAGACAACATTCCAGAGTCCTCTCTTCACCATCATCTTCCTTTTTTTTTTAATATTTTTATTTTTTTTTATATTTATTTATTTATTCTCTTGATATTTTCTTGTGTAGAATACGGCGCCTACCTAACTTGCCTCGTCTTATATCTATTCTATATAACCTCAGGCGCGCCTTTATTGCAACTCCTTGACCTTACAACGCGCGCGTAAAAAAATTTTTATTTTTATATCTTTCATCCAGTATCCGATAATATATTTTATAAAAAATTACATATTTTTAATCATCATGCATTTATATATCAAGAAAAAAAAAATAAAAATATTCTAAAGAAAAAATAATAACAAAATTATTAACGGATGACCTTCAGTCTGTTATCGATTGGAATTCAAAAATTTCCAATACTTTGATGGTATTATAGCAAAAAATGTTTAGTAATTTTTTGATAAATTTCTGTCATCCAATTTGTCAGTTGTAGTAAAATTCGTTGAATTTAAAAATCTTTATGTAAGTGAAAAAGTTCTTAAGGGTTTTGACTCTGGATTTTTTTTTTTTGCATACTGTTTATCATCCAGCTTTTGAAAAATTATTCCCGAAATCATTAGATAATTAATATTGTCAAAAAACCAAATATAAATTGGACCAATATGTAGTTTATTTTTTATTTTATTATTTATTGTTTTTTGCGTGCAGCAAGATAATTTAAAAACAATTCTCTCAAAATGCTTTGGGCGTTACCAAAGATGTTTAGCCATCAGTAATAGATGGTTTTGCCCCGTGAGAACTTCCCCTTGATTTTACAAAGTCAAATTTCCCGTTTTTTTTTATTAAAGCTTTTTTTTTTTTCTACAAAACTTCCGTCCCTCATATCCGTAGGCAAATATATCGTAACAAGTTTTGAACTATTGCATACACATTGTAAGCTTATGCATCAAATTCATGAATAATTTAAAATATAAATTTAATTTATATTTGCTCTTTTATAAGTAATTTTTTTATCTTTTTAAATAAAATTTGAACATGTCAAAACAAGAGCAACTTTTGAAATTGATGATTCAAACAGCGGATCAGATCAAAGCAAGTAATAAAAATAAAAATAAAAAATTATGAGATTTTAAATCTCAAGGGGTTTTTAGAGTGGACCATCATTATTATTATTATTTTTATTTCTTTTTTGGCTAGATGACGATGTGATTATTGATATGCGAATCTCAAGTGTCTACACTTGAAATTCTCATTTGTGACTTTAAAAATTATGTCAAGATGTTTACCAATCATCTCCAAAAATAAAAATGAAATTATAAAATAATATTTTGCAATAAATTTATTAAATAGGTCGTATTTATTTTGACAATAATAATTTTAATTTGATTTTTATTTTTAAATAATGACTTGAGCATTCATTCAATATGGATAAAATTTTTTTTAATTATTTAAAATTTAAATTATTATTTTTTGTTGATCGTTTTTTTTTTTTTTTTTTTTTTGCTATTTGATTAAAAATTAATCTTGTATTTCGTGTGTGGCATTTGAGTATTTATAAAATAAAAAAAAAAAAAAAAAAGAAGAATTAAGTACCAACATAAAGAAGGAAACAAAATTTTTTTTTTTTTTTTTTTTGTAAAAAAGGAGCAAAAATTTTGAAAAAAGTTGAAAACGTGTTGGACAATATGGAAATTTCATCCCTGATGATTTACTGATCATATTTCTTATTTGTCTTTGATTTTTAAGTATCAAAAAAAAAAAATAATTTCAAAAATGACCGACAAACATTGTTTGATTTTTATTTTTTTTTTAAATTTTGCAAATTTAGTTTATTAATTTTGTCAATTTTTAACAGATCACCAAAAAATCATATTTCAATTTCTAATGATATTTTTTATTTATTAAAATAAATTTTTAAAAATTAAAGATAATTATTTTAAAATAATTTATTTTAGTTTTAAATTTAAAGCATTTAAAATTGTTTAATTTGACTGCAGATGACCGAAAACCATTGAAAATTACAGCAAGAGTGACATGACTTTTTTGCAATATATATTTAAATAAAAAATAAAAAATTTGACAACTTTTATAACATGTCAAATTTCATGGATATTGCTTAAAATATAAATTTAAAAAAATATAATAATAAATTTTAAAAATTATATGCAATATATTTTTTTTAAATACAAAAAAAAAAAAAAAAAAAAAAAATAAGTATATATTGTAATTTTAATTTATACTTGCAGTATAAAAATAATAATATTTTAAAACTTATTATAAATCTTTATTTTACTGTTTAATATTTAAAAAAAAAAAAAACTTGAAATTATAACTTTGCTAAATGTTGAATACAAAATATAATCTACAAACCAATTTAGTTTGTAAAGTTGGATTGCAAGTGACATTCCAACTTTAAAAATCTACTATATTTTTATTTATATTTATTATGATATTTTTTAAACTCATATCCACAAGTCAATGAGTTGGAATGTTAGCTAACAACTATTCAAGATGCCATAGTATTGAATGTCACTTGACCAACATGGTAGCAAGATGATGCTTCAAAGTTGGCTTTAAAATTAACATTTAAAAATACTACTTTTTTTTATTGACAATATTTTTTAATATCTATTAATATTATATTTCAAAATATCATTAACAATATAAATAAATTTAATAGAAAAAAAATATATAAAAATTAAATATTATTATTTTTTAATAATGAATCACTTTTAAACGCGTGCGGTCTTGGTATATATAAACTGGTGCAAGTTTTTTTATTTTTTATTATCGCAATCTTTTCACGCGCCTGTCATGAGGAAGTCTACAAAGTCAAGTTTAATTTTTTTTTAATTTAAAAAAAAAAATATAATAATTTTATGGTGTAATGGTATAACTTGGCCTCTGGCTAATAGACATACTAAAAAAAATGAGTTTGTTGATGGTCAAGATTTCCCTGAGGGCATTTATCGTTGTCACAGTCATTAACCTTTCAAATAACATATAAAAAAATATTATATCATTCAATCGAAACAATTGTAAAACAATTTAAACATCAATTAAAATTATTAGAAAAAAAAAATTCATTTGAAATTATATACAGTTGTCCATGAACATGTTTATGAGTTATAAATTTATAAAAATAAAATTGAATGGTTTCTTTGATAATATATTTTGATATAATTATATAAAAAAAAAAAAAAATTGCAGTATGATTCTTGAGCTTCTATGATACCCTACTAGTGATATGAATGTCATAAATAACACCTGGTAAAAATTTATCCGCAACATTACATTATTTATAATAATAAATTTAATGTTGATATCAACCGGACAAAGTATATTATTTTACAGGAAAACAACAACATTCATGTACAATGTTATTGATCAAATTATAAACAGGAAATATTATTATTAATAAAATTATTGATTGTCATATACCAAACAACCTCAGAAATCAATAACCACAAGTGACAAAATTATATATTAACCGGATATTATTTATTTTTTAAATAAAATATATATAGTTGTATAATTTTAAATGAATTTGTTTGTTAGAAAATAACTTTTGATTATTTAAAAAAAAATGATATATATATTTAAATATATAAAATGTAATTTAAAAATAAATCATAATTTTAATTGAATTGAAGTTAAATAATAATTTTTGTGTTCATTAATATTTTGTAAGATAAAAAATTAATGTTGAAAATGATGTATTACATTGAATCTGCAATTGTGAAATGATAATTACAAATATTTTCCAGATGATCGTGCAGGATTAAACAAGATATATATAAAAAAAAATTTATCATCATCATATTTATAGGAAAGACTAGAAGAGAGTATAAATGTATTAAGTAACATTAATAGTTTATTTTTCATGTGAATATATAGTTTCACTATTATCACACACATACATATGCATTATCAACAAAAGTGAAGAGAGAAAATCTCATTCACCAACATTAAAAGTGTTTTCACGTATTTGATCTTGTATTGTAGGAGAGTTTTAATCTTTCATGTTGTTGTTGAACTCATTGTCTATTGCTTTGTTCCATTCACTGAGAATCCTGCAATGGTCCAATGCCATTACATCAAAAGAAATAGATACAAAAAAAAAATAAAATAATACAATTCAAAAAAAAAAAAAAAAAAAATGTTACGTAGTCATTGACAAAGAATACGTAACTTTGCAAATTTTATTTTCAGAGATTTTTGTATTTTTTTTTTTTAATTATTATTTTATTTTTTTGGAAAAAAAAAATTATTTTAATTTAATTTATTAAAAATTTTAAATTAATAATTGTATTTTGTAAATTTTAATTGATATTGGTGTTTAATGTAATGTATTTTTCGTTTTTTTTTTTTTTATCATTTTTATTTTTTAAAGGTACTATATGAATTTGAGGAATGAAATTTAACGGAATTAAAAGGAATGCAGATAACTTGTGTGTGTTAAAAAAATAAAAAATGTAAAGAGGCAAATCGACTATCGCAAATTCCAATATGCTATATAGCAAAACCAGAAATGATATAAAAAAAAATTTAAAAAAAAAAAAAAGAAGCTGGAGCATTTTTTAAAAATATTTTTTTAATGCAAAAATTTGTATAAATTTAATGTGGTTTTCTGTTTGACATTTATACATTTGCATAAATTATTTATTCATTTCAAAGGGCCAAACAAAAAATACAACCAAAAATATTTAAACTGAAGTACCAAAAAAAAAAAGAAAAAAAATTCAACCACAATTGTAAAATGCGATTATAAAATTTTTTATAAAAATAAAAAAAATTACTTTCACAGCTGCAGTGTATTGATAAACAATAATAAACAATGTAATAAAATATTATAAAAATTAATTTGAGTATATTTTATAGATATTTAACTGAGCATGATTTTATAAAATCACTAATTAAAATAATGACTAAAAGATAAGCCATCAAAATTGAAGTAAATATAGCGGTTGTTTACGATAAACCAACAAACAACAAATATATATATCTCAAAATTAAAATTAAAAAACAATATATATATATTTTAAAAATTTATATATTTTTTCTAATCTGATGCAATTTGTTGTTGTTGATAATTATATTTGGTATTACTCAACAAAAATAATATATTTAAAATTTATTATCATTTTTTTTAACGATCAAAGCTAATTGCAACTCTCAATTTATTTTTAAAATAATTTTTTTATATAAATTTTCTTTTATATATACATTATGATTATTAATTTCTTTTTTTTTTTCAATATATATATTTTTTTTTTCTACATTTCATTGGGACCTCCTGTTGATATGTATTTATATTTAATAATTCATTGATTTTGTCTATTTGTCTTGAAAACCGTTATTCAAAAAAGATGAATCACAATATCGTGTTTTATGAAATATTTACCAAAACACAACAAAAACATTAAAACATAATATTTATTCATAAATTCATCAAAAAATATATATAAATATTTAATAATATTAATATTAAATAATTTTAAATCACTCAAAATGTCATCTTGTCATTAAATAATATCACGATTATTCGTGAAAATAATTTATCAAATATTAAATGTTGATAAATTGTATATTTTTTTTTTATCGTTTATGATAATAATATAAAAAAAATAATATATTTAAATGTAAATTACATTGACACTGAGTTAAATGTATATTTAAATTATTTAAAAAAATTTTTATAATATAGAATAAAGATGCAATTTTATTTGAAAAATCGATCTATCCAAGTGCCTTTCTTAATGTTCCTATTTAACGGAATGTAACTAATGGCCAATTCAGTGCCAAGATATCAGTGTGTTACACTGGCTATGTTTATGTTTATATGTATAAAATATAAATGTTTAAAATATAAATATAAAAAAACGAAGAAGATTTGTTAAATGTTTGTGAGATGAGAAAAGTGCAAATGGACATGGCAAAAAAGATAGTGGAAATGATAGTGAATATAAATATCCTGAGATTCACGGGGTGTATATATATATATGTGCATGAGTTTTAACAAGGTAAACAGGTAAAAATAAATATATAAATAATAAAAATAAAAATAAAAAAGTATATTTTAAATTATAAAAAAAAATGAAAATGAAAATATATTATTGCGGTAATATCACTACAAGCTACAACATTTTAATATATATATAAAATTGAAAAAAAATAAAATATATATTATCAAGTTGAATGTGAAATTTACGATTTAATTCTAGTTCATTTTGAAATTTTTTAGGATTAATTGGTACGTCATGTAGTTTACCTATTGAAAGTATTTATATCAAAAGATAATATACTTGAGAGAAAAAAAAGAAAAAACCAAGAAATAATTATTTAAGATAAAAAAAATTAATAATTATTATTTTTAAATAATAATAATATTAATATATATAATTATTATATTTTTTATTGTTATTTAAATTTTTTATATATATATATTTTTTTTATTTTAAATAATAATAAATATATATATACATATATAATGTAAAATGAAAGTAAGTTTAAAACAACTATACATATTTGCTTTTATGTATCTTTAATTGAACATCGTGAAAAAAAAAAAAAATAATAAAAAGAAATGAATCAATGTAATATTATTATTTTCACAATGATGTGTATGTGTTTGTTAAGATTTAATGATTGCAAAGAAAAAAGAGAGCAAGATGATAAAACATTTCACCAGACATTATTTTTACTTATTATTATTTCAAGTGCTACTGTTTATTAAAAAAATAATATTACAATTGTCCAATAACCTTCCATAATGATATAAATGATATAAATATAATTATAAAAATATTTGAATTTAATTATTTTAATTAATGATAAATTATTTATAAAAAAAAAAAAAAAATATTAAAATTTTATCAAAATTTATTTTTAAATATATATGTATTATTGATAAAAATACATTGATTATATATTTTAAGCAATTTAATATGACCTAATTAATTTATTTTTAAAATTGCTATTATTATTTTGTATTTATATTTTTATCGACAAATTAAAATTCAATAAATAAACGGAAATTAATTATTATCAGATCTAAAAAAAGAAAATAAAATTATATTTTTTTAAATTTATATTTATTAATGTTAATCCATCTAATAATAATGATGTGTTTTTTTTTTTTTTATTTCAAGCTAACTAATTAGTTATTCTAAAAAAAAAAAAATTGCCAGTTTTTCAAAAAGTTTTTTTTTTATTTTATCTCCTCAGGGGATTGGCGACAGCCACCAGACATCAATGAGTAACTAAGAGGAAAAGGAAAAAAAATATATATATAAAAATAGTAAAAAAAAAAAAATATATATTTAAAAAAAAAGGAAATAGGCCTTGGGGATCCTCACCAGGTATCAATGTATCGATTACCGAGTACCTGTGAAACGTACGATTTGCAAAGCTATCTAACCTCGGGACCAGTTGGTCTTTGTGTGTACTTTTAGCACTAAATACAATAGTTCAAAACCAGTTGAAAACCATTTTTTCTAGATATCTAATATTCTAAGAAACTAAAATCATCATTGGTTTAGTTTTTTTTTTTTTTAACTAAGAATAATAGATATTTCCGTTCTGGATAAATCTTTTTAATAAAAATCACTTAAAATCATTTAAATAATAATAAATGATTAAATTGACTACAGCTGCTTCAACAAACAACATCAGTCATATAAATTTAACAAATGCATCAATATAATTTAATTGATAAATAAATAAATAAATAAATTGTTATTTATATAAAAATAATAATTAAAATAAAATTTTTTGGAGTAAAAAATATCTCCCAAGTTGAATAAATACAAAAAAAAAAAAAGATTTGAAAAATAGAAAAATCAGACAAAAGATTTTTCTTTGGTTTGTCAGAAAATTTTATATATTTCATTCAATATAAAAAAAAGAAAAAAAAATAAATAAAAATTCTTGGAAAAAAGATTATTTCCTCTTTCTCACAAAATTCACTCTCGTCATTTTTTTATTTAAACAGTTGTACGTTTTTAAAAAAAAAATTTTTATTTTAAATATTTGTTTATTTATTTTATAAATAAATTGTTCTTTTTTTAATAACAAGAAACAATTCATGTATAATATATATTAACGAGATTATAAGACACATAATTTTCATGATTAAACAAAGAATAAAACATACAATTACGTGTTGATGTATAATTTTTTTAGTGTTTTGTTTTTTTTTTTTTTTTTTTCACTTTAGAACGAAGGGAATGAGAATGGAATGGAATTTTTATTTTTTTATTTTTTGCAAAAATATGATGTGAATTATATCATTGCAAACAGAGTTAAAATAAAAATATTTAAAAAAATTTGTTAAAAAATATAATATGTTTAAATACATATAAAAAGATATAAATAAATAAAATAAAAAAAAAAAAAAAAAATTACATTTGTTATAAGTAACGTAAATAAAATATAAAAAAGAAACAAATAAAAAAATGGCGGAAATTCAGGAGTCAACTTCCCGCCATTTTGATGAATAATTAATGGCGTTGTCAAATATATTTTTTTACAACAAAATAATAATAAAAATCTCAAAGACAGGTGAATTAAAATAAAGAAAAAAAAAAGATATTTTAAAATATCACAAAATAAAATATATATATATATATAAAATTACCAATGAGTCTGCAGGTTTTCACCTGTTGATTCCTTTTTCCTTTTTTAAAATAGTCCCTTGTCATCCAAATACCAAAAAAAAAAAAAATAAAAAAAAACTCTTTCACCAATTTTTAGATTAATCCAAATAATAAAACAATTAAAATCACTCGAAAAAATATTCACAATAATTCACAATTAACATAAACAATTAAAAAATCACTCACAAAATTAATTAAACAAAATATAAGCACAAAAAAAAAAAAAAAAATTGATAAAACTTCAACTTCATTTACAAAATACAATACAAAAATAAATATAAATTAACTAATAATTAATAAAAAAATAATAATAATATTAATATAATAAATAAATAAATAAATAAAAATATATTTATTCCCGGCTTCACGACATTTTTATATTAAATTTGTTAAAAAATACGTCGTGAATTAAAACGCTGCGGGCAAATGCCAATGCACGACTGACTTGGAAGTGTTTGTTGGTGTTTAATAGCGTCAGGGGAAAGAGGAGAAAGAAGGGACAGACTGAGAGACGATTGTTGAAAAAAAAAAAAAAAAAAGAAGAAGTGGAAGTATCATACAGTGAAAATAATAATACCGAGTGGTGCGGTCGTGTAACAACGCGCGAATAACGATACGAGAATATTCAAGAGAAGGGGAATATAAATAATAATAAAAGTAGGAGAGGGAAGTTTGTTGGTGTATTAAAAGGCGCGGAATGGGGGAGGGGAAAAAGAAGACTAGAGAAAAAGATGTGATGCTGTTTTATGTGTGGTGGCTGAAGAGGCTGGATGAAATGGAATGTTTGCTGCGGAAACCAACACAAGCGGAATAAAAATTGGGATCGAGCGTTCTCGCGTTCTCTATAACAGAGAGAATCATTTGAAGGCAACCCAAGGCAAACGACCGCTTATACAGACTTCATATCTCATTCTTAACTAAATACAATATTTTTTTTTTTTTTTTTTATTTTAATAATTGATTTTTAATTTAAACAATTTAATTCTTCAAATGCAAATATATAAATATATTTATTTTATTTTTTAATAAAATTATTAATTTTGTTGTTTAAATTTTAATATTAAGGAGTTTTTTTTTTTTTTTTTTTAAATTAATTAATTGTAAATAATTTTAGTTAATTTTTGATGAAAAATTATAGAATTTTTTTGGGGTATTTGTTGCAAATACAAAATTTATATAAAATTTATTTGTTGTAACGTTGTTTTACCAAGACCATCTGCCATTTTATCCAAGGACGTCAAGTTTGTTTTTTCAACTTACTTGTAACTATATATACTTGATACTTGTCTATCAATTTATTTTTTTTTTTTTTGAAATAATTATAATTATTTTATAAATAAATACTATTAATTGTTTAAATAAATTTTAAATAATTATAATTTTTTTTTTTTTATATTTGTTTTATATGAAAATTTTTATTATTTCGTATTACACGTGCGTTGTGTACCAATTAGCTTGATAATTTACTTCAGAATATATATAGGTATATTATATATTTATTCCGGGTGCGGACTTTTCTCGTTAATTATGCCAATTGCGTAATCATTTTATACAAAAGCCAAGACATCGTGATAAATACACAGTTCAACTGTGCCTTTTAGGGTGTTCTTTAATTTCAACCCTTTTTTTTTTTTTTTTTTTTTTAATTTTTTTTTACAATTTACCACAAACTGCCCCTTGTTTTTATATTCATCAGGTAATTTTTTTTTTTTATTTTTATTTTAAATCTGATTATCTGATAGTCGTAATAGGTATCAATTTATTTAATTTTTTTTTTTTGTTTTATATATATAAATATATTCATTTAAATTTGCTCTTTTCCATATATATATATTTTATTTTTATTTCAAAAGACTCGCCTCGTTGCACTCGACTCGAGTTAATTGTAATTAAGTACTGAACCCCTCGTTTTATATCCATTTTTACTAATGATATCGATGGTATATATAAAGACTAAGTATTTCCTCGCTTTAATTTTCACAATATAAAATAAGATTTTTATTATATTATCGTTGTTGTTGAAATTTTTCGTAATTTATTTTTATTGATATAAAATGTATTTTTTATTTTTCGTTTATCTTTGAATTAAATGATATTATTATTATATAAATTATGTAATTATATCATTAAATAATTTTATTTATAAATAATAAAACTTATTTTTATACTTGAAATATATAACTCACTGATAATGATAAAAAAAATAAAAATAAAATTTTTGATTAATAAACTTTTAATCTTTTCTTTCTGTGTGATTAAATATATATATAAAATAATTTCTATACAAAATTAAGAAGAATAAAAGTATAATTTGTTCTTGAAATTGAGCGCATAATAGATGTATGTTATGCAGTTTAAAATCCACATGAACACAAACAAACATAGATGCAATTTATAAAAATCCAAGGAAGATTCCATCGTGAGGATAAGAAAAGGGTAAAGAATAGATGCACCAGTTGACCTTGAGAAATAACTTCACGAATAAATATATATATAAATATTGCTTTGAAAAGTTTTCCATTTACGGTATCACGTCCCTTTCGTCAACATCAATGACTCTTGAATGTCACCAAGACAAAAAAAATTAAATATAAATAAATGGATATTTAAAAAAAAAAAAAAATATATAAAAATTTTAAAATCATAATTGCAAGTTTTTCAATGTATTTGTAAGATATATATATATATATATATAATGGTTGATGTATTTCAAATGGAAAAACATAAATTTATTGTGGAACGTTAAATAAAATTAAACTCATGTGAAAAAGACACATCAATTTTTATCACAGACATACTTTGTTATTTTATTATTTATATTTATATTTTATTATTTTTATTTAAAAAAAAAAAAACAAACAACAGGATATTTTTTTAGTTATAAACATGAAAAATATCAAAAAATATATTTTAAAATCAAAAAGTATACAATAATTCAATAGAGAAAGTACACGAAATATTGCTGTAAGGTAAAATCGTGTCCTTTTCACTTTAAAATCTATAAATATGTAGCAACACGATGAGCCCGAATCTTGAATAATATTTTAAAATATATATATATTTCCTAAAGGCGTACAACAACAACAACAACAACAACAATATATTTTTAAACAAATAAAATTACATCATATTTATATTTATACAATTTTACATTAAAAATTATATCAAACAATAATCAATATGTTCAATAATTAAATTAATTTATCAAAAAAATTACGTTTAAAATTAATTTAAAAAAATAAAATATAAATAAAATAAATTAAAAATATTGTAAACTATTTCACAAACTTGAGGATATATTTATTTAAAACTTATGTATCTCTGTAACGATCATCATCATCATCATCATCATCATCAGGTAGTTATGGACGCAAAAAAAAATGTCTAAAAATTTTCCCAAGGGACATAATGTGGTCCACTCATTCAGGTATAAAATAAAAACAAGGAAATATACAAAAAAAAAAGATTTTTTTAACATGAACAAATAAAGATTTACGATGAGATCAAAAGACAGCAAAAAAAAAAAAAAAAATGTATATTATATGAAACAAAGATAAGACTAATAAAAAATAACGAAATGTTAACTCGTCAAGATTTGTCTTTTCTTCATTTATATACCCACGAGTATATTTTTACATTTGCTAAAAATATTTTTATTACAATAACATGATAACTACGTTTGTAATAAAATATATATAATATAAATCATTTTTACTTGCAGTAGTTTTTTTAATTTAAAATAATTTACCTTGATGATGATCGATAACACATAATTGATGCCTCGTTACACCCATCAGTCAAATAATTAAACAATAATATTAAATGACAGCTTTAAATTAATACAAAACAAAAAAAAAAAAACAATTTTATCATTTTTTTTTTTTTTTATAATTTTATTTCCAGACTCGTGGCTAATGGACTAAAACTAAAATCATTATAAAAATTTTGTTTGACTTTAAAAATAAATTATCTTGACATTCAATCTTGCATGTTATCTCTTCTTCAAGGTTTTTAATTTAATAAAAAATAGTAATAATATGAATAATATTATATAAAAATTAAAAAACATTTAAAAAACATATAAAAGTATTTTTTTAAAACGTAAAAATTTTTTACATATTATCAATAAATTAGTTTTTTTTTTTTTTTTTTTTCTATTGGAAATAAAAAATATACATATGTTTCAATGAAATTGCAGAGAAAAATTATTCCAACGTGACAAAATGAATATAAAAATATATAAATTTTTTTTATTTTTAATGTACATGTTTTATAAATTTTTTTTTTATTTTTGTTTTGAATTTCTTGAGAAATAATTTAGTGGTTCGTGACAAATACTCTCAATGCAACCAAAGCTATTGTCACTTTTAGAAATGCACTTTCGCATTTAAAAATAAAAAAAACTATATAATAATAATAAAATACAATAAAATAAACAAATGTTAACAGTAATATATGATGTAACATACAAAATACTAAAATAAAACAAGATATCTTTCAACATCAAGACCAAAAAAGGATTCGAAAAAAATATATATAATCAAATAATCTTCTTAGTGTGCGGGTGGTCATCATAATTTTTTAAATTTTTTCTATGATAAAATATATATTATTTTGTAAATTATTATTGTGTAGGTTTGCAATAATAATAATATATAAATAAATAGAAAAATTGATTATAAAATTTTTGCATAATTTTGATGATAAATTAAATATCATATTTAAAGAATATAATAAATAAATAAATAATATATTTTTTTATACAAAAATAAAATTAAAAAATTATTTATATTATTATTAATTTATATTATTTTAATTCCAAGTAATTTATAATTAAATATTGACTAAGTAAAAAATAAAAAAATAATAGATATATGAGTCAATTATTTATTTATATTATTATTTTGTCAATTATTATATTTTTTAAATGATAAATAAATAAAATAAATAAAATAAATTTAATAATAAAAATATTTTCATGTCAGCAACGCCCAAAGGCAATTGAACATAGAAATATATTATATTAAA
This sequence comes from Lysiphlebus fabarum, assembly GCA_011426435.1. Taxonomy (NCBI): domain Eukaryota; kingdom Metazoa; phylum Arthropoda; class Insecta; order Hymenoptera; family Braconidae; genus Lysiphlebus; species Lysiphlebus fabarum. The sequence continues at coordinate 511,478 of WSYQ01000029.1, read as the reverse complement.
ACTAAAATCATCATCGTCACGCATATTTAAATTAAACGCTTTCTTTAAATATTTCATTTGATATTTATAAAATATAAAAAATATATTCACACTGATGGACCTTAAGGTCGTTCAATAACACCAAATATTATTTAACCAAATGGTATTGACCTAAACCTTCAAAATTCTCTGCATATTTTATGGTAATTATAATTTTTATATAATTCTTTTAATTTAATATTAAATTTATTATGTTTTATTAATTTTATATTTTTTTAATTTATAGATATAGCTATAATTCATTTCTATCAAATATATTCATATAAATATTATTAATATTTTTTTATTTTTAAATTGATTCAGTCACACAAAATTACAATTGATGATAATTTTTTTAAACAATAAAATTATTATTTGTATGTATTAATAATTTTTTATTTTATTTTTTTAATTTTAAGTATTTTTTGTTTTTAATACTATTAAATAATAACGTGACGTAGACATGCTTCCGTTTTCATGTAATGTGTCATGCTTGATGTTGAACATTTGACTCTGATTGATTTGAATAAAGAATAATAAAAAAAATATATATATTGATAGATAAAATAAAATAAAATAGATAAAGAAATGTAATAAGAATTAAAATGGAAAAAAAAAAAACAAGGTGGGAAACAGGAAAGAAAGGCGTAACGGAGAAATAGCTAAGAAAATAGAAAAGTATCCCGTGACGAACGTGTTGGGTCAACAGGGGGTTGTCTCATTTGAAAAAGAACATTATTTTTTTTTTTTTTTTGTTGAAAATTACTTGTAAGTTTTTCAATGTTTCGATCATGCTTATTCACTTGATATCTGTGATGACGATCATTCATCATTCTCAATAACTTTAAAGTATCATTGAATGACAATTCCTGGATCAAAGAATTTTTACCCAATTCAAATTTGTCACAATATTTTGCTAATATTATTGACTTATAATATCAATTATTATGCACTTTTTAAAAAAAAATAATTTAAACCTTTAAATGTGACATATATTTAATTACAAGGGTTGTAATTTTTAATGATTTTAAACATTTATATATAAATAATTTAAACAAAAATAATAATAGTCAAGATATTTAGTCATGAAATCATTCAATTCTTTCAATTAAAATTGATAAGTATTTTTTTGTTTTTTTATAAAACAATTCTAGAAAATAAAATGTAATATTTATAATAAAATAGGATAAATAAGAAAAAAAAATATATATATATTTATATACATATATAATAAAAATAAAAATAAAAATAAATACTGGTTTGTTGTATATATGAACCTCCTTGGAGATGTCAACAAGTACGTGATCAGAATTAAATATATCAGTACTTCCTTGTCCCTTAATAATTTTTTTTATTTTTTTATTTTTTTATTTTTATTTCACATGATGGTCCAGCAACGATAACAACTTCTTGAATACAAGAAATTCATCTTCTTTATAATAATTATAATCTTCATTATACTTATATAATCATATTCAATTGTATTATTTTTATATATATTTTTTATTAACTGTTTTTATTATATATATATATATTTTCCACAACTTTTTCATTTGAAAATTTCTTAATGATTTCACCACACACAAATAACATTGTCATCATCAAATTCATAATTATAACTGTCTTCAACATTTTAATTTATACAGCTAATGATATGTCTAATGAGGTTAAGGTTATTATTTATTATTTTATTTTATTTTTTTTTCATTATTATTAATTTAATTCTATTTGATTTTATTTAACAAATAAAAAAATGCATTTATAACATTTTTTTTTTAATTCAATTTTTATATTATTAAAAAAAATTAAACATTTTTTTTAAATTAAATTTTTTAGTAATATTTTATGAATATTTTACAAGATTAATTTGATAAATTAAATTCTAAAAATTATAAAAAAATTCTATTAATTATTGTAATTATTATGTATAAATGTAATTTTTTTTTTTTTCAATGAAATTTTTTAATATATATTTTGTGTTAATTTATGTGGTCTGGGATAGATTAGGCTGATACTAATGAAAATAAAAAATAAAAAAAAAGCTTTATATACGAGTCGGATAAGAGAGCTCTTTGGTTAGTCGCGTGGGTCGCAACCGCTGCATTCCTGTAGTTCAAGGATCCCTTGGATTCACATCACATTGCATACAACAAACAAGAATACATCGACGAGAGTATCACATCTTTGTATCCATGTATATATATAAAATCACATTGAATATATATAAACGTGCTTTTTCCCCTTCTTTTCCTCAATCTCTCTTTTTTCATTTAAAAAAAATTTTATCTTTTTTTTTTTTTTTAATTTTTTTCATCATTTTTTCTGTCTCTCCCTCTGAACACCCCATTATCACCTGCATTGCCGGGTTCGATTATCGATATCAAGAATGTCGTTTTTACCTTATCTTTCCATTTAAAATATATTTTTAAAAATTTTTATTAATGCTCTTCTTTTTTTTACTTCATCACCCTTATTATTTTTGCAATCACATATTACATACATATCAAAATCAACAATTTAAATGAATAAAAAATTTACCAGTTTTTTTTTTTTTTTTTTCAAAATATATTATCATCATAAATTCGATACATTTATTAATACTAAGTAGAAAGTTGTCAGAATCATTTTAAATAAAAAAAAAAATTAAACAATAATATTAATAAAATTACTATTTTATTTTTATTAATAATAATAATCAAAATTTATAAAAAAGAAAATTCAACTTTTATTTTTTTTTTTTCTTCAAAGAGTGCTAAATATATTAATAAATTTTTTAACCCCTTCTCCGGATAAAAAACTGGACTAACTGGATTTATTATTATATTGGTCTTCAATCGAGTATATTTTTAATATTTATTTATTAAATTTTTTTTTTTTAAATATATTGGTGTATGTTTAAGTGAATATATCTGATTTTTATTTTTTTTTGATTGCATTAAAAATATATATAAATAAATAAATAATATAAAAAATTTATATTTATTTTTGATATATTGTGAGGATAATTTTAAAAATAGATTGATGTTGAATAATGTTGTATAAAAAATTAAATAAAAAAATTAAGGATGAGTTGATTGGAAAGAAGAAAAAAAAAAAAGGAGAAATTTTTTTTAATTTTTTTATTTTAAAAAGTTTAAAAAAGCCCAGGGGGGACATATTGCATAAAATGCACCCATGTTGTAAGGTTTGGTTCATGGAACCCTCAAGGACGTGATGTCGAATCCAAGGGCAATGTCCTTGATTTTATTTAATTTTATATATTTTTTATTTATTTAACATCGTTTGAGATATATGATGTTAAAAAAATATAAATAAACTTAAACCCTTTTCTTATTTCATGTAACTGTCATTAATGGTTTCTCGACTGATAGCAAAAGGTGGCCATGTTATGTATATATATCTCCACATTTTACTGAAGAATATTTATACAAAAAAAAAAAAATATACCCTTTCAGTCAATTACAGGATGATACAACAACCAATTAAATTATACAAAGAAAATTCTCCAACTTTAGTGGATTGCAAAATATATAAAATTACATTATAAAAATATCCTTGAAACTAATTTTTATATATTTTTATTATTTTTAATTATAACAAACAATATATAATTTAAGTTGAAAAAATATATACTTGTTATTATTTTTGTTTACATAAAAAATTAATAAATATATAATATTTATGATTAAAAATAGAAGAATATATATAGAAAGATTTTTTTAATTAACATTTTTTCAAAGTTATTTTTATGTTGTCATAAAATTTTTAAATTTTTGAATGAATATAAAATCAAATCAATTGTTTTTTATTTTTTAAATTTAATTCTAAGGAAAAGGTAATCAAATTGAATCTCAAACTAAAAGCTGTGTTGCTGTGTCTGTTACTTTGGTATAAATACAATTTTTATTTACTCAATGTTTGCTACTCTTCTATGACCATTAAATTTAAACAATATATACCTTCTTGAAGTACTAAAAGCAAAGTGAACACAAGAAACGAGTACGTATAATAATACAGTCGTGAAATTGTAATACTATCGATTTCCATGAAGTCTTTAATAGATGCAAGAATTAAAATAAATAAATGTATAAATAAAATAGAATAATAATTGAATAATTCAACTTTATGATTAATATTTTATCTGATACGAACACGTTATTTTAAAAACATCAAAAAAAAAAAAAAAAAGGAAAATACCTCTTTTGCAGTTATATATTCCTGATACTATTCATCGATTTTTTTCGAAAAATTTTTTTGATTTGTAACAGGCGAATATAATGACCGAAGAGGTATTCGAATTTTTTTTTTTTTTCATAAAAATTTTTAATTTGTATTAGGCGAATATAATGTTCAAAATGGTATTCGGAATTTTTTTTTTATTATTTTATTATGAAGCTATTAAAAATGATCGGAAAAATATCAGATTTAACAGGGTTATAGAACTTGACAAGAGGTATTCGATGCCGTTTCCCGTTTTTTTCTAGGATCAGGACTTTTTAAAATAATTGACCTGCGGCATTTAAAAAAAATCAGAAAAATATGGGGTTTCAACAGGGTTATAGAACTTGTCAAGAGGTATTCGATGCCGTTTCCCGTTTTTTTCTAGGATCAGGACTTTTTAAAATAATTGACCTGCGGCATTTAAAAAAAATCAGAAAAATATGGGGTTTCAACAGGGTTATAGAACTTGTCAAGAGGTATTCGATGCCGTTTCCCGTTTTTTTCTAGGATCAGGACTTTTTAGGGAAAGTGACCTGCTGCATTTAAAAAAAATCAAAAAAATATGGGGTTTTAACAGGGTTATAGAACTTGACAAGAGGTATTCGATGCCGTTTCCCGTTTTTTTCTAGGATCAGGACTTTTTAAAATAATTGACCTGCGGCATTTAAAAAAAATCAGAAAAATATGGGGTTTCAACAGGGTTATAGAACTTGTCAAGAGGTATTCGATGCCGTTTCCCGTTTTTTTCTAGGATCAGGACTTTTTAGGGAAAGTGACCTGCTGCATTTAAAAAAAATCAAAAAAATATGGGGTTTTAACAGGGTTATAGAACTTGACAAGAGGTATTCGATGCCGTTTCCCGTTTTTTTCTAGGATCAGGACTTTTTAAAATAATTGACCTGCGGCATTTAAAAAAAATCAGAAAAATATGGGGTTTCAACAGGGTTATAGAACTTGTCAAGAGGTATTCGATGCCGTTTCCCGTTTTTTTCTAGGATCAGGAATTTTTAGGGAAAGTGACCTGCTGCATTTAAAAAAAATCAAAAAAATATGGGGTTTTAACAGGGTTATAGAACTTGACAAGAGGTATTCGATGCCGTTTCCCGTTTTTTTCTAGGATCAGGACTTTTTAAAATAATTGACCTGCGGCATTTAAAAAAAATCAGAAAAATATGGGGTTTCAACAGGGTTATAGAACTTGTCAAGAGGTATTCGATGCCGTTTCCCGTTTTTTTCTAGGATCAGGACTTTTTAAAATAATTGACCTGCGGCATTTAAAAAAAATCAGAAAAATATGGGGTTTCAACAGGGTTATAGAACTTGACAAGAGGTATCCGATGCCGTTTCCCGTTTTTTTCTAGGATCAGGACTTTTTTTTTTTTTTGACCTGCTGCATTTAAAAAAAATCGGAAAAATATGAGGTTTTAACAGGGTTATAGAACTTGACAAGAGGTATTCGATGCCGTTTCCCGTTTTTTTCCAGGATCAGGACTTTTTTTTTTTTTGACCTGCTGCATTTAAAAAAAATCGGAAAAATATGGGGTTTTAACAGGGTTATAGAACTTGACAAGAGGTATTCGATGCCGTTTCCCGTTTTTTTCTAGGATCAGGACTTTTTAAAAAAATTGACCTGCGGCATTTAAAAAAAATCAGAAAAATATGGGGTTTCAACAGGGTTATAGAACTTGTCAAGAGGTATTCGATGCCGTTTCCCGTTTTTTTCTAGGATCAGGACTTTTTAAAATAATTGACCTGCGGCATTTAAAAAAAATCAGAAAAATATGGGGTTTCAACAGGGTTATAGAACTTGACAAGAGGTATCCGATGCCGTTTCCCGTTTTTTTCTAGGATCAGGACTTTTTTTTTTTTGACCTGCTGCATTTAAAAAAAATCGGAAAAATATGGGGTTTTAACAGGGTTATAGAACTTGACAAGAGGTATTCGATGCCGTTTCCCGTTTTTTTCTAGGATCAGGACTTTTTAAAATAATTGACCTGCGGCATTTAAAAAAAATCAGAAAAATATGGGGTTTCAACAGGGTTATAGAACTTGTCAAGAGGTATTCGATGCCGTTTCCCGTTTTTTTCTAGGATCAGGACTTTTTAAAATAATTGACCTGCGGCATTTAAAAAAAATCAGAAAAATATGGGGTTTCAACAGGGTTATAGAACTTGTCAAGAGGTATTCGATGCCGTTTCCCGTTTTTTTCTAGGATCAGGACTTTTTAAAATAATTGACCTGCGGCATTTAAAAAAAATCAGAAAAATATGAGGTTTCAACAGGGTTATAGAACTTGTCAAGAGGTATCCGATGCCGTTTCCCGTTTTTTTCTAGGATCAGGACTTTTTAAAATAATTGACCTGCGGCATTTAAAAAAAATCAGAAAAATATGGGGTTTCAACAGGGTTATAGAACTTGACAAGAGGTATTCGATGCCGTTTCCGGTTTTTTCCTAGGATCAGGACTTTTTAGGGAAAGTGACCTGCTGCATTAAAAAAAAATCAAAAAAATATCAAGTTTCAACAGGGTTATAGAACTTGTCAAGAGGTATTCGATGCCGTTTCCCGTTTTTTTCTAGGATCAGGACTTTTTAAAATAATTGACCTGCGGCATTTAAAAAAAATCAGAAAAATATGAGGTTTCAACAGGGTTATAGAACTTGACAAGAGGTATTCGATGCCGTTTCCGGTTTTTTCCTAGGATCAGGACTTTTTAGGGAAAGTGACCTGCTGCATTAAAAAAAAATCAAAAAAATATCAAGTTTCAACAGGGTTATAGAACTTGTCAAGAGGTATTCGATGCCGTTTCCCGTTTTTTTCTAGGATCAGGACTTTTTAAAATAATTGACCTGCGGCATTTAAAAAAAATCAGAAAAATATGAGGTTTCAACAGGGTTATAGAACTTGACAAGAGGTATTCGATGCCGTTTCCCGTTTTTTTCTAGGATCAGGACTTTTTAAAATAATTGACCTGCGGCATTTAAAAAAAATCAGAAAAATATGAGGTTTCAACAGGGTTATAGAACTTGTCAAGAGGTATCCGATGCCGTTTCCCGTTTTTTTCTAGGATCAGGACTTTTTTTTGACCTGCTGCATTTAAAAAAAATCGGAAAAATATGGGGTTTTAACAGGGTTATAGAACTTGACAAGAGGTATTCGATGCCGTTTCCCGTTTTTTTCTAGGATCAGGACTTTTTAAAAAAATTGACCTGCGGCATTTAAAAAAAATCAGAAAAATATGGGGTTTCAACAGGGTTATAGAACTTGTCAAGAGGTATTCGATGCCGTTTCCCGTTTTTTTCTAGGATCAGGACTTTTTAAAATAATTGACCTGCGGCATTTAAAAAAAATCAGAAAAATATGGGGTTTCAACAGGGTTATAGAACTTGACAAGAGGTATCCGATGCCGTTTCCCAGGACTTTTTTTTTTTTTGACCTGCTGCATTTAAAAAAAATCGGAAAAATATGGGGTTTTAACAGGGTTATAGAACTTGACAAGAGGTATTCGATGCCGTTTCCCGTTTTTTTCTAGGATCAGGACTTTTTAAAATAATTGACCTGCGGCATTTAAAAAAAATCAGAAAAATATGGGGTTTCAACAGGGTTATAGAACTTGTCAAGAGGTATTCGATGCCGTTTCCCGTTTTTTTCTAGGATCAGGACTTTTTAAAATAATTGACCTGCGGCATTTAAAAAAAATCAGAAAAATATGGGGTTTCAACAGGGTTATAGAACTTGTCAAGAGGTATTCGATGCCGTTTCCCGTTTTTTTCTAGGATCAGGACTTTTTAAAATAATTGACCTGCGGCATTTAAAAAAAATCAGAAAAATATGAGGTTTCAACAGGGTTATAGAACTTGTCAAGAGGTATCCGATGCCGTTTCCCGTTTTTTTCTAGGATCAGGACTTTTTAAAATAATTGACCTGCGGCATTTAAAAAAAATCAGAAAAATATGGGGTTTCAACAGGGTTATAGAACTTGACAAGAGGTATTCGATGCCGTTTCCGGTTTTTTCCTAGGATCAGGACTTTTTAGGGAAAGTGACCTGCTGCATTAAAAAAAAATCAAAAAAATATCAAGTTTCAACAGGGTTATAGAACTTGTCAAGAGGTATTCGATGCCGTTTCCCGTTTTTTTCTAGGATCAGGACTTTTTAAAATAATTGACCTGCGGCATTTAAAAAAAATCAGAAAAATATGAGGTTTCAACAGGGTTATAGAACTTGACAAGAGGTATTCGATGCCGTTTCCCGTTTTTTTCTAGGATCAGGACTTTTTAAAATAATTGACCTGCGGCATTTAAAAAAAATCAGAAAAATATGGGGTTTCAACAGGGTTATAGAACTTGTCAAGAGGTATTCGATGCCGTTTCCCGTTTTTTTCTAGGATCAGGACTTTTTAGGGAAAGTGACCTGCGGCATTTAAAAAAAATCAAAAAAATATAGGGTTCTAACAGGGTTATAGAACTTGTCAAGAGGTATTCGATGCCGTTTCCCGTTTTTTTCTAGGATCAGGACTTTTTAGGGAAAGTGACCTGCGGCATTTAAAAAAAATCAAAAAAATATAGGGTTCTAACAGGGTTATAGAACTTGACAAGAGGTATTCGATGCCGTTTCCCGTTTTTTTCTAGGATCAGGACTTTTTAAAATAATTGACCTGCGGCATTTAAAAAAAATCAGAAAAATATGGGGTTTCAACAGGGTTATAGAACTTGTCAAGAGGTATTCGATGCCGTTTCCCGTTTTTTTCTAGGATCAGGACTTTTTAAAATAATTGACCTGCGGCATTTAAAAAAAATCAGAAAAATATGAGGTTTCAACAGGGTTATAGAACTTGTCAAGAGGTATCCGATGCCGTTTCCCGTTTTTTTCTAGGATCAGGACTTTTTAAAATAATTGACCTGCGGCATTTAAAAAAAATCAGAAAAATATGGGGTTTCAACAGGGTTATAGAACTTGTCAAGAGGTATTCGATGCCGTTTCCCGTTTTTTTCTAGGATCAGGACTTTTTAGGGAAAGTGACCTGCTGCATTTAAAAAAAATCAAAAAAATATGGGGTTTTAACAGGGTTATGGAACTTGACAAGAGGTATTCGATGCCGTTTCCCGTTTTTTTCTAGGATCAAGACTTTTTAAAATAATTGACCTGCGGCATTTAAAAAAAATCAAAAAAATATCAAGTTTTAACAGGGTTATAGAACTTGACAAGAGGTAGTCGATGCTGTTTCCCGTTTTTTTCTAAGATCAGGACTTCTTTAAATAATCAAATCTGTGCATTTAAAAAAAATATTATATATCTTCGATTTGGTATCAGGCGAATATAATGATTAATGAGGTATTTGCTTTTTTTTCAAAAAAATATTGAATATTAATAGGCAAATATAATGACTAAAGAGGTGTTTGAATTTTTTTTTTGAAAAATTTCATAATTTTATTAGGCAAATATAATGATCGAAGAGGTATTTGAATTTTTCCATTTTGAAATTTTTTAAATTTTTATTAGGAAAATATAATGACCAAAGAGGTATTTGAATTTTTTTTTTTTTGAAAAATTTCATAATTTTTATTAGGCAAATATAATGATCAAAGAGGTATCAGACCTATAGAAAATCATCGAAACACTTTTAGAAAAATTAGAGTATTGAAATAATTTTACAAACCTTTTTCGATGATTTCGATGCTCACGTGTTTCATTCATAGAATGTCTTCTTTTTTCTTTATTTTTTTTTTTATTCAATTTATTATCATTTTCATAAAATGAATAAACACGATTAAGTTGATTTGAAAAATTTCTTTCACGTAAATTACAACTCTCAGATCTTTGTCTTATTTGATTATTTTCGTTTTTGATATTATGATGTAAATGTCGACGATGTTCTCTTGGTAAACTACAGTATAAATTTTGTGGTGTATATGTTATTTTAGTCAATACTTTTTTATTATTATTAGAATTATTATTGTCATGATTTTTAGATGTTAATATTGTATCAGATTCATTGGTATGTTTAGTTCCTTTAAGATGATCCCTAAGCCACTTTCCAAAACCGCCACTACCACTATTTTCATCAGGTATAACATGGTGGTCTTCTGTAGCCTTGATCCTGAAAATAATAAATAATCATATATTTAATTTTATGACAAACATATGTATATAGGTAGGTATATATATATATAAAAAGGAGAAATTTTAAAAGTGAGTTAATAACTCGGTCGTGTCCTTACTGAGGTCGAAAATTGAAATATAATTATTTACAAAAATAAATTTAAGTATCATTGATCATTTGTGTGTATATTTTTAAATATTTCATATATACAATCGACATGCAATGACTGACTCTTTGAGGTCGTACTTTGAGTATTCCGAAAGAAAAAAAAATTTAAAAAAAAAACCATAATAACGGAGTATGTCATTGCGTGAAACGTAAAATTCTTTAAAAAGTTATAAAAATAAACACAAAAAAAAAATGAAATATAAAAATAATATTAAATAAGTGTATGAAAAGTAAAAAAAAAATATGATGGTGAGGTGTAAAACGAGGTCGGATGAATGACGAAGGATTATTAAGCATCAAGTGAAACCAGGGCGGATGATGTTTTTTTTTTTTAATTTTTTGTTTTCAAAATATAAATTAATGAAGGGTCTAAATGAAACACTGTGAAAGGGTCCCCTTTAATAATAATTGTATATTATTTTTTTTTGGAAAGGTATGTTTGTGATGATGACCTTGGCAAGGTCATCAATGAGTCTGGCCATATAATGTAGACGGAGCCACCTTAAGATCATTTAATTTCATAAATTGATGAGTGATCCATAATATCAACAATTCAATTGACAATTTGATTTATTTAAATGTAAAAAATAAGCTTTAAATAATTTTTAAATATATTTTTTTGTTAAATTTATAAGAAAAAAATAAAAATAAATTTCAAGTAGAAAACTGTATGTTTGGTCAGACATTGTGGAAACTTCAAGTATTTTTTTTGTTTGCAGATAATTTTGGTAATGATTGAACTAAATAAATTTAAAAAATTGTGTATTTACAATGTCAATGAACTCAATTTCAAGTAAAACAAGGAAGTATATAAATGCACTAAAAGTTAACTTGGTCCAGCCAGAAAAGAGATGGTTTTAAAATCCAGTTGTCATTACTCTTATACACACCATTAAACCAACAGTCAAGTTACGCGACTATACGTAAGATTCCGGTTTTTATAAAAGTGATTATCATTATTTGGCCCTTCTTTCTTACTTGATTATTTATTTTATTATTTTTATCAGACTTTTATTTATTTTTTCAAATTCTTTTCCTTTTTTTTTTTGTTTTTTTTAATAAATGTTTGCAACAGTTTGTCCTGAATTTTTTCTTCTCAAAGATAAAATATAAAGTGCATTCAAAATGTATCAAAAATGAAAAATTTTATCACAATTTTTAAAAAATAATTTGTTTTAAATTATAAATTTAATTATTTATATATATATATATATATATTTGATAATAAAATTATTATTTAAATTAATTAATTTAAATTCAAAATGTCTTTGAGCTAAATAAAATGAAACGTGATTTAAAAAAATTTCTAGAATATAAATTAATTTAAATATATACATTTATACTAAAAAATAAAATTTTAAATTTATATATTTTAAACAATTAATATTTAATTTTCATTATATTTATTCTAAATTAAATTTAAACTTTGAAATAAAATAATAATAATTTAAATAAATTTCAATATATAGTTTAATTAAATTTTTAATAATTTTAATTTAAAATGATCCTAAAACGTCAGTTTAACATAACACATGTACTTATTCTGACACTGTAAAATATTTTTTAAATAATGAATCAATGTGCTTCAAGTTAATTGAGAGATAAAGAGAAACTTAATCACCAGGTGATTAAATACAAAACTTGTCCACCTGAATAATTTACCCAATAAAAAAAGACCTTGAATATAACAAGTGTCAGTTATAACTTGTATTATTATTAAAACATATCAATTTGTAAATTAATAATTGTCATTTAAATTTTTTAAATATATACCTACTTTTTTTTTTTTTTGATAATAAATTTAAAGTTGCAAATAAATAAACTATAATAATTTTAAAATGAAATAAACAATTTCTTTTTTTATTTTTCTATTTTTTTTATAAATATTTTTGTGACAAGTTTTACAAGTATATATCTAACATAATTATAATAAATAAAATATATATTATGGTCAAAAAATAATACAGCAGCCTAAGGGGCTAAATATCGACATAATCTTTCAGTATGTCACGAGAATTTCTCTCTGGCTGACTAACTTTAAACAGAAATAACCTTGGACCCCATTTAAAAGATTGCTACTACGAATCGTGGCATGGTTATTGATACTGATTTTATATATTTTTTTTTTGTATTTTTGCCCTCGCAAAATCATTGAACCGTATAATCGTTTAGCTAAAGAACAAAACGATGATGTACAGCTAAAAAAAAAATCAATGGATTAATTTCTAGCCATCATTCTTAACGAGAAATCAAAAAAGAACAAAAAATATAACCGGACCTTATTTTTCACTTTTATTTTTTTATTTTTTTTCTTCATCTTGTTCAAGTTAATGTCGTTTTTTAGAATCTGGACAAACAAAGAGACCGAACCCTAGAATAAAAAGTAAAAAGACCCATCATCATCATCATCATCATCGGTTGAAATAAATAAAAATTTGAAAATGAAATGAAAAAAAAAAAAAAAAAAATTGAAAGTGAAAGTTGTGTAAATATTCTCTCTGATCTCACAAGAGAATAGAACAAATGTTGAATGATTTTTTAAAAAAAAAAATAAAATTATCTCAGGGTTGTACAAATATATATATAATAATATTTAAATTTTTTTTTTTTTTTTCATATTTTATATATTTCAAATACAAATTTAAAAAGAAACCGCCCTTTTTTTTTTGTTATTTTATTTTTACGTTGACTCAAGTCGTACAAATATAACAAGTACAAGTAAAAGTATTATCACACAATATATTTTCTGACAATAAAAAATGATAAAATATTAACTAAATAAAATATGTACAATACATTTTATTTATTTATTATTTATTATATTATTTATTTATTTTTTAAATATTGAGAGTGTCTTTGTTACTTGCCGAAGGTCAAAAAAAAAAAAAACAAGTTAAATTCTTTTTGCTTTCATATAGAACAAAGACAATTATTGTATTCACAATAAATTTCAGTTATTTTATTTTGATAATCATCAATTTATCCATTAAATCATAGCAAATGATAATTCTATATTTTTAAATTAAAAAAATAAATAATTATAAACAATATATAAAAAAAAGAAAATAGAGAAATATAAAAATGAAATTGATAAAATTATTTATTCAACTTCTGTGTTTGACAATAAAAAAAAATGAAAAATAATATTTAAAAAAAAAAAAAAAATATCTAACGGTAATGACATTACTACCAAAACTAGTACCAAAATGTTAATAATATAAAATGAAAAATAAAATGTTATTTTTTATTACAAGGATGATCATTATATATCAAGCTTCAATGTAAATATAATTATAAAAAATAAAAATCACATATCATTATGTCACACGAACTTTACCTTAATGATACACGAAGTAAATAAACAATCATATTATTATACCGGATATATCGATATATCGATATAAAGTTGATAAATTGAATTGAGTTTAAATAAATAAAATAAAAAATAAAAAAACATCTTGACTTGTATGTGACTCTAACAATCGTCTTATGGTATTTGGAACAGGAGGTTGTTGTTGAAGGCGTTTGTAATGTAACTAAAAATAAATATATAAATAAATAAAATAACAAACAAAAAAAAAAAATAAATAACATTGAATATATTTTTATTTAAAACCACTTTGAGCCTTGAAAGTTGGGTCACAGGTCAAACCCGCATCGCAAATTCATTCCAGTCCAGTTTTAACCCTGATAAGAAGAAATTCTCTCTTATTTTCTCTCTGTGTCATTCTTGTATTTATTTTATTTATTTGATTTTTTATTTATATCATTATTATTATTATATATTTATATATATATATAGTTTTTTTTTTTTTTTTTTTATAATCTTGATTTTTGGAATTTTGTCTGACACAAAATTGTACCTCGTATATATTTTAGCAAATTTCATCTCGTAAATTTTTTTCATGTCTTTGTCCAATGCACGACAATATTCTCAATGTTTTAAAAAAATTATAAAATAAAATAAAATATATATTTAGAAAGGAGGGATGAGAAAAAGAGAGTTAATAAAAAATATAAAATAAAATAAGTAAAAGAAGGTGGTACATTGAAAATCACAGTCTGCAAAAATGGCAATCGTGAATTTTAATGTTGGCCTTGGTAGTCATTGTATCCGCCTCTTTCTATACACTCCATTACCCCTTTTCATTGTCACCCTGTTATTGTTTTCTTTTGTTCACCAAACTTGGTGAACATCATCAAAGCTATTAATGATTTTTTATTACACTTTTAAATATATATATATATATATACTCATTTTTTTTTTTTAAATAACAACAATTTACTGAGAATATTTTTATATTGTTGATGATTTTAAATTACTGAAAATTCATTTTATTACGAAAATTTATTATTTTTATTTTGATATTAATTATTTACAAAGTTGATAGTAGGTTATAATTTGATTAAGTTCAATATAAGCTCTTTATCAAATCAACTGTATAATTTTATTTAATAAAAATATTTTTTTTATAACAGTAATTTATTTATAAATCTTTAAAAAATTTTATAAACATATATTAATCAATTTAAATCCTCAAAATTTCTTTACTCTGTTATTTCGAATTAAATTTAATTTCTATATTTTATTCATTGATTTCTAATGAAAAGTAGTTGTTTGAAACCTCCCTAAATAAGCTCAAACATCAATTGCATCGTTACGATTGAATGAGTATAGAAATTTTTCGTATTTTTCAAAAATAAAAAATAAAAAAAAAAACATCAACGACCTTACAATCTAACACATGTATTTATGATGTGCGGAGGAGTTTAAATAATGAAATAAAAAAAAGGCTAAGCACCAAGATATATTCTTTATGAAAAATAAAAAAAAAAAAAATTTACAAGCGGAAATGAAACAGCTCGATCCTGAGATATATACTCTTTTCTCAAGTTTATTCGTTGTTAACTGAAAATTATCTTCGTGGCCTCGACCTCAACAAGAATAATCGAACAAGAAAGGGTGGATCCAAACAGGAAATTTAACAACTATATATTCAACACCGTTATTTAAAATTTTTAACTATAGATATAATTAAATTAATATATACTAAAATTATTTGACACAATTTATATATATAAATATAAATTTTTTTTTATTAAAATAATAACTCAATATAAATTTTTACTTTTAAAAATTTATAATTTTATATAATAAATTAAACAATATATATTCAATCAGTGTATAAATCAAATATTAAAATGAATGATGTAATATATTATATAGAAAATATTTTTTTATAAAAATAACAATAACATATTTTATATAATTTTTTTTTTTTTTTAATTTTCATCTTTTGATGTATCAAAGTGATGAGATCATACATTTATACATACAAAATTTATATCTTTTGTATAATTATTTAATTCAAATCAAATGATGAACCCACCGTTATAAATACAATAAATAAATAATAATAATAATAAAAAATAATATTATTTTATATGTGAGTATATATTGTAACAGAGTTAATTCAATTCCACTGATTTTTTTTTACTTGAAAATTCATTATTCTTGTTTAGTGTGTACATCAAATATACAGCTCTTAAATAGTTTTTTTTTTTTTTTTTCTCGAGTTATGGAGCTCATATATTGCTATTTATTGTGGCGGTAAAGGCGGCAAAAGTTACGGTATGTTTTGAAAATTAAAATGAAATATTTATGTTAAAAAAAAAAATAATCATTTGGATTCTAAGCGGTGCTCTAATTCCCGCAGAGTTCATCAGTTGAAAGCAGTGAACGGGTGAAGGGAATCCCTTGGCAATATTTCGTCAAAAAAAATATATAAAAATATATAAATATGTGTATATATAAAATAAAATAAAGCTTTAAATATAAAGAATGAAATATGCAAAAAAAATAATAATAAAATAAAGTCAAAGTCGTATAAATATGTCTTTAAAGTTCATCAGGTCAAAGTGAAATGGATTTTTTTAAAAACTTGCATTTTGTTGTTGGTGACTGTCAAAAATAAAAAAAAAATACTTTGAAATATATTTGCATATTATTTTTTATGTTTTATGTCATTATTTGTTATCTCAAAGTATATTTATGTATCTACATAATAATTTTTATATATTTTAGTAAATTATAATATCAAAATGAAATTTATATTTTTAAATTTAAAATTATTTTTTTTATCATTTTTAAAAATTAATTTTAAAACAATAGTTTAATAATTTATTATATTTATTTATCTATTTAATCAATAAAATTTATAAATTATTTTATATAAATTTTTATCTCATTTGCTCACAGCATGACTTTTTTTTGATAAATAAATACGTAATAATGCCAATGAATGAATTAAATATTTTGCAACATGTAAATATAAAATACTATTAAAAAAAAGTTATTATACACGAAATATAAATAAAAATAATTTAATATTATGTATATTATCATATATAATATTAAACTTGCTGTATATTTAATTATTATTATTTTTTAAATAAAAAATAAAAAATATATTTTAACACCAACAAGTGATCATAAACACGAAACAATTTCCATCATATATTTTTATTTTTTTATCAACTATTATTTAATATTTATTTTATAAAAAAAAAAAAAAATTATCTATTTTCTATATCTATAAATATATTGCTGATTAAAGTATCTAAAAATAAAAAAATAAAATCAACATATAATAAAGGGATGAGAAAAACAAGACAACAAAGGTCAATGAATCTTTGTCTCGTGAGTTCAAGGTTCAATGAGCTATAACTTGTCTATTTTGTATATTTTTATTTTAATATTTTATCTTAATTCAAAAAAAAAAATAAATAAATTCTTGATTTCTGATTTCTCCCTTGTATATATATTTTGCAAGTTTCTCATCCCCCATTCAATCATTATTATTCTCTTCGATATATTAAGTTCTGATAAAATTTATCGACTGGCCCCGGGTCAGCTGGATCTTCAAGTAAACCCGCACAGAAAAATCTCAGTCTTAAACGAGCTTCCAGTCTTAAAACGCGCTTCATTGAACTTAAACTGTCTTGTGAGATCTTAAACGAACTTCCATTAGCTTCCCAAATAAAATCACAAGTTTTTCCGAGGTCCTCAAACTCTTTCAAAGGCTTGAATTAAAAGACTTCGAAAGCATTCAAATCTCGGTCTTTCAGACGCTTGATTTGAAAGACTTCAAAAGCGTTCACATTTCTCAGTCTTTCAAAAGCTTGATTTAAAAGACTTCAAAAGGGTTCAAATTCTCAGTCTTTTAGAAGCGTGATTTAAAAGACTTCAAAAGCGTTCACATTTTTCAGTCTTTTAGAAGCTTGATTTAAAAGACTTCGAAAGTTTTTAGGTTTAAAAAAAAAAAAAAATTCAATAAATACGATTTCGAAAGCTTGTAGTCTTAAAATTAAAGGCTTTAAAATTTATTTCAATGAAAATTTTATTTGGGAAGCTAATGGAAGTTCGTTTAAGATCTCACAAGACAGTTTAAGTTCAATAAAGCGCGATTTAAGACTGAGATTTTTCTGTTCGGGACTTAGAAAAAATTCAAACTGCCTGATATAAAATTGTTAAGATTTTTATCATTTTGTATATTAAATAAGTAGCGGATTTTAATTAATATGTAGCTGTTATCATTTATTAATTGATGTTATTGGTTAATTTTTTTTTATTTATATATTTTTTGACAAAAAAAAATTCAAGTTTGATTGCTTGTAGTGTATTTAATTTTATAATTCACTCTAAATATTTATTCAAGTTTTCATGTTATAAAATTTTTTAAAATAACAAAAATTAGAAACTCAAAGTCTAAGTAGTAAATATATTCACTTATTTTCAATTGATGATGTGGTTGAGTGGTCAACCTATCCGACTTCCACCCAAGAAACCTGTGATCGATCCCGTGCAGATTTTTTTTTTTTGGAAAAATTTTACAAATTTAAAAAAAAAGAAAAAAAAAAAATGAAAGACTCCGAAGTCTTTAATTTAAAGACTTCGGATTTAAGAGTTCGAAAGCCTGAGGTCTTCCATTGAAAGACTTCAGAAGCTCGAAGTCTTTCATTTTAAGACTTTATATTTAAGAGTTCGAAAGCCTGAGGTCTTCCATAGAAAGACTTTGCAAGCCCGAAGTCTTTCATAGGAAGTCTTCCGAAGACTTCCTAGTTGGACAAATGAAGCGCGTTTTAAGACTTCAAAGGATTTTAAGTTCGTTTAAGACTGAGATTTTTCTGTTCGGGAATATATATAAAAAAAAAAAAAAAATATTACGTTATATATCCCAACTATATATATATATATATATATATGTATATTTATTATCATTTATTTTTATTCTTGATTTAAATAGCCAATTGGAAAACCAGCCCAGAAAAACTTGAAGAAAAAATCAAGTTAAAATAGGGAGGTAATAAGAGGCGGACAAGTCCCAGAGTTTTGTTATAAATATATATATAAATTTATACAGACAAGTGGAAAATACAAGTGGAAGCTATAAATCCTTGGATTCTTCCGATGATATACATATAAATATATTGTGGATCGAACAGACAAAACGGATATCGTTGCGCGTATTTATAAAGAAAAATAGAATTTAAAAAAAATATATATATATTTCATAACAAAAAAAAAAAAAAAATATATATATATATGAGAATAAGAGACCGGAAAAATACCGCTTCGGGTGCACCTTTCAAATACAAGCATTTTTATTAACTTGACAGGGTGGAATATATTGTCGTCAATTAGAGACGATGTATATGTATACACAAGAATGAAAGATTATTATCATTTCAACAAAAAAAAAAAAAAATTACATTAAATAATAGATTTTTGTTTTCTAAAAAAATTATATAATAATACAAATTGTTAATAATTAAAATTTATTAAAAAAAAATTGATGATTTAATTTGGTACTATGATTATTGAACTTCATCGAAGTATGACCATGATTTTGCTCGCTAAAGATTGTTTTTTTTCTGTGCAGATTATATAAATACATGTTTTGTTTTTGTTTGTTTTTTTTTTTTTTTTTTACAAAATTATAGAAAATTTATATGCTTATTCAATCGTATCAATAAAGTAAATAATTCAATTAATTTATGAATAATTTAAACTGCAACATGTCATTAACTTGCAATATTGTCAAGTTCAAACAATAAAACCTAGATTATTATTAATATAAATAAAAATTACAATATAATATTGTATCCAGGATATGCCAATAATAATAATAATAATTTTTTTCTTGATACCTCGTAGAGTAATGGTCTGCAAGATCGTGGCATTGAGGTCGGAACACCGGTGAACCCAACACAAGAATCTTAGATTTTAGATTACAATTCGAATTTTTTATTATTATTATTATTATCTTGAATTTTTTTTAAAATTTTATTTCATTTATATATACTTGACTTGTATATAAGTTTAACTTTTATTTTGACCCTTTACATCGTCATGTCCTGCCAGCCACCCACAACAACTACCTCCACAAAATATATATCCTTGCAAACAAATATACATAAAACAAGACAACAAAATAATTTTTTTATTTATAAATATAAATATTTTACAACCTGTATAATGTCCGTTATGCATTATAATTGTTCACGACCGATCGTGAATTGCGATACGCTACTGATAATGGCGTTGTTGTCGTATTGCCATCGACTTTTTTAAACGGGTGTGTTCATAAATATGTGAGTGAGTTGCCATGTAAGAATCAAGGGGGTATACAGGGGGCAAATAAATGAAGTAATGTTTAATATATATAGCTATAAAAATTTAAAAAAAAAAAAAATTAAACAATTGTTTGTTAAATAAATAAAAAAAAAAAAAATAATAATGACAAAGTTAAGTTTATATAAGCAAATGAAGATGAAATAAAAAGATGGGAGACATGAAAAAAAAATTGTTAGCAACAAAATAAGGCAATTCATTAGTTGAACAACACGGAAGTGTTGAATATAAATAAATAAAAATAAAATTTAAAAAAATTAAAGGGTTGCAGTGGGGTAAAAGTAAAACGCGTGTGTGGTCTTATTATAACAAAATAATTATTATTTTTTAATTATTTATTTGTTTATTTATTTATTAAAATTTCATTGGAATTATTATTATTATTATATATATTTTATTTATCTTATTTTGATTAATATCATTCCAAGTATACCTATATAAGTATTTATGGTGCTTTTATATTTTCCATCATCAATATTTACAGAAGCTTATTCAATTTTTTAAGTTAAAGTTGAATAAATGTTTGTAAAAGAAGAATCATATATACATTTATATACTATTTATTTTCATTTGCGATTTATATATATAATATATTATATGGTATGTGTATTTTAAAATACAGTAATAACATGTAAACTTCAGTTGGACTTTAATGTATTGATGGTTAAAGCAAGTTTCAAGGGTTTTATGCGGCTTTTGAAGTTTAATATTGCAACATGATATTCTTTGCAATGTCTGAATGACCAGGTAGGTGGTATCATTTCTCTTTATATATATATATTTAAAATAATAACACAAGAAATATTGTGTAAATAAGTCAAAATATTAAAATTTTTTAAATTAAAAAAAAATATTTTTACGAGTTTCGAAATTCGAAACAATTGAAATTTGAAAAATGCAAAATTCGAAAAAATGAAAAATCGAAATTTGAAATTTGAAATTTGAAATCTATAGTGGATTTCGAAATAAAATATAAATTTTTTTTTTTCGCTAATTTTAATCAACATATTGATTAATTTTTTTTTAACTTACCGATTTGTTGATTCTCGAGACAATTGTCTTCTCATGCTACCTCGACTTCTTATAAAATTAAATGCACCACTTTTTTTATCTTCTTTTTCAGTTGTCATCTTAGATGAGAACCACTGTTCATTCCTTGAGCCTTTTCGCATTGGGTCCGCCATTCTAACCCTTTTATTTATAATTTTTTTTTTTTTTTTAATATTATTTTCTTACTTATTTTTTACTCTCTCCCCTTAACTCGTTCAACGTTCCTCTTCGTCGATTTTATTCAGTCTTAGTTTATACAGGTATATGGTATATATATATATATAATTTTTTTTTTCCTTTTTGCAATGCACTTTGTTATTTTTTTTGTTTTAAACCCTCGGTTAAACTTGTATTTCTGCCGACGCTCGGGCCCAACAAGGGGACCACGGTCGCGGCCTATCAACGCATTCAGAAAGTACAAAACAAAAATTCACTGTACCTCTGTTCTATTGGTCCCACGACTCCAATTAAAATAATAAAAAAAAAAAAATTAAATTCAATCAAATAAAATTCACTTCATCACAATAAAACACTGTATTAAAATGAAAAATAAAAAAAAAAAAAAATTATTTAATTTTCTATATTTTTAATTATAAAATATTTTTAAAAAAATTTAAAAAACATTTACCAAATGTCCAATATAATTTATTAAATTTAATCAAATTATATTGATCATAAATCCACATTTTGTAATTTTTATTATAAAAAATATCATATATAATAAAAATTCTTAATTTGGTCAAGTTTTATGTTGTGTAACATTGATGACACATTTAGTCACTTTTTTTGTATAAAATTTATAAAAATAAAAATAAATAATAATAATACTAATTATTCAATAATTTAATGACATAAAAAATAGTATATTTAAATAACTTATTATTAAATAAATTATTATTTAGAAAATTTTGATAAAAAAAAATTTCAAATGTTGATTTTTTTTTTTTTTTTTTTTGATATTACTCAAGATGTTATTTAATACCTGGATAATATTTTTTTTTTGAATTAAATTTTTTTTTTATGATAAAACACGTTGATTCTAAACGACGCGTCGAATGATACTGATTCGTTATTCAGACTTTCTTCATGTTGTTGTTCTTCTTGTTCTTGTTCTTGGTTTTTGAGCTTCCACCACTATTGCTACCATCATCAGACCAACATGAACAAGTAACTTGATTGTACTTGGTACTCACTTCTTTGCTAGTGATTTGATTCAACTTTTTTTTACCTTTTACCACATATACTGTACACTTTTTAAATGTACATATAATGTATACCTTTTCTTCCATCATTTATTTATATTTATTTTATAATTTATATTTATATTATGATCCTTCTACAATTGTAATCTATATGTACATACACCAAGTTTTATTTAATTTATTTTATAATATAAACTGCTACTGTATATGTCCACAATTAAATTCAAATTTACAAAATATTAAAGTGACAAAAAAATAAAATTTTATAAAATGTAATCAGAGTTGTTTTATGAATACTTAATATGGATATGAATATCCAATTCATTTTAATTTTTAATTTTTTATATATATTTTTATTCTCTTCATTTATGGAGTTTTGTAAAATTATTTTTTTAATAGTGATAATGGTAAATGGTAAATTTATCTTTTGATAATTTGGAGTATATCTTGATGAACAAATTTGGAAATATTTAAATGAATCCAAATATAATGATATTTTTATTATTTTTTATTTTTTTGCTGTTGATGAATCATTGAGATTAAATATTGTAATTTAAAAAAGGAAATGGATTATATATTATGGTGTTTTAATTATTTTTTTTTATAATTGAAAAATTATAATGATTTTATATTACTTACAATTGTGATAATGAAATTAATAATATTTTATTACCTTTATGTTATAAAACGAATATGTATATTCTTTTTTTTTTTTTTGCTTTTATTTATTTTATCAAAGTGGTTAATGTTGATAAAAGTTGACTGACCACCCTGAACTATTGAGATTGTATTTATCAATTAATTTACTTGTAGTTTGTCTTGAAAATAATATTGTAGTTTGATATGGTTTTGTGAATGCTTCTGGAAAATTTATCAAAACATTGCAATTATTGTTTAATTTTATTTGATAAAACATTTCATGTGATATAAATATATATATTTTTAAATCTGAAAAAAATTTACAAATTAATTCTAACAAAATTTGAGAATATTTTTTATTTTTTATTTTTCTAAAAAGAATTTATTTGATCGTTGAAACATTTTTTTGTCGATTGGAGAGTATAATGTTTTCGTTACAGACAACACCTGGTTTTCAAATTTTTACAGGTGAAAGTAAATAAATATATAGGAGATTTAATTTTTTAAGATTTCAATTTTATCAACTACAGATTAAAACGAAAATAAATTAACAATATAAAATATATTCATAAAAAATATAATTTTAAAAATTTTTTAATATTTATTTTTTTTTTAAATAATTGTGTCAACATAAAGTGACAAGTAATTAAATAAAATTTAGTCACATACAGTTCTTCACAATAAAAAAAAAAAATAATAATAATAATTAAAACTAGTAATAATAATAATAATAATTCATATTAATTAATAAATTTTTTATATAATGATATAATTAAAAAATAAAAATTATTTTAATTTCATTTTCACACTTCCTTCCTATTTACAAATACTGAAGTTTTAAATTCTAAACGTATTGATACTACAATTAAAGTAGCTTACAATCGTCAGGATATGTTTATTCTTGGAGAAAAAAAAATAATAAAAAATATTATATTAATAATAAATTATAAATTAAATTATTACAAAATAATTGCACATTATAAATGAATAAAAATAAAAACAAATAATGAATAATAATAAATTGTAGTATAAATTTTTCAACTGGATACAAAAATAATTGACAATATAATAATAATATTAATAATAATTTCTATCATTAAAATTATAATTAAATTTAATAATAATTTTTTTTTAATAATTGAGCTACTATGTTGATCGATAAATAAACAAGCACCAGCTAGACTTATCAATGACATTGTTTTCTAAGTAAAAATACTGTGGATCAATTTTAGTATCTCATTTTATAAATTTTCATAATTTTTTTCTAACTATAAACATTTATATTATTATATATACCTATATATTTTTTTTTTACATGGCCAACTACTATTAAATATATTTTTCTAAAATTATTGCCAAGGCATTTAAACAAATATGGCAACATAAAAAAAAAAATTTAAAGACAATCTTTAACACCATAAAATTATATACACAATAATTTTTGTAATATTTAATATAATTATAAATAACAATTAAAAAAAAATAAAATAAATTGTTTATAAAATTATTAAATTATTATGATATAATTTAGTGTTTGTTTTGTGTATTTACATAAAGCATTGATTTATTTTAAAATCAATGTTGCAAAAATTACTAATATTATTTAATTTTTTACAAAAAAAAAAAAAAAAACCAATTTATCAATCACACTTTAATTTAAATATATAAATTCTTTTTCTTTTTCTAAGACTTTTTTTATCATAACAATTTTATTATTTTTATTGAGCAGATATTTAAAATCTTTATTCTCAAAATAAAAGATTTAATTTAGAATAAAATAAAAAAAAAAAAAAAACAATCTCATTCTAAACATAAACTTCACCTCTGCCTTTGGCTCCAGCATTTTGTATTCCACTTAAAATAAGTGCATTAGTACTAGCTGGTGTTGAAATTCTTCTGTGTGGTTCTTGAATAATTCTTGGTCTTGGCTCACCACCAACAGAACTAGTACGTTGTCTTGTACCATTTGTTGTTGTTGTTGCTGCTGATGTTGTTGTTGTTGTTGTTGTTAGACTATTATTAATATGTTTATTTGTTTGTAATAATAATTGATTATCATGTGGTAATGATTTACTACGATCTTCTTTAATTTGTAATATTGCTGGTGGTCCTGGTAATGATGTTGATCTACGTCCACGTGTTTCAGTATTTGTACCTTGTGTTGTTGTTTCAACAATATAACCTGGTAATTTTTCTGGATTAATAATAATTGCTGATCTATCATTATAATTATCAAATATTGGTGAATTACCATGTGAACCAAGTGGACTTTGTCTTTCACCAATTAATGGTGTTTTACGTTCATCATTATCATCAATTGAATCATTACGTGATACAATACTTTTTGTTGAACTACCAGAACTTTCTTCTTCACTTGAATTAACTTCAGTTAATGTTGCAACTAATTGTTGATTATTATTTTGTTGATTATTATAATTATTATGATTGCTATTATTATTATTATTATTAATAATATTATTAAGATTATGATGATGATGATTATTGTTAATATTATTATTATTATTTGTAAAATGTGTCATTGATGACATTGTTGTTGTCATAAAACCAAGTTGATTTAATTGTGACATTGTAACTGGTGTAAATGTAACTGGTGCAACTAAACCAGCACTTGTTAATGTTGGTGATAATACAGCTTGTGCAAGTGCTGCTGTACCACTTTTACCAGATGTTTGTAAATGTTCAGTTTCTTGTATTGGACTTAATACAACTTGTACAACTGGTATATCTGTTGGATAATTTCCATTTGTTGGTATACAACCAACAATACCAGCACCAATATTTGCTGTATTTGTTGCTGATATTGCTAATCTTTGATCACGATCTGTTAATTCTTTTGTAACATCTGGTGTTGGTATACGTGGACGATTTCTCAGTGTTATTGGTACAGAATTTAATTTCATCATTGATGCTAAAAAAAGAAAATTAAAATTAATTAAATATTTATTTAATTATTATTTATTATTTTATTCTTGGTATAAAAATTAAGATTTATTTTTTTTTTTTATTCAACTTTTTGTTAATGATAATTTTTATGTTAGTAATACTTGTATTTCCTGGAAATATAATTTAAGTATTTTTTTTTTTTATTTTTATTTACGTAATATTATTTGATGATTTATTATGATTTTTATCATTAAACGAGATAATTAATGATCATAAATAAACTTGTAATGAGAAAGTCTTTATTATTCTTTGATTCATTTATCTTGATAAAAAAAATAAAAAACAAATAATATTTATTATTTAAATTTACCTTGTCTACCCATACGTTGATTTCTGACACTTTTTCTTCCAACTAAACGATCATAAAATGACATTTTTAAATTTTGATTTGGATTTGTTTGTGGTAATCCACCAGTTTCTGGACTACTGTATACACTATTGTGACGATTTCTATTAAAAAAACCACTACTACTATATGTTGATGAACTTCTTACTGAACCCATTCTTGTTATTTGACGTTGAAGCCAATTTTTTCTTCTTTCAACAAGTGGTGTATCAACACTTTCCTGATGTTGAAGACAAAACAAATATACATATAAATAAAAATAAATATTTTTGTATAAATTATCTATTTTTTTTTTTTTTTTTTTTTACAATAAAAATTGTTGATAAATATTTTAAAAGAATTTATTTTAAATAAATAATAAATAAAACTTACATAATCAGCATACATGTCATCTTGATGTGCTTTTCTGTGTTGATTAGAATTATGAATATGTGAACCAAGAACAAGATTAGCATAAAGTGCATCACTTTCTTTGACTTTATAACGTTCAGCTGAACCAGCTGGTTCTTCACGACGATATTGTTCACTAGCAACAGTATATGGCAAGTCTTTTGGCACAACTTCATCCCAATATTGATCTTTTAATAATTCTGGATGTTCTTCATGCATTTCATCAACAATCATATAACCAGCCTAGACAATACAATTTATTTATCAGTAAATAAATTTATTATTATTATTTATTATTTATATTATGTTGTTTTACCTTTATATGACGATCAATCAGCCAATTTAGCTCAATATCATCATCATCTTCACCAAATGGATTTATCAATACTTCAGCAACTTTTAACCATCCAACGTAAAAGCAAAACTGTTATTTAAAAAAAATAAATAAATTATAATGTTTTTATAATTAAAATAACAAAATATAGATTAACATTTGTTGAGGGATAAAATATTTAGATATATGTTACATTTGTCATTTTAATACATTCCAATTTGATAGATTTAATTATCACACAATATTGTTGGTTATTTTTGTTTTTATTGTATTATTAACATAATTTATTCTTGATAAACAACTGGTTATATATTAATTATATATATTATTATTTACCTGGAGAATTGTAAATACTGGAAAATACATATCTGGTTCTTCATATTTACCAGGTGGTAGTGTAGAGTTTGGAGGTCTTGCTACAAATTGTCGTCCAAGTAAAGCAGAAAAAAAATATGCATAAAGAGACAATGTCACAACCTAAAAATAATTAAAATTAAATAAATATTATTAATTGTTTTATATTAATATTAATTTAATAAATACACAAATATCATTCAAGACCTGATGCTTGATTTTTCATATCAATTTATTGAATAATAAATTCCAAAACTTGAAGAATAAAGATCGTGTTTTCTTAAAATTAAGCTGTAATTTGTTTAACAACAACAACAATATATATTTTAATCTGATTCAATTGTCAACATGACAAATATATTGATATAAACAATGGCTTGAACCAGGTCCAGGTCATCAACAAAACATGACAAATTTAATTTTTTTTTTTATCAAATTAAATAATTATTTTTATATTTATATAAACATCATGGGTAAATCCTTTTTTTTTTTTATTAATAAATAATTTTATTTGATGGGTTTATTGCATATAATTATTATTTTATTGATTATTTTGTGTAATTGCGCATTAATTTGCCAAAAAAAAAAACGGGCCAAAAAAAAAAAAAAAAATGAGTTACAGCGCCATTGGCACTCTAAAAAACAGCGGGTTGCCGATGAACTTGGTGGTCCTCCTAAATTTTATGTAGTTTGTAACGGGATGTGTAGTAGTGAAGGTGTCTATGATAAGTGCTCCGTAATTATCTAATTTTTGTGAAGTTTTGTGAAGTTTAGTGAAGTTTAGTGATAATATTAATTAGTATAAAATGAGTATATTAAAAAAGATCATCATTTCCTGATAAAATGTATGTAAAAATTTATATAAATTTATTATATTTTAACCGGCTTTTTGGGTAGCAAAATGGCCGATGGCGTCTTTTTTTTTTTTTTTTTTCATTTTTTTTCGGAGTTAAATTTAACAATTGAATAATTTTTTTTTAAATTAAATATCAATAAAACATTGTTAATAACAATAAAAATGACGTTATTTTGTCGTTGTTACTATTTTTTAAAATAAAATTATTAATTTATTTTTTTTTTTTTTCTTTCTCTCTCTTGCTCTCACGGAGTAATTGACAAAATGACGCCATCAAAATTATTTATAATTATTATCAAATAAAATTGTTAAAATATTCTCAAATAAAAAAAAAAACCTATTTTAAATATATTTTAATTAAAAAAACTATATAATTTGATAATTTTTTAAATATTTTTTGTTAATTTTTTTTTCATTTTTTTTTTTGCTTTAGTGACTGTGCATTATTTGAGAAAATTTAAGCAAATTCCACCATCTTGTTTTGGCGGTAATATTTAAACATTAATTATGACTTTTTTTTTATTCAAAGAGTTATTTAAAAAAAAAATCCACCATATTGTTTTAGCGGTAATATTACCAAATCTTCTTTATCCAAAGAGTAATTTCAAAATGAATCGGCCATCTTGTTTTGGCGGTATTATTTAAATATTTATTTTTATTTTTTTTTCAATTCAAAGAGTTTTAGTGTTATTTTTTTTATTCTTCTTTAATTTTTTTTTTTATAATAAAATAATAAAAATTAATATTTATTTTTTTAAATTAAAAAATATATAAGTATATATATAAAAAAAAAATTACAAAGTAATTTCTTTAATTTTTTTTAATTTTTTTTTTTTTTATTAATATTAATAATTTTCATTACTGTTGATATTATTATAGACTAAAAAAAAAAATAATAATAAAAAATATCAATGTAATATTAATTAATTCAAGTTAAAATTGAGTAAAATTAAAGAGAAAAAAATTTTTTTTTTTTTTTGTTTTTCTATAAAATTAAAAAAGTATTTGTTTATTTTTTTTTTATTTTAAATTTCTAAGAATATTATAAGCCGTCTGTTTGGCGCCTCAGTAAAATACAATAATAAAGAAACCCGTCTATTAGGGAACCAAGTTGATGAGTAATTATTATTGCACAACAAAACATCAACAGCCACAATCCAATGTGTCCTCATGCACCTTCTAATTGCGCATAAGAAAACAACCATGTACTTCATTCCTTTCCGGGAGCACGTGTACATTCCATAAAAAAAAAAATAAAATAAAATGAAATAATGATTGTCGTAAAAATTCAGAAAAAAAAAATTAAAATATTTTATCATCATCATTCGGGGTCTTTATCGATACATGTATTTAAAGGTCATTAGAATTTTTTTTTTTTTTTTATATTTTTTAAAATTAAATACACCTTGAAGTTGACCCCCAGAGGTCATTATTTAATTAAAATAAAAATAATTAAAATTAAATATTTTAAACAACCAGTAAATTTAATTTTATTTATATATAAATTTATTTGTTTATTTTTTTTTTTTTCTAATTTTCTACAAACATTGTTTGTTAAATATTTAATTAAAAAATAAAATAAATATAATGATAAAAATTTAATCTATAAATATAGTCAATTTAATTTATTATTTGACAATAATAAATAATAAAATTTGCAATAAATTAAATTCATTTTAATCGAAAAAAAAAAACTTGTTGATAGATTTGTTAATTTATTATAAATTTAATGTCAAAAGTGTCAAGTGACTGATATTTTATTTCCCATTGTGGACTTTGACAGTTTTTTTTATTTTTTAAAAATATTTTCATTATTATATTCAAAGTCAGTGACGCATTTAAAATGAATTATAAACAGCAGCAGTTGTACATAATTAAACGTGTACGTGAGATTAAAACTTGTATCAAAAAGATAAATTAAAATTTAAAAAAAAAAAAAATAAAAAAGATGTACTACTACATACTACTAAAATAATACAGGATGGATTATTTTCATTAACGCAATTATCTATTCTTATATTTTTATTTCTCATTTAAATTTTAATTATTTAAAAAAAAATTATTACTCATTGTTTATTAAATATATTTGTATTTTCTTTTTCTTTGTTATTTTTTCAAGTTAAAAATTTAATTATTTAATTACTATTAATAACAATAACAATAGTATAAAAAATTTTTAATTAATTATATTGACTTACCTGAGTATAGACAAGTGGTACACACACTGTGTCATAACCAATAAGTGCACCAAGACGTTTTCTGATATCACTAAGTTCAACTAATAATGTTTGTACAACATGATCACTTGTTATTAATTTTTCTTTTCTTGCACGATTTATAATATTTGTTGCCCAAACAAGTGGCATCCAATATTTTGACATTGCTGCTTTTTTATTCATCATTTCAAATATTTTTTTTTCTGATTCCATCATTAAACCTGTAATTAAATAAAAATCATATTTAAATTAATATTTATTTATTAAAAAAAAATAAAGAAAATATTTAATTTTTTATTATTATTTTTTTTAAATATTAAAATATTAAAATTCGGTATGGTGTATTATCCTCGACAAAATCATTCAAGGTTATCGATTTTGATGATGATGATGATGATGATGATACGTTGTTGCAATGAATTGACAAACAATTGATGGAGGTCTTGTCTAGGTCATTTAAGGAAATTAAATTATCAATGAGAATTTTTTATATTTAATTTAAATAGATTATAAATACATTTTTTTTTTTTATTAAATAATAATTAAAATTCTTTGTTATTTATATTTTATTAATTATTATTAATCTTATTTATTTTTTTTTTTTTTTTTAAATTGTAATTTGAGACATAATACTTTGGCTCAAGTGTCAAAATGAGAAATGAAATATGTTAAAGTTTTTTACTCTATGTATTTGCAATCGATACAATTTTTTTTTTAATTTAAAAATATATAATTTATTGTCATCATGACATTGTAAATAAAAATAAAATATAGATTTTTTAATTTAAAAAGAAAAAAAATAATATATATTTAAATAATTTATTGAAAATTACAATTTAATTTTTACTTTTTTTAAAAATTTATTTATTTATTTTTTAATTTTTTAATATATATAAAATTTATAATATATTGATTGACAAAATTATTTTTATGCTGCCGTTATGATATTATGTGAATTTAAAATAAGTTGAATGTAATTTTCATATAAAAACTGGTTCCTTGTTTGATGAGGAACAAGACAACTTTAATGATAATTATTATGATTTTAGTATTAAATAAAATATTAAAGTGCATGCACATACTACATCTTAAGATATAATACTGATATATTGATGAACACGCAACATGTTCATGTAACTATAAATAAATATATCTCAAGTATGTTGAACACTGGCGCCATCATCAAGATAGACTTGAAGAAAAAATTTAAAAAATTTATAAATTTTTTTTTTTTTCTTTTTTTTTATATCATTTTTATTTTTTACAATTACATAAATTAAATATAAAAAAATCAAATGAAAATTTAATTTTATATAGAAATATTTAAAAAAAAAAAAAAATTGATAATAATTAACTGAAATTAGATAGTTTGATTCATTGAAAGCAATAAATTTTTTTTTTCTTTAAATAGCCTAAATAAAAGTGCAATATTTAAATAATAAATATTCAAAAAATTTATTTAAATAGCAATGTGATAATAATGTAGACAAGTTGTGATAATTACACTTGCTATTATTCCGTTATTTTGTTGGCAACAGTCATTGACACTTGTTAATTATTTTTTCTATTTTATTTTAGTAGAAATAATATTTATAAAAAAATATATATATATATATATTAATATTATTTCGATAATGAAAAAGATAAATTTTTCTTAATTTTTAAATCCTATTTTGTATAGTTTAAATATCTTTTTTTTTATGGCGACATTTTTAAATTATTTCTGCATCATTGAATGCTTGCAAAAAAAATATATACATATATATATATATAAAACATGAAACGAAGATACTGAAAAGAGATGCTGGACAAGGGTCAAGGAACGTTAAGTCCTTGTTCATGGTGTATGCATTTGCTGCAAGGTCGTTATGAAAGTAAAAAAAAATTTACCCAAAGAAAAAGAAAGATGACTCCTTTCTTTCACCTTATATTTATATTTAATTCTATTTTTTTTTTTTTAATCATTTCATTTTGCAAAGTCAGACTGTTGATATTTTTTTTTCCTTAATTTTAAATGTAGTTTATTTTATTTATTTGCTTTTTTTTGGTGATAAATATGCATATATCCATCGAGAGACAAGATGATTGTAAAAAATGAGATGCACCAAAACCAGTATTTCTTTTTGATTGGTATTTATTTTTTTATCTTTGTCATCATCTTGAAATTAATATTTATATATAACTCATTTTAATATTTAAAATATTCATTTAATTGTTCAACAAATATATGAAATGTTTTTAAATTTTTTTTTTTTACTTGAAATTATATTTTTAAAAAAATATCAAGTTGATGACTGATAAGAAAGCATATTAAACACATTTAATATATTTTTTTTTTATTATGTAGATAGGTAGTTTGGTTCCGCATGTTGATGTGTTGACATCGTCTTTCTAAATTAGCAAATAGCTAAATTTATATTATTTGATTTATAAAAATATCAGCTGACCTGATTAATTAAATCAAAAATTATTTTTTGATATCACAGACAATATAAAATTCAGTCTATTAAATTTTAGTAATTTTTAAACAATGAATTTTATTATAAAAAACATTTTTATAATTTTAATTTTATTATTAAAATTTTTTAATTGTAGTAATTGTGATTTTATTAAAAATGATGAAATAATAAATCATTTAAAAAATTCTACAATTGATAAATCAATCGAGTTATTTATTGATAATTTAAAACAAAAATATTTTCACGGTAGTTTTGTTACTTTTGATGAAAATTTAGTTCAATTAAATGAACAATTTCATTTAAAAAAAGACGACGAATTTATGGTTGAAAATAAAATAGATAATTTTATTGAAAAATTTATAAATGAAATTATTTATTTACGTGATTTTTATGATAAAGTGTTTATTGATTTTACAAAAAAATTATCAATTAAAAAATTGTGTTATCATGATGTGATTGAAAATAATAGTACATACAGAAAACGTTTGTCTTCATTTACAAAAAAATTTATTTATTCAAGTGCTTTATCATCATCTAAAAAATTTATTTTTGATATAATTATGGATAATTATAAATTCAAGGTAAGTTTTAATAAATTACTCTTATTTTTTTTTTTTTTTTTATAATAGATTATTATTTATTTGTATAATTTAATAAAATATATTGTGTTTTTTATTTCAGACATTAAAAAATTTAGATTGTAATGTTAGTAGTTCACTTCAATCGACAATTTACAATATTTATTTATTTATAATTTTTATATTTATCAAAAATTATACACTAATTAAATCAGTTTATTATAAAAAATCAGTTGAAAGTTTGTCAAGATTAAATACATCAGGTAGCTAGCTAGTAAATTAATTATTTAAATAAAATATTCAATCAAATATCAAATAATAATTTTTTATTTATTTTAGAATCAATTTATTGGAATAAAAAATCATTGATATTAAAAAAAAAATTAATAAATGATACTAATTTAATAACTCAAGTTGTTAAAAATAAATTAATTGAATCATCAAGAGAAATTCGTCGATGTGATCCAATAAAACATGAAAAACGTATGATTTATATTTTTAATATAATAAATGCAAATAATATTTTTTTTTTTTTTATTTAAAGATGTTACGTATGAACGTTTGACAAATTTTATTCAAGCTTGGGTTGGTAGTGAAGAATATTTAAATGAAAAACATGATTGTGATAAAAATTGTCAATTTAGTCAAACAAAATTTTATGAAATAGTAATTTTTTTTTCATTAATATTTAATTATATAAATTTAAAATTATCATAAAATTGTTGATTTTTATTTTATTTTTTTAAAGGATTATTTTACTAAACTTACTGATCGTATGAGTGATGATTTTATTCCAAATGGTACATTGTATAATTGCACTGAGTTTTCTAATTTTAATGTTATCTATTCACAATCAAAGGTATTCAATTTAAATTATTATTATTATTATTATTATTATTATATAATTATGTTTGTGTTGAATAACATATTATATGTATTTTTGTTGATAGCCAATTGATACAGAAAGAATTTATCATCATCTAGCTTATGAATCAACATATGGACAAAGAAATAAAACACCTGATTTATCATGGGGTAAATATGAAATTGAAGGAAATGATACGTATCCAGAGATAAAAAAATATACATTAAATAATATAAGACATTCATTTTGGTCATGGACTGGAAGAATTTGTGATATTTGCTTGTGTTATCTTGATCAAGTAAATATGCCAAATTCTATTAGAAAAATTAATATGAAACCAGTTGTTGTTTCATCATTTGGAGGGTAAGTTTAATTTAAAAAAAAAAAATAATAAAATAATAAAATATAATTAATATATAAATAATAATATAACTTTGCAGAGTTGTTACTGGAATAAAATGGATTATTGAAGATAATATATTGTCTCTTAAAATACTAGAAGGAAAATACATAAAAGGAAATATTTTAAAAGAAAATTTACATTGGCATAGTGCAAATAATAATAATGAAAAAGAAGATATAATAATTTTAAATGCTAATTTACGTACTTTTAATTTACAAGATTTTATTTTACCAAAAGGATTATTTGTTGCTGGTTTAAATTATATATTTTTTTTTATTTCAAATAAACTTTGTAATAAATATTAATTTTTTAAATTTATTTCAGGTGTTAAATTTCATGTTATAAATAATCAATTTTATTTATCAATTTATGGAGTTAAAGTTGATGAAAATAATGATATTTTAAATAATGGTAAATGGTATGATCCAGTATTCAACAAAAAAAGGTATAAAATTATTTTTATTAAATTTTTTTGATAATTTTTTTTATTGTTAATTATTGTAATAAAAATTATTGATTACAGTGAAGAATTAATTATAGAAAAACCTGATTTATCAGAGTTAGCTCCACTTGATATTCAACATTCTGTTAAACGTGAATCTGGAAAATATTTTATTAAATTACAACCAACTGATATTCACAAAGATTTTTCACAAACAACAATACCATATTTTGATATTCAAAGTGTTGTTACAAATCCACCAACACCAATTAATGGTATTGGTATTTATTACAAAGCAAGTGAAGGTTTTGGTGGTTTTATTGGACTCAAATTAATAACACCAGACTATTCAAAAATTAAATTTAATATAAAAGTTATTGAACAAGAATTTAATAATATTGATCAAATTATAAAATCACATATTTAAATATTTCAATCACGAATTTGATAAATAAAAAAAAATTGAGTAAACAAGTATTTTTTGACTGTATTGTAAATTTTTTTTTTTAAATTCCTAAACATCTAAATATTTTGACATTGAATTTAACTATTTATTGAAATAACAAAAATACATTTTTGTTTAATTTTTTAAAAATATTATCTCATTTAATTTTTGATAAATTAAAAAATTTATAAAAAGAATTTAATTTTAATTGGGTACAATCTTTGAAATGAGTTGATATTTATTGCCTATATTTTGTTGTTACAATAAATATTTTTCTATTAACAACAATAGCGTAATAAAATTGAAAAATAATAAAACAAAAAAAGTAAATTAAATAAATATATATACAGCTAATGGCGCCAGTGAAAATTTACGATGCACGTTTTTGATTAGGAAATACATCCATGTTCAATTAGAAGTCTGAATTGGTTTTAAAATTTTAATCTAACTTTTACATACTTATATTGAGCACATACAAATTATGTGTTTTGTTTTATAAATAAAATTTAATTCTAAATATAAATAACTTATTCTTGACAAAATTAAAAATTTTCCATTCATAAAAATACAAATGAAAAATTTTTAAAAATTATTAAATTTAAAATCTGTATATATGATATATACACACATAATAAAAATATTCTATTTCATAATTTACAAATGGGTTAATGAACTCTGGAATTCGGGGGTTTAAAAATAAAAATAAAAATAAAATATGAAATAAGAAAAAATTAATTATCTATAAAAAGTCGAATCACAGTGTGACGCAGCGGTTGTTGATCGTGGCTTGCATGTAATATAAGTTTAGTTTTTTTTTTAATTTATTTTTTTTTAATATGTATATACATGCACATTGGTTAAGCAAAAAATAATAAAAATAAAAAAAACTAAAAGGGCTATTTCAAGGCCAAGATGATGGTTGAGTGGCCTAACAAACTACTCGTTGAAAGATCATGAGAATATTTTACTGTACAAGTTATTTGCGACCTTGAACAAGGTCGTCTTACCATTTATTTTTACAAAAAAAAAAAAAAAAATTATAAAAAAATTAAATAAACAATAAAATAAATAACAAGTTTCAAACATAAATATAAACAAATTATATTTTGTTATAATTTTCATTAAAAAAAATTATTTTAGAAAAAAAAAAAAAAACAAATATATATATTATTTAAATTTATTACAGTAATTAAAATGTTATTTTAATTAAAAATATTAATCTCAATTTGTCAACAACAACTTCCTATAAAATTTAATATAAATTAAATATAAATTAAATTTCTATATATTTTTATAATGATAATAATATATTTATACGTATGTAATTTGTTTGATGATCATTAGAAAATTTAAATAAGTCTTTGGTATTTAGAACGATAAAAAAAAAAATTAATATAAAAAAAATATATATATATATATATTTAGTTTAAATATGTAAGATTTTATCAGTATCACCATCGATCATGTGGCAAATTACTAGATTGATATATTCGTGTTACGCCCCAGCTTCCTTTTCCTGATTTTAGTGAAATTTACATCGATATTTCTGGCATCTATATTTACAATTTGATTATAACTATATTATATTATTTCATTCAATTCATACAGACAATTTTATTACAAATAAAAGACAAAAAATAAAACCATATTATCAATTTTATTTAACAAAAACAAAAAAAAAAACAACAAAAACAAGTTTTCTTTTAATTTAATTTAAAAAGCAAGTTTAAAATTGAGTCAATAATTAAATTATATATTTATATCCTTGAATTAAATAGATATATCAAGGTTAAATAATTAATATATATTTAAAAAAAATATTATTTACAATTTTTTTTAGTTGATAAATATTCAGGAAATGTTTTTACAATTTTATTGATGACATCCTTTTTTTTTTTTTTTTCAATATTTTTATTGAAACACATTTTTTAAAAATATGTTGGACACTTGTTTTTATCATTTTTCAAACACATTAAACATCACTTTAATTACATATCATCATTGATAACAACTCTCAATGATTTTCTATAATTTTTTTTTTTATTATTAAAACATTTGCAATTAACTTGGCGCCACAAAGTTCTACTTAAGTTTTCATTTCACCATTCCGGAATAAAAAATAACAAAAAAAAAATAACAAATAATATAAATAATTATACAGAAAGCTATAATTTATTTTTACTTTATAAATATATTAAATATATATAATATATTTATAAATAAATAAATTAAAAAATTGAATGATATTTATAGCAAATTTTTAATTAAATATTGATAAAACATAATATGTTAATTCAAAACGGTAAAATTAAAAAATAATTAAATATAAATGCGATAATAATTATATTATTAAAATAAAAATTTATTGGAATTTGTGTTTTATTAATATCAAAGAAAGTTTCATCTGATCAAGTATAATTTTTTTTTCTGTTAATTTAATTTTTTAATTTTTTTTTTTTTTAAAAAAGATTAAACTAGATATATAATTTCTTACGTTATACATATTATTTTCTATATTTAGAACACAGGTGATTTAAGTTTCACCATAATTACATATTCCATAAGACAAGTTTTAATAATCAAACAAAAAATTGTCAATAAATTTTTTATATATATTTAAAATTCAAGTTTAAAATTTTATTATCGGTAAATGACCTTGGTAAAACATTGAATTATATATAAAAATTAATTAAATCATTCTCATTTAAATTTATAAATTTATTAATGTTAAATAATGTTTATTGTTTATTCAATGAATAATTAATAATAATAAATTTATAAATTAATTTTATTTTATAAAGAATTTTTTAAAAATACAAAACAATTTTTTTAATTACATAAATATTTTATTGTAATAATTTATTTAACTTGTTAATGTGTTGTTTAATTTTTTATTTATTTAATTTTATTTCCTTGTTTTATTGAATTTAAAATAATAAATAGTTAAAATATGTTATGTATTTTTTAATTAAAAATTTATCAGAAGTATTTTGAAACAAAAAAAAAAAATTTATATATATTTAACTTTGTTGTAAACAGGGATGTATAAAAATATAAAAAAATATTTGATATCTTGAATTATTTATATTTAATCTTGATCTCACGTTTAGCAATAGTTTTTTTTATAAAATAAATTTTTTATTTTTTTGTTTGGTTGTTGTTGAGTTCATGGAAGATTCATGTGATGATGATGTTTTTTTTATATAAAAAAATTTTCTGATATATATATATATATATATAATTCAATTTTTTTTGTATAAATATATATATAATTTATTTTTAATTTTGTTTTTATTGTGATTGTTTGGCTATTTATATATCAATCTAAAGATGATGTGATTGTTTTTAAAAAATATTATAAAATATTTACTTTAATTTATTTACTCACCTACATCGACGATATGTTGAAGTGTTGGAAATCTTCTTTTAACCCTCAATGATATTCTTTGTAATGTTATGACATATGCTAAAACTGCATATCTCACAATATTTCTTCTCATAAGACGACCTCGTTCATCCTTAAATTAACAAATTATAATTATTAATTTTTTATACAAAAATAACTTTTGAGTAAATTACTAATTAAATCCATAAAAATAATTTAATTTAAATAAATTTTATTTCGAGAAATTTTGTATATTGTATCTTAATCATGATTAATTATAATTAATTATTTTATTTTATTCTAATCACATAATTTATTTTCAATTTCAATTACTTTCCCTGTTTTTAAAATTTAATTAAAAAATCACGTTTTAAATAGTTATATATATTTTTTTCTACTTTTATTTATATTTTATTTAGTTTTAATTTTTTTTAATTTTAAATTTTAATTATTTATTTTGTCATTTTTTTCACACATTTCATTCATGACATATCGATAACAAATAAATTTGCAATAATAAATTTAATTCATCATCATTCATACAACAATTGAATAACAATTTATATATTCACACAAATAAAAATTTCCAAATAACTCGATCAAGACATTTTTTTTTTTATAGTTTTCATTTTCAATTTTGTTGAATTGATTATTGCACATATGCAAAAATTAAATATATGGGGAGGGCTTTTTCAATTCACCAAGTTGAGAACCTTCTATCTTCAGAAAATTTCATAGTTAATAATTTCTTTATATATAAGGTCCCAAATGCTTATTTTAATTTTTTTAGATTTTTCGCAGCGCCACCCGCCCCTCCCCCTCGATTTTAGTAATTCGTCTCAAGAGGTAAGTACCATTTTGCCCGTTTTTATTTTGATGAAAAATTTTATACAGATTCTATGATGAAATTGATGAACATTTTTCATAAAATTGGAGTGGGCATTATACGCGAAGTATTTTTTTTTTTTTATTTAAGATTTTGCAAAATTTTGAATTTTTGAATTTTTTAAAATTTAAATATATTTTTTAGACTCAAAAAAAAAAAATAAAAATAAAATTTGTCTATCAAAAAAACGATATATCGATTATTTTCCAAAGAAAATCAATTTTTTAACTTTTTGACACGAAAATAATTATTAGTAAAGTTTAGACTATTTATTTTGAAAACTTAAAAAATCGATTTTTTTCAAAAAATAATCGATATATCGTTTTTTTGATAGACAAATTTTATTTTTATTTTTTTTTTTTGAGTCTAAAAAATATATTTAAATTTTAAAAAATTCAAAAATTCAAAATTTTGCAAAATCTTAAATAAAAAAAAAAAAATACTTCGCGTATAATGCCCACTCCAATTTTATGAAAAATGTTCATCAATTTCATCATAGAATCTGTATAAAATTTTTCATCAAAATAAAAACGGGCAAAATGGTACTTACCTCTTGAGACGAATTACTAAAATCGAGGGGGAGGGGCGGGTGGCGCTGCGAAAAATCTAAAAAAATTAAAATGAGCTTTTGGGACCTTATATATAAAGAAATTATTAACTATGAAATTTTCTGAAGATAGAAGGTTCTCAACTTGGTGAATTGAAAAAGCCCTCCCCATATATAAATCACTATACGTTTTCACCTTGTAGTTTATTTGAATCCCTACTTATAACACCTTTCCCTTTCGATCAGGAAAGTGTTTACATTAAACTTGGCATGTTTAACAATTTAAAACTTAAAAATTTTATTGAAAATTATTAATAATATTAAATGATAAATCTAATCAATTTACAACTAATAATAACAACAAAATGTGTCATGGTAAAATATAATTTAAAATTTTCAACACTAAAATTTATTTCATTTATATTTTATTTTATTTATCACACAATTTTATTTTCAACAATGTACAAAAGTTAGTTAACGAGTTGTAAAAAAAAAAAAATAAATAATCATGTCTTGGAATATATTTATTTTTATATTTTATTACTTATTTTTATTTTTTTTTTTTTTATTATTATATTGTTTGTTTTTGTTTGTTATATTATTAACACTAATGTCTGTTGAATTTTTTTATTTTTTTTCTTTTATTTAATATTACTGGTTGTATATTATATTATTTTATGGTTTTCAGATGATACTTACATTACCGGGAATTGCTGCACTGATAAAAAGTGCAAGATTGTCTGGCCAGGGAAGAAGTTTGTATTGTTCCCACCATCTTTTAACAACAAGACTAACATAAAAACCAAGAACAAAAGACATTGGTATTGACTCACTTGAACTTCCAAAATAGTAACGTATTTTTTCAAATAATCTAAAACAAAATTAATTAATTTATCTAATATATATATATATATGGTTTATTTAAAAATCAATTATCTAAATTTGTTTTTATCATTAATTATTTCTTGGTATATAAATTTTGATTGATGACAATTATTTATTATTTTATGAGTGCAATAAATGTAGCACAAGGTAATATTTAAATATGATAATAATTAAAAAAAAAAAAAAAACAAATTAATCTTTAAATATTGATTATTAAACCATATGTATATAACTTGACATTCAATTTAATTTTGTTATCGAATTTATTGCTAAGGTCAACCTTGAAATTGTCGGGTCAAGGTCAACATTAACGCATTTGCAAAATTAAAATTAAATAATTTTTTTATCTTTTTTTTTTTTACTGTTTATTCTTTTAAATTGATTTACGTTTTTTTTTTGCTTACCTTTGCTGTGGATCAGTTAGAAGATATCTGTATGTTAAATTTATTACGTAGTAAACAAAAAGATATGCCAAAAGTTCGCGCCATATGAGCTTGTAAACTGATCCCTTCCATCTGAAATTAAAAATTTATATTTTATATATTAACAATGGTTTAATTTTTTTTATTATATTAAAAAACTTTCACTGAAAAATAAAAAAATATTGATGATGAATATATAAAAAATTTGCTTTGAAATAAATGAAAAATGCCAGTTGATGATGAAACTATAGAAATAAAAAAAAATCTAGCGGACATCCGGAAATATTTAATCTGTATCGTGTGTTTGTTGTATAAAAAAAATTATCATATATTAATACAATTTATATATGATTTTTAAAAATGTAATTTTTTTTTTTTTTTGTAAATTAACAATAATTGTCAGACAAGTTATCTTTTCGAAAAAAAATCAAAATGAAATCCGGTTCGAAATCGGAGAAAGTGCAATAGCATGCAAACGAATAAAAATTTTACTCAAAAAATTATTCACAAGAATAAGAAAGAGAAGACGATTAACTGTTTTTTTTTTTTTTTACAAAAATTAAATATCAAAAAAACTTTTATCATAAATTTTTTCAATGACAATTATTAATAAATTATCAATTTTATATAATGAATTTAAACACACATTGCAATCAATCATATGATCAAAAATAATAATCATTGCCAAATTTATCCTTGAATATTCAAAAATTTTTAAAATATCATCCGGGGTTTTTTTTTTTTTTTGACATTTGTGTCAGTAGGTCATGGTTATGATATTTAATAACTTCTAAATAAATTTCTTTATATTTTAAAACTATTATTTTGAGTTAAAAAAGAAAAATGAAATAATTTATCGACAAAGAATTTTATTATTTCGTTGATTAAACAGTCAATGCGCATGTGCAGTAGATCGGTGATCATCGTAATGTTTAAAAGAGCCTTCGATATATAATTTTACGATGACGCTTACACTTTGTTAAATTAAAATCAAAATAATATATTAATAATTTATCATGACATATAATTAATAATTAAATTTATATATTTTAAAAAATTATTAAATATTTGGCTGAATTTTATTATCATTTTTTTTTTTTATATTTATTAAATATAAAAAAAAAAAAAATAAAATAAATTAAAATAATAAACGTCATTAAAACAAATGTAAAAATATTTTTCAAGTATATGAAAAATTATTATTTATTTAATAATTTATCGATGATTGAAAACAATAATCAATATATTTTTTTTTTGTTGTAAATTATACGTGTATTTTTTTTAATTTTATTTTTGTTTTTTTTTTTTTTTTAAATACGTCTCGTTTTTAACGCTTCTGTTTTTCATTGTGTGTATTATACAGTGACTTGTTTCGATAGGTAATTTGCATTTTCTTTTCATTACATGACTAACAAGACAAAACGACAATAGCGCCACTGCAATTCAAGTGTTTAAAATTTGAATGCTTAAAAAAATGCAATGACAATAAAAATACATATAGTTTATTTATATAATAAATAAAATTTAGTAAATATATTGCTTGTCTTATTAGCTTAGCCATTAATTTTTATTAAATATAATTCTGCGAACTTTTTGATGCTTGATTTCATTTAGCCTTGATGAAGATTTTTTCGAAGATATTCGAAGGGGATTTAAACTCGTGTAAAAATTAAAAGTCAGGGACATTTTGTAAATTCAAGATAAAAAAAAAATAATTATCTTTTTTTCAAAATTAAATAAAATAATAATTTTTAAGTCAATATAGGAAGTAATATTTAAAAATAAATATATGTTAAATATATTTGTTTGTTAAAATGTACGTCATTATATTTTAAAAGAAAAAAAAAAAATAAAGATAAATTGAGTCTAGAATAAACTAGAGAAAAAAAAAATATTGAAAATATGATAAATGGTTTTAGTTTGAAGAGAAGAAAAAAAGCTTTTGATAAATATATAATAGAAAAAAAAAATTAATTAATTATTAATATAGTCAATTAAATATGAGTCTCATTGCCCTACTTTGAACAATCAATTTGAGTTATAATGTGCAAGATGACTGGTGGTTGTCCTTCGAATAACCGGGTGAGGTGAAATGAGGAAATAAGATCACTGTTGCACACATTAACTTGTGGTAGGTAACGGACATTTTTTTATTTCGAAAACAAAAATAAATTTTTGATAATATTTAAAAAAAAAAAAATTTTCAATTCTTTATAATTTTTAAATTAATATATTTCCTCAAAATTTTAACTTGAAACGCATTGCATAATATAAATATAAAAATATTTTTTTAATTGGCAAAATTTTTATTGGTGAATTTTTAATGAGAGAAAATAAAGATTACCGAGTTTTTTTTTTAAATAAAAAAATGCATGGGAATAACCCATCTGCGTCAGAGGTAAAATTTCATTTTTTTATTTTTTTTTTATTTTGATATTTTAAAAAATCAAGTTTAAAAAAGTAACGGTTTATTGGTCAAGGCTCGTCAAGGTCTTCATGACTTTGATCATCAAAGTTTACTTAACTCGTTGTTACCCTGTAATTTTAAAAAAAAATTTTTTATTTACAACAAAAAAGAAAAGATGAGCTAAATGAGGTTAATATGAAAAAAAAAAAATTATAACAAGAAAATCAAACGGAAATTTTAACGGATTGATAACCATAAACGGCTCAATTGAAATCAATTTGAGTGAATAAAATTGTAAATTTCAGCTTCTTGGTTTATTCAAGATGTTGATTTTTTTTTATTTTCATTTTTATTTTGAAATTTCCGCTATGTACAATTTATTGCATAAACTTGCCACCTGAAATAAAACCATCTACAGATATATAATTCTGTAACGGCTTCAATTATTTTTTTTTTCTGCCAAAA
This sequence comes from Lysiphlebus fabarum, assembly GCA_011426435.1. Classification (NCBI taxonomy): domain Eukaryota; kingdom Metazoa; phylum Arthropoda; class Insecta; order Hymenoptera; family Braconidae; genus Lysiphlebus; species Lysiphlebus fabarum. Next base: position 466,736 of record WSYQ01000029.1, on the reverse strand, counting down.
TATTATAAAATATAATTATTATTAAAAGATGATATATATTTTGACATATTTATACAATAAATTATTATTTTTTTTTTTGTTATTTTTAAATAAAATTTATTGTGAAATCGAGACAGTAATTGTCTGTTTTAAAATGGCAATCAAATTATTAGCGGATGTAATAAGTCAATTATCATGACGTAAGTTTGTCAGACAGAAATAAAAAATAATATTAAATTAAACATATAAATATTATTTTTAATCAATGTTTATATTGACCTTCATCAAATAGAAAAATAATAAAATTTTAAAAATTAGCAAATATTTGCTGTAGAAAATTAATAAATATACATAATTCTGTATAAAAATAAAAAAAAAAAATAATTGAATAATATAAAACAAGTCAACAATTTGACCCTGAATATAAAAAAAAAAAACATAAAATAGCAAGAAAAAAACAATAGGATGTTAGTGTTTGCCTAATAGGAATTACAGATTAGATTTAACAAAAAATTAATTATTATAATTATTTTTAGATAGAAAAAAAAGTATTACAGACTTACTTTCAATTGCAAAATTGTATAACGATGAATAAATGAATATTTTTTTTTTTTTTAAATAATAAACAATGAATGAAAAAAAAAAATAAATAAAAATGATTAGAATTTTTAAAAGAGTGACAAACATATTGATGAGATATTAAATTCTTTGACAGTGACACCTTTGCAAGTTTAATTAGCCTTGTCATTATTATTTTCTACTCAAATCTGTGTAGAAAGAAATAAATTTCCATTAAATTTAAAAAATAATAATAAATCATATCCAAAACTTTAACCAACACAAAATTATATAAATATCAATAAAAATATTTCGTTATAGTCATAGAAAAAATATGATAATAATAATAAATAATTGAAGGACAATAATAATGATTCAAATTTATGATTAAAATCGTCCTTAAATTATTTATTGACAGTTTATTATTATTTTCAAGAATGTGTCAATGAAAAAACAAGATATTTTTTTTTATTATATTTCATTGAAGGGCATTTATTTATTCTGGTATTTCAAGTTTTATTAATTTTTATCCTAAAAAAAAATTATAGTACATATATATTTCTTTTATATCCTGATTATTTTGACATATTATCTGGACAATAATCAGTTTAACATAAATCAAGGTGACCAACATGTTTAATTATATTTTTGATGGTTCATTACTCAACTTTTACTTTTTTTTTTATTATTTTGAATTTTGATATGATAATGATGATGATGATGATGTTATTGTGGCCTCATGCAAAATTCTCTTGATGAATTATAAAATAATAATAATAATTTAATAATCTATTGAATGAGGAGGTCAACTACCTTCACTTCAATCATTTATCAACATCTAATGTTACAACATTGGCCCTGAACCTGAAACTTTAATTTCAAAGTTTTTTAACTTGATGTCGAGTATTTTTTTTATTATTTATTTTTTTCTTTTTTTGATTGAATAATAATTATAACGTACAAGTTAATTAATTATATTAATATATAAAATTTATAATAAAAAGGGAAAATAACCAAAATGTATTTTAAATCTAGCGGACGTGACAAGGCCATAGACACATATACTGTAATTCAAAAATATTGCATAATATCATCACCCATATTGTTGGTCATGCTTCGAAGCTTGATACCAAACTATGTGTTTATTTTCAAAGTCCGTATTTATTTATTTATTTATTTATTTATTTCTAATAACAATTATTATTTTATTTTAAATAATAAATATTAATTACATTTTTTTTTTTATATTCAATCATTTAATCCTTTTTTTTAAATTAAATTGTAATAGCAAAATAAAAAAAACTAATAAAATTACAGTATATTAATTTATAAAATAAAAAAAAATTTAATCACAATAAATTAATGTATAATTAGAAATCATTTAAACATAAAAAAAAAAGGTTTTTTTATAATTTATTTTTCCATCAAGTGAAATTAAAATTTGTGGTTTTTTTTTTTTTGAAAATAATTAAAAAAATTGTTTAATGATAAAAAATTGAATAAAATTGTTTACAGATATTAGAAAAAAAAGAAAGAATTAGCATTAAAAAATTCAATTGTAGCTAAGGAAAAAAGTGACCCAAAGATTTGACAATTATTTAAATTTAATTTTAAAAAATATCATGAAATAAGTGAATGGAATTGTTCATACACTTGTTGATTAACAAGTATTATATGTATGAAAAAAATTATGCATATATAATATAAAAAAAAATAAAATAAAATAAATGTACTTGTGCAAACACGTGCGGTATAATGTTGAGTACAGTGGCACCTAAACGGCCCAGTCAACGATTGCAATAAAGTCGGGTCAACCTGGGTATCTAGGCGATTCAATAAGCAACATAGCGGCACATATTATATTGCCAGTACACCTTTCATACAAACACATTAATAAATAAATATATTGTGCACTGATATTTCTCTCTCTTAGTCCATCAAAATGTGTGTCACTATTTTATACTCATTTTTATATTTCAATTTGAATAAATCATTTGAATTTTTTAATATTTAAAAATCATTTCTTCTTTTTTTTTTTTTTTTCAATAATTAATATTAAATTTCAATTAATTAGGAAATTAATCTATTGATTAATTTTATTAATTATTTAATATTTTAAAAAGTTGAAAATATTTATAAATTAAATTTTTTATTATTATTTTTTGTAAATTAATTTGATGTTTATTTGATATTCAATTTTTTTAAATACAAATAATTGTTGATGATTTATAAAACAAGTGTGATAATATTTAACCGGAAATATATCATTTATTTATAGTTTAAGTGACTGAAAGAATTTTTTTTTTTATAGACAAGATATTTTCTATTTAAAGTATGAATTTTAAAAGTGATTAGTTTATAAATAAACTTGTCAATCTGGATATTTTTCATTTCACAAATTTTTGATCAATGGCTGAATTTTTTTTTTTTTAACATTTTTTTTACGTCTTTTTTATTATTTTTTTTTTTTTTTTATAATACTATTTCTAATTTTATTATAAATTTAAATATAAAATAGTATATTAAATATTTTTACTCGCAAATTAAGAATGTTGTTCCGGTTGTCATTGGACCGAGACGACCTTCAACAGTGTCAAATAAATTATTTAGAAATTGATTATTTTGACGTTATAAAATTATTATATTTTAAAAATTTATTTTTTCATTTATTTAAACTCAAATAAATAATTGAATATTTTATTATTATTAAAATGATTTTTTTTTTCCAAAATAACTACATCTGCATTCTATTCAAAATTCATTTTTAAAATCAATAATAAATAAAATGAAAAAATATATATATATTTTTTTCATTATTATTATTATAATTATTTTAAATTTCTGACATTCAACTGGTATCTTTATTTGTTCAAGTGTTTAATTTCAACATTTGTCAATACTTAAATTTTTTTATTTGAAAAAAAAAAAATAAAATAAAATACGGAAAATGATTTTCCTGTTTTAAAAAAAATTCAAAGACTATGTTTTTATTTTATTTTTTTTTATTTAAATATTCAATAACAGTATTTAATTTGTTTTTTTTTTTTTTTTATTTATATTATATTATTTTTTAATTAAATAAGAAATTTTAGAAAAAAAAGCTAATAGACAATAAAAAATAGAACATTAAACAAAAAAAAAAATATATATATATTTAAATTTAAATTTATGTATTTTAAAAAACACGTGTAAAAAAAATTAATAGAAAAAATTATTATATTTATTATCAATTAATTACAAATACGTGACGAGTACAACAATTTTTACGACGTTAAATTCACTTTAGCTTAGCAATATCACAAGTACCATTTGCGCAACTAAACGACAACATTTTCCTATCGAAATGAATATAAGAAAAAAAATATAAATAAAAAGTACATATTGAGTTAATAAATCTGAAAAAAATATCTATTAAATTCAATATTGTGTGTAATAGACAAGGTCAGTGCCGGATTAACCAATAAAATCAATGGAATATTAAAAATAAATTTATATTGATTGCACAGAAATTAATAGCCACTTTCTAATTGACCCAGTATCACAAATTATTATTAATAAATTTAAATAATATATTTTTAATTATTATAAAAAAAATTTATTAGATCAGAAAGTTTATAATAATTAATCATAAAATACAATGACATAATATTTAAATAATAATTTCAACAGTAAAATAATTTGATTTTTTTTTTTTTTTTTTTTTTTTGAATAAAAAAAATTTAGAGTAAAATAAATAAAAATTTATATTTTTTTTTATAAAAAAAAAAAAGTATAACAATAATATTGTATAGCTCAGAAACCTAATTTTGATATTTTTTTATACTTTGCAATAATAAAAGCATTCTGGCATCAGCTTACGAGTTCGAAAGTTAAAAGCAAATTGCACAACAATAAACTTTGCAATATCGCAATGTTAACACACAACGGTTCCTATAACCGCCCACATACTTCATTGTATCCCTAATATATACAGACTTATAAATGCCAATCATTTAATAATATGACAACGTAATATTTTTGAAAAAAAAAAAAAAAAAAACAATTTACAATATATATTGGTCCAATCAGAAAAAAAAAACTATAAAAATAATAAACATCATCTCATTATCATTATCATCATCATCATCATCATATATTTAAATTAACATTAAAAAAATAACAAAAAAAAACATATACATATTATAAAAAAAAAAAATATTGTACAGGTGAACGACAGACAACTACAATTTAACACGAACAAAGTCCATTTGACAGAACAAACTTGATCTACATTATTAAAATCATTTTTGTTTTATAAAATAACACGATTATTTAGATGATTTTTTTTTTTTTTTTTAATAATCAATTTATTTGATAAATTCACTTACTTGACAAGGATCCTCCAGAAACAGCCAAAGCTGGATCCATTTGGTACTTCGCTAGCGTAGGAAATTGTCATTTCCCGGTCGAATAAACCAGCGACGCACCCCTTCCTGTCAAAATTTCAAATAATTTTTTTTTCTTCAGTTTTATATTAAATTTGCTGTGATATTACACAGCATACACGTTTTATTATAAAACACTAATCACAAATTTTTATAAAAATTAAATTTTATATTAACTAATTTTGAGTAAAAAAAAAAAAAAAAAATTACAAAAATTAAAAAACACTACCGCACTTTGTTTAATATTTTTATAACTAGCATTATTTTTAGATTTTTTTTTTTTTATCTTTAATTTGTAATTAATTTATTTCTTTTGTTCTTTATCACTTTCGAAATTAAAAAAATTAAATATAATAATATATGCGGGTTCATATATATATATTTATTTATATTATGATAATATTAACAACACAAAAAATGACCCGTACCCCGTGTTAAGTGACAAGATACTAAGCTCCAATGTCTGAGGTAAATGTAAGTCATGTAAGTCAACCAGAGAACGGACCCCTTGGAGGTAAAATACCACCTCCATTTTAATAAACATTCATCAGGTACGTAGAGGCTTCGAATTGTACCACGGTTTTTATAAAAAACACACCTGTATAATATTATTCGATTGAAAAATTTTTTTTTTAAATTAAAAAAACATAAAATTTATAAATTATTTATCAATTTGATTATTTAATATTTTAATGAATTATATTTTTTATAAATTTCATTTGAATCAAGTATTTATATATCCTGAAAAATTTAATTATTATTTTGATAAAAAATTATTGAAATATTAATAATGTAATATAAATAAAATATTAAATTTTAAAATCAAAAAATAAATATATTTTTCAATTCAAGTTACGATTGGAAAGCTAATAGTGAAAATTTATATTTTTAAACCACACAATGACTATTAAAAAAAATATGAAATAGTCACATAATGGTTATGAAAGTTTATCTAATTTAAAAATATAGTGTGAAAAATTAGATCAAGATATTCAATAAATTTTTGAATACTTTATTTTCTTTTTCTTAGCTACCTATTCTATTTGATCTATTTGAGAGGTAAATTAGTCAAATATACCTATAATTTTTTTCTTAGCTACCTCTATCTATATATTAATAATAATTAGTTGAAAATAATTATAATTTTAATTATAAAAACGCCACCCTGTGGTGATTTTCCGTATTGTCAGATTACCTTGTCGTGGCCTAGCCTCAGGCTCAATCCATGGTCATTTTCAGCCACTGTTGTAATCATCAACAGAATACAAATTTCCATTTTTATAACAAATTAAATTAAAAAAAAATAATAAATAAATATCGATAAATTTTCAATTATTTATGAACTAAGTAAATCAATAAATTAAAAAAATATAAACCTTGAAATTCAAATAAAATCTTTTTTAAAAATAAATAATTTAATTAATTGCAAAATAGCAAAGAAAATTAAGTTGGTTTAATGTCTTTTTGAATATTGTAAACAACCTCAGATGAATTTTGTAGTAATTTTTTTTCATATTCAGTTAATCTCATTCTGATAATTTCTGTAACACCATTTTCACCAATAACACATGGTAATGAAAGATATATTTCATGACAAATACCATGATGTCCCTGATTAATCAGAAAAAGGAGAAAAAAAACAATGAATTATAAAAATTAATCATCATTCAAAGATAAAATACCGTTTTATTTAAAATCATATTAATTTATATTTAATTTTATTTATTTGGTTGATCTTACTTGTACAAGAGTTGAGATGGACTTGACCCCATGGGTATTTCTGAGAATGGCCTTGGTGATGTCTGCAACTGACAAACCAACCGCTGTATTTGAATATCCCTTCAGACATCTGACTGTAGGACCACTGTTAAATTTAAAAATGAAAAAAATTTTTTATTAAATTTATTAATGCCAAAATTATCAAATTTTATTATCAATCATTAATTTATTTATTTATTTTTTAATATTTTATCATAATTTCATTGTTAGTCTTTTTTAGCAAGTTTTAAAAATTATAAAAAATTATTTAAAATTTTAAATGCTTTTGCAAAAATGGGGATTGTATTTTATTTAATTTTAATTTTTTTTTTTTTTTGAGAATGAAGGTAGTAAAACTGGAAATACAAGTCTTAAAAAAAAAAATATTAAATATGATTGGTGAATGAAAATATATTAATTGTTATAAAACCCACGCTCGAATAACATCCTTGAACATTTCGTTCCAGCCCTCTTCGTCTAATTCAAGACCAACATTTGGCAAAATATCACGAAATAATACACCAGCAATATTAACACCTGACCATAATGGAACTATAAAAAATATTATTAAAATTTTAATTAAAAAAATCAAAGAAAAAAAATTATATAAATATTTAATTACCCTGTGTATCACCATGTTCACCAATAACAAATCCATGAACTGATTTTGTTGCAACACCAATTCTTTCTGCTATCATGTAGCGAAATCTTGCGGTATCTAAATGACAACCAGAACCAATAATTTTATGAGCTGGAAGACCACTTACTTTCCATGTTACCCAACTAAGAATATCAACTGTTGAAAAAATATATATTTTATTTATTTATTTATTTATTTATTTATTTGTTGTTTTTTTTTTTTTTTGTCAATATATAATTTAAATATAAATTTATAAATAATTAACCTGGATTTGAAACAACAATAAATACAGCATTTGGACTGTGTTCAACAAGTGGTGGTACAATATTTTTAATAATATCAGTATTACGTTGAACAAGATCAAGACGTGTTTCACCTTTTATTTGACGTACACCAGCTGCTATTATCACAACTTTTGAATTATGTGATACACAAAAATCTATATAATTTTTTTTTTTTTTTTTTAAATAAAATATAATGATTATTATAAATTTTCATTGTTGATCATTAATTTAATTTGATTATTTTTTAAACCTGTATCATAATCAATTTGTGCATCATCAAGAAATACTGAACCATGACGATAATCTAATCCTTCACCTTCTAATTTTTTTGGAAATGCATCAACTATTGCAACATGACTGCTTATTTTCTAATTGAAATTTTTTCTTTTTTTTTATTATGTAAATTTAAATTTTTTAAATTTATTATAATATATATTATTAAATTACCTGAAATAGTATTGCATTTGCACATGCAACTGCTACTGCACCAGCACCAACTAAAAAGTTGATTTATATTTTTTTAAATAATACAAAACTATATGTTGTTATTTAATTATTTATCAACACATGTTAAATGATTTATATTAAATATAAATATATTGAAGAAAATAAAATTACCAATCGTAACTTTGGTTGCTCCATCTCGTGTTGGATCTGATACTTTACACAAAAGTTCTTGTCTCAAACATGGTGTTGCTCTAAAAAAAATATATTACAAATAATTATGTAAATATTAATTAATCATTTATTAAAATTAATTTAATATTTAAATTAATTTTTCTTACTCAAAACTAAATGATCTTTTAATATCTCTTTTACCATAATCAGTTAAAAGTAATTTATCAATTTTTTTACTTCTCAATGTTTGAATAGAAATTATTGATTTATTATAAATATTTTTTATAAAAATTTTATTAATTTTTTTTGTTAAACATATTTTGTTTGTTGAACGTAAACATGATGTTAAATTTTTAATCATTTTTTATGTTAATAAATTAATTTTATTTATTTTAGCTTGATTAATATTTGATATGAATTTTATATTAATTTTTTAAAGGTTAATGTCATTTTTAAAAATTAAGTAAACAATTGTTTATAAATCTCATGCAACTTCAAGTTATTTTTTTGATATTTTAATATTTATTTTATTTTTTATTTTCAATTTAATAAATTATATTCATTTCAAGTAATTTTTTTAGTTAATTTAATTTTATTGACTTAATTTTTTCTAATTTGTATAATTAAATTAACAAATATATTTTTAATAATCAAATGCATTAATTATTATTTATACATTAAATACTGTTTAAAATTAGTAGTAAAATCATTTGAAATTTAATACACAAAATGCAAATTATTTCAAGTGTAATTAACACTAACACACTCATTAAATAATTAAGAAAAAAAAAAAAAAATAGACATTAATTTCAATTAAAATTTAAGACTACTCTGAACTTGTTGCATAGTCTTGGCAGATGTTTGAAGTAATTTTCTTTCATCTTCAGTCAATTTTTGTTGAACAATAAATGTTACACCATTTTCACCAAGTGTGCATGGAAGTGAAAGAAAAACTTCATCAGTAATTCCATGATTACCCTGTAATATAAAAAAAAAAATTAATTAGTTTTTATTTCAAATCAAAGATCATCAATAATAAAATTTAATCAAAAAAAAAAAAAAAAACTTACAGCAACCATAGTAGATACAGCATGTACTTGATTAGAATTTCTCAATATTGCTGATGCAAGATTTGATATACTCAATCCAATAGCCCATGATGTGTATCCTTTTAATTTAATAACTTCATAAGCACTTTGTACAACTTGTTTATGAATATCAGCATAACCCTCAGTATCTTTATCTGTTCCAACATTTTTATCAAGATCACGTAATAAAACACCAGCTACATTGACACCAGACCATACTGGAACTAAATTAATAATAATTTTTTAAATAAATTAATTTAATAATAGATAAAATGAAAAAAAAAATTTAAATTAATTTACCACTTGTATCACCATGTTCACCAATAATCCAACCATGACAAGATGTTGGTGCAACATTTAATTTTTGTGATAATAAAAATCTAAATCTTGCTGAATCAAGATTAGTACCACTTCCAATAACACGATTTTTTGGTAAACCTGATAATTTCCATGCAACATAAGTTAATATATCAACTGGATTTGATACAATAAGTAATATTGTATTTGGTGAATATTTAACAAGTTGTGGAATTATTCCTTTAAATATATCAGTATTTCTTTGTACAAGATCAAGACGTGTTTCACCTTCACGTTGTCTTGCACCAGCAGTTACAATACATAAACTTGAATTTGCTGATGCAGCATAATCTGTACTTGAATTTATTCTTGAATTTTTTAAAAATGATGAACCATGTTGAAGATCCATCATTTCACCTTTTAATTTATCAGCCATTACATCAATTAATACAACATCATGAGATACATTCTGTAAAAGAAAATTTAATTTTTTTTTTATTAATTAATTTTATACTTTGTTTTATTCAAAATTATTTTAATTGATTAATTAATTTTTACATTTGTCAAGATACTGAAAGCACAAGCCATTCCAACTTGACCAACCCCTAAAAAAAAAACATTTTATTATTTTATTATTTTGATTAATTAACGAGAATTATTTATTTATATAAAAAAAAAAAACTTACCAACAACAGTTATTTTATTTTTTCCAGTTTCAACTGGTTTGGTAACTGTTTTTAATAATTTTTCTTTCAATGTTGCCATTCTGAAATATAATAAATAGTTATATCAAAATCAAATTACAATTATAGTTTTATCAATTGATTAGGATTTATTTGGGTCAAAGTCATTAGCAAATCAAAAAAAATGAAAGTTAATCTTTTTTTTAAATTAGCTAATGATTTTTTTTAACAATTTAAATTATTAGGGTTTTTATTTTATTAATTTATAAATAAAAGCAAATGATTTTATCGACTTTTTAGTTGATGAAATATCTGAAAGATGACGCAAGCTGTTTGAAAATTAACAGTCAAATGCACATGCGCTGCATTTATTTGCATAGACCCGCCACAAAATTTGTTGCATTTAAAATAAAAATTGCAATTTCATATGAAACGATGATGAAATATTTTCCACAATAATGTAATTAATTTAATATTCTCTAATCAATTTTAAGCAGTGACCTTATTTGGGTTATCAGTTATTTATTTATTGATAATTTTATATTTGACAAATTGGATCACATAAATATTTAATTATCAGCTAGAAAATTAAACTTGAACTTTGTCAACAAGTTCATTAAACTCGTGGCAATAAATGTAGATAACTTTATTAAAAATAACTTTTACCAAAAAAAAAAAAATATATGTGTCAAACTAAAAATAAGTACTTACTTGTTGATTTTTTTTTCACAAACTTTTTTCAATTAAATTCACAACTTTTATTGCAATATTTTATCAATAATTGATTCAATTATATTGATAATATTTTTTTTCAAATTAATATGATATACAAGATCTTTGCAGCTTGACAATTTGGAAGTTTCTGTTATAGAGGTGACCTTGTCACTGCTTTATATATAGTCAGGTTGTGCGCGAGTTCATTGCGCCGCTAAATAAAGGCTAACTTGATGTATTTATTATTAAAAAAAAATATTAAATAATAAAAAAATATAATATTAAATAAATAAAAATTAATATTAAAACATAAACAATAATAAATTTTTTTTTTTTTTATTAAATACTTTTGATATATACTATTGAAAAATATAAATAAATAAATTTTTTTTTCAATAATTTCAAGCAACATAATTTTGTTATTTCATCAGCATAGATTCACTATACAAAAAAAAAAAAAAAAAAACTACGATCAATAAACATATGACTAAATAATAAAATATATAAAGGAAATGATTAATTAAATTTTTTATTATTTTTATTTTCTTTAACAAATAATAAATTTTTTAAATTTTTTGAAATTAATAAATTATTATTAATTTTATTATTTATAATAATTAATTGATAATTTTTTGAATACAAAATTGCATCAGATTTCGACGAATTTTTGTCAGATGCAATATTATTTCATCACTTTTATTGAATGAAAATAATAATAGTCATATGTTTCTGATGCAATAGAAAATCTACATGGTGTACGTGACAATCGTCATTCACTCGAAAATATAAACCCTAAGCTTTCTTTTACTCACTGAATAAAATAATAATAATAATATTATATTATAAAAAAAATTGTCTGGTCTATCCTGAATGATAAATAATATTATGATTATATTTAAAATAGCACGTGCTTTCAAGCAGGTAAAAATAGGTATAAAAAATATCAGCTGAAATATACAATTTATATTTATTTTTATGACGATACAGTGGCTTCTGGGTATATCACATTTGCATCTTTTACCAATGCTTACTATTTTTATTTTTGTATATTATATATTTTTAAATATATTTTGATTTTTTAAATGATATTTTTGGTATTTTACTTTAATGGTTCTTTTGGTTTGTGTGTCATAACAAACTTTAAACATTAAAATGCAAATAATGTTGACTGAAAAAATTAGCATAAATAGATAATTTAATTGAATGTTTTTTTTTTTATAATTTAAAAAGATAAATTATTATATATGTAATAGTAATTTTAGATAAATATTATTTTTAAAATCAAATTGAGACAATTAATATATATTGTTTTGATAAATTTAATTAATTTAATTATTTATTGTTTGTAATATTATTTTTTAATTTTGTAAATTTATATTTACAGGTATATTTTAATCGGGCTTAGAGAAATGTATTGAAGTTGCTGTGAAGGTCATTGTGACCTTTGGAAATTCATCTTACTACAGTTTTCGGTGAGTTTTTTAATAATTTAGTATAACAATGTCTGTGGGATAGTAGTCAAGTGGGCAAGCATCAAGCTTATTCTTTTTGATTGCAATTAGTAAGATCAAATCGAGCAGCATCTAAAATAGATAAAAATTTAATTTGAAATGAAAATAATAATGCAATTAATTGAGATTATTGAAGTTGTTTAAACACGAATATCTAGAGTTTGGGGCAAATAACTCCTGGCATAAAACAAGAGTGGCCTCAAAACTCCTCGCTCTTTCTTTCAGGAAGTATTTGCCCCAAATTTTTTTTTTTTTTTACATTTCAAATTTTGACCTTAATTTTTTTTTTTTCTAACAATATTATTGATATAAATTATTTTTGAAAATTTATAGTAAATAAAAAATTAATTTATAACGATAATATTGTTAGTAAAAAAAAAAAATTGTGAAAAAAGAATAGTTTTGATACACTGTACTCTAGATAAATGGTATAATCATCTCAAAAATAATTGGTTGCTAAAATATACAGAGTATATTCTACTACAGTAGCATCAGAGGTAAAAAAAAAAAAACTCATCGCTATATGAGGTTTTAAAATTGTTGAAAAATAAAAAATAAAAAAATTGAAAAAAAAGGCGTTTACAAAATAATTCACAGTATTAAACATACTATACATACACATGAGTAAAATGATACTCTCTTTGGCTATATCCTTGTATAATTTCCATAAACAATGTTTATAACCGGGAGCAAACTTATTTTGCACTCAAAAATTGCCGTAAGGCGGTGCACAAAATACCAAGGCGTTATGAAGGGATGATTATTCTTCTTATCCCAGCCTCTTTTTATTATTTATTTTTCATTTTTTATACTTCGTGTATGTCTTGATTTTTTTTTTTTGGGACTTACCACACGAAGGAGGGACTTTTAGTTTTTTTGTTTTTTTGGATAACTATATATGATAAAAAAAAAAAAAAAAATCTGCAGCCAACCAAAACGACAGCTGCATTGGGGTAATAGAGCAATTTTCAAAATTGTTTCGAAGAGTGAGACTAGGCAATTAGATGTTAGGGCATCTATCATCAACTTTTATGGTCACTCGAGGCATTTTTTTTTTTTTTTTTTTTCTTTAAAATTTTTTTCCCTCTTTTTCTCTCTTGCACAATCATTAAATCACCCTCTGATCTCAACTCTTTGATATGGTAATTTCATGGAGATGTCTCTGTTGACTTCTGCCGACATTTAATCAAAAAATAAAAAAAAGTTATTAATATATATTAAATAATTATTTGAAAAATTATATAAAATTTAAAATAATATTTTTAATTATTTAATTTTTCATTTAATTATTTATTTACTTGTTTATTTTTTATTTTTTCGTAAATTATGAAGATGGTTAATTAGATCACGTATTTTTTAAAAAATATAAATTATATTAATTTAAATAAATTATATTTAATTTTTAATTCTCACGTATTTTATAACTCACCTTTAAATATAAAAATATTTTAATGACTAAAGTCGTTAAAAAGTCATAAATATATAAATATTTTATTAGTTATAATTTATTTTTTAAAAAAATTTTCAAATGATGGTACAAAGTTGAGATAAATCTTCATCACCAACTGATGGAAATACGCCTCTATTTTCTTGACTTTTTTTTTTTTATTTTCTCATAAATACTCATTGGTAAAACAGATTGTTTTGTAATTTATAAAAATTAATATTATTTTATTAAATTAAATAAAGCAATCAATCAAATATCCATCAAATTTATAAATTGCAAAATTTCAAAAACAAAAAAAAATTATATCTAGCAGCTATTGTTAGAAATTCAAATGAAAATTATTGAAATATAAAAAATTGAATGAATGATTTTTACGATATGATAAATATACAAAAAAACTTGGCTTTTATTCGTATATACATACATTATTGTAAGGGTGATTATATATTTGCAGTATGTTCATTGCGATATATCGTACCAGCTGTTATTCGTTCGTTCAATGTTAAGAAAAAAAAAAAAATAAGCATAGCTATATAACGCACCTTCGATAAATCATTCACCTCGACTAACAACAAATGTATGATGAGGGCGGTTTGCAAGATGGGGAAAAAAAAGAGAAACAAGAGGAAAAATAAATAAATAAATAAAAAATATAAAAAGAGCAAGTAGAAAAGTATATAGGTACGCCCACCCTCAAGCAATATTACCAAGGTCCCACGTGTCCGATTTGTAAATGTACCCTATAAAACCTATCAACTCATTTTTCTGATCAAATCAAGAAATTTTTAAATATTTACCATCTGTGCGTGTATGTGTTTGACTTGATTAAAAAAAAAAAACAAAAAACAACATAAAAATCCCCAAAAAAAGCCTTATTTTGTCGAGTGGAAATTATTATTTTTTTTAGTTATATTTTATTTGATTGTTCATTATTAAAATGTGTCAAATATATAAATTTTCCCAATTGAATTAATTTGAATTGTTTTGATAAATAATTTCACTGAAATGACAAAACATATGTAGGTAAATATTAAAACATATTTCCAATCATTTGGAATTGAAATTTTTATTGGAAAATTATGTAAAAGTAGTAAATTCTATTGAATATTTTAGGACTATGATAAATAAATAAATATCGTAATTATACAGATTTTATTTAATTTTGAATTTTATTAGGAATATATTTGATTATTTCAAAATTAATAGATTTGTTATTTTGAAAATGAAATAAACAAGAAAAAATGGGTATTAGTTTGGTATACAAATATCAGTAAGATAGTGGTTAGGTAGATAACCTTCAAGACTTCTTTATGAAAACTGTCAGTTCAACTCCTATTTTGAAATATCGAAGTTTAGATAACTTCCAAATAAGCTTAAAATCAAATGTTTATGACTATAATTTGGGGCAAATATCTTCTGACATAGAACGAGAGTGGCCTAAAAACTCCTCGCTCTTTCTGTGCCAGGAAGTATTTGCCCCAAACACATGTTTTTTTTCTTTTTTTTAAAAAAAATGCAATATACTAATTAAATTTATATCCTATCTCAACAATTCGATTGTCTTTATTTCAAATTTAAATTTCATCATATATTTTGGATAAATTTATTTTAAATAATAATTATTCATTGTATTATGTAACAACTCGTTCTTATTTTCATTATATGATATTTTCTTTTTAAATTTTTTATTTTGCATTATATTATAATAAAATAATTTATCAAATTAAAAAAAAAATATATATATATGATAAAAATAAATTTTAAAATGTCAGCAATAATTTTTTCATTCGACAATTAAGGATATTTCTGATATCTTTTTATATTATTATTATCATTTTTAATTTTATTTCTTTTCTTCAACAAAAAATAAAAATAAAAAATATCCAATCGTCTGGCTATTAATTACAATCAACGCTATCTTTTGCCGTGAGTGCGACATTTAATCTTGCAATAGGGACCATTTGGCAACATGCCGAATTTCTCTGTTACAAATAAAAATTTAAAAAGAAAAAAATAATAAAATATCAAATACTAAAAAAAGATTATATAAGTATTTATTTTTTATTTTTTTATATTTTATTTTTCATGTTTAACTAAAGTAAATAAAATTTGCATTTTCTCGCTTCATAAACATGCTACACTTGATGAAATAAAATGATAAATTTATTCTAGTTTTGTCATACTAAGTGTTTGTAATAAAACAAAAATGAATTATTTAATTTTTCCTTTATTACGACAAATATTGAACATGTGTTTATGGATGATGAGACAGGGATGAAATGTCTCTTTCATATAAACACTAAAATCATTTTACAAATATTTATTTATATTTATTTTTCATGAAACAATATGTTTATTATTTAAAAGAAAAAAAAAATCTATTTTAAAAGTAAACTCTTTTTGCGATATAATCCAATGTATATATATATGACATAAAAAAATATAAAATATATATACACTTAGCTTTGTGTCTTGCATTTGCCAGTTTTCTACATCATGTTATTTTCATCTTGATGTTTATATCCCTCAAAATGTCTCTCTATTTCCAGATGATGATCATCAAAAAAATATAAATCTCAGTAGGATGATAATTTAATAATAAAATATAAAAATAAATAACTAAAAAATTAATGAAAATAAACAAAGTATTTTTCAAAGAAACATGTGGGTATTTGCAGATTAAACATGATAAATTATAGCATGTCTTTATTTATTTTTATATATCACTAAAATAATATTTAAAATTCAACTTGATTTATAAAAATATCATTTAATTATTTATATAAATTCAAAAAAGGTTTGATAAATAAATAATTCAATAAAAAAATTAAACAACTTGTTTGAAAAAAAAACAAATTGAACTATATTTTTTTTAAATTAACAATTAAAATTTTATATAAAAATATATTATTTATTAAATTAATCAAAATAAGTAAAATATATATTTGTCAAAAAAAAAAAAAAAATAAGAAAAAACATGTTGACATTTGCAAATTAAACATGATAAATTAAAATATATATATTTATTTAATTTTATATCTCAAAAATATAATATGAAAAATTAAAACTGATTTATAAAAATATTATTTAATCATATTCATAAATTTAAAAGTAACTTAAAATAAAAAAAAAAAAAGAGTCATAAGTATCTGTGGGTGTGTAAAAAAAATAAATAATTAAATTCAATGAGTAAATAAATTTAAAATAAAATAAAAAAAACAAATATCATTAACAAATAAAATAAATTTAAATGTTTAAATTTTTTTTTCAAGAGGGAGAATTTAGCATCGTTGATTACCTGATATCTTAATTACTGATTGGTCGTACGAACTAATTAAATCGTAACTCAATCAGTGCCTTCGGGGAGTCCTTTTAGTTTTGCCAATGAAAATATGTTAAAAGGCTGACCATGCGAATGAGAAAATAAAAAAAAATCTCAAAGAATATATTTTATACAAAAAAAAAAACATTTAAAAAATAAAAAAATGTTGAAAAGTATTTGTATGAATATACCACCAATTTTACAAGTTTTTTTTTTTTTTTTTTCATCCCTTGATAGTCTCTTGACCTTTTTTTTTCATCCCTTGTTTTTTACAAAAAATTTTTTTATTTATTTTTGATATACCCTTTTTTCCCCTTTTTTTTTTATTTTTTAAATTCATCCACGTGGAATCTACACCAAAGGTATTATGTCCCAACAAAATAAAAAAAATCTAAAAAAAAAAAAAAGTATAATTAGCAGTACCTACCGCTGCTGCTGCTCAAGGTGGTTTTAAAATCCTCTCATAATATTAATGCAATTTTTTATTTTTCTTAATCTCATTTTGTTATTTATTTTTAAATTTTTTTTTTTTTTTTTTTTCATAAATTATTTATTCTGAATAATATTTTCTCAACAACCTATCATGAGAATATATATAATAATAAATTATAATTTTAAATATTTTCTGTATCAAACTTGTTGACACATTTTCATATGCATTTTTATAATTTATTTTATATTTTATCTATTAAAATATAAATATGTAAATTATAACATTTCAATGTCAATATAATCCCGGAAATATATATTCAGTGTAAAATTTGATTTTTTAGATAACAATTTTTGAAGAATTAATTTTTTTTAATAGTAAGGTGTAAGAAATGAAAAATATTCCAAAGAATTATGTCATTATTTGAACAGAATGTATATATAATGCATATAGACTGCAGTATAGTGGGTTTCTTTCATTTTTATATTTTTGATAAATTATAGTCCCCAGGACACGTCATCGAGATAATACAGAAAAATGGGCCCAGTCCACTCTCGGAAGCTACATCTTGCATATATATATTGATATATATTTATGTATTTTTTTGGTCTCTTCAACATCCCAATTCTCTTTTATATATATATATCAACTTATATTTTTAAGAACATTCATTTGCTGTCGCAAAATTTCTTTCTTAACTCTCTGCACCTTTATAATAATTTATATATATATATTTTTTTTTATTTTTGTTACATTTATTTTTTTGAAATTCTTCTTGTTTTTTTTTTTTATATGCATTCATTTTTTTTCATCTTTTTTCGGCTTCTTAACTTGGACCACCTTTCCATATATATATCACCATTTTTTTAACGAGCAAAAAATAAAAAAAACCAAAAAATTGAGATAAAAAAAATTCACTATTTCTCGATGAAGTCGTACAGCACACGACAGAAGCCGCGGGCATATTCGTTAGCGTGTATGTAATGAATCACTGAAGCCAAAAAATGTGACGCTTGTGTCGCGTTATACTTTTTATCCTGATTCCTTTTAGTAATCATAAAATAAAAAAAAAAAATATTTTCAAAATTTTAAAAATGTTAAATATTAAAATAATAAATAAAACATTTTTTTAAATTTTTTTATCATGAAAAATTTATTTGATAAAAATTTTTTTTGTATTTTAATTTATTCAAGTTGATTTAATATTGTTTTTTGAAGTTCATAAATTGATTTACTTGATTTAATTAATTTTGATTGTTCTTCATCAGTATATGGATGACGTATTTTTGATTGAACACCATTTTTACCAATAATACATGGTAATGACATGAAAATATCTTTTTCATAACCATGTTTACATCCCTAATTAAATATAAAATAATAATAATAATGAAATATGATATCAAATATACACCTATTAGTATATAATAATATTTTATTAAAAAATAATTGACCTTAATATAAGTTGATACTGTCATGCATACACAAGTATTACGAATAACAGCATCAACAATTTCACCAACACAAATACCAACACTCCAACTTGTTGTATATCCCTTATTTTTAATTAATTCATCATCAATATTAATTATTTTATCATGAATAATATTCCAACCTTCAGGATCAATTTTATTACCAATATCTTTATTAATATCTTTCAATTTAACTCCCATTAATGAGACTGCAGACCATACTGGAACTTGTAAAAAAAAAAAAGTTTTATGTTTAATTAAATTCAATTTGCCAAATATAAAATTCAATATAATTATTATGAGAATTGTTTTTTTTTTTTTTTTGTTTATTTAAATATATATTTACCGGAATTGGAAGAATTTTCACCAATAACAAGAGCTTGAATTGAACTTGGTGATACACCAAGTTGTTCAGCAATATAATATTGAAATTTACAACTATCTAAAAATGTACCAAGTCCAATTATACGATTTGGTGAAAAACCAGATAATTTCATAGCAACAAATGATAAAATATCCACTTGAATATAATATTAAATAATAATTTATCAAGACATAAATAAACTTTTTGATAAATATAAAATTAAATATAAATTTACCTGGTTTTGAAACAATAATTAATATACAATTTGGTGCATATTTACAAATATTTGGAATAATAATTTTAAATAAATCAAAATTTTGATTTAACAATGTTGATTGTTGTTGTTGATGATCATCATGTTGTTTACCACCTGTGGTGATGATACAAACAGCTGCATCTCTAGCTGCACTGTAATCTGGACAGGTAACATTAAATGTCTTATGGCTTTATTTCTTAATAATATAATACCAAAGGCAATATGCACAACAACTACCACGTATATATATAAATAAAAAATATGTGTTGACCTCTTTAAACTCTTCAACGCTAAACCTCACCTTTGGTCCCAATGATCTTTGGATTACCAAGACAACTACCCGCGTGACTTATATCCTCAGCAGTTTCCTTAGCTAGTTTCTCATTCGTGTCTATCAGCACCAGCTCTGATGCAAGACGCTATAACAAAATAATATCAAAATAATAAAAATATAAATATTAAATATGAAAAATTATTTATTATTTACTCAATATATAAATAAAAGAAAAATTTTTAAATTAATGATTTCCTTGTCTTTTTTTTTTTTTTTTTTTTTTTTATTTGATTAATGATTATAATTTTAATTTTTTTATTTTATAAATTAAATTCAATGAAAATAATTTATCAAATAAAATTTGTAAATATAGTAATCAATTATTTGATATAATCTTTGTTGACTAGATTTATTTTTACTATAAAAAAAATATAATTTTATTACTTTGATGTTATTTTTATAATTGCTTAATTTCAAGTCTTTAAATTGTGAAAATATTTAAAAATATATATCACTGTGATTATTCACTCTTGAGTAATTACATGTCTCTGTGGTTTTCTAATTTTTTTTAATATAAATATATCTTTCTTAAATATTGCACACCCGCTGAGTATATATTCAAAACTGGTATTTTCAACATTCATTCATTAAAAATTCACAAATGAGCGTGATGATGTTACTGGATCCAGTAGCTATTTATTTATTTTTTTTTTTTTTTTAATATAACGCATCATGCATTTTTGTATTATTTTATTTATACAAAAATCAATTAATCAAATCAATTGAATAAATAATCAACAATTTTTTGTTGGTACTTTGACAAATCTACTAGTAAATTCACGTTCTAAAATTGTTGATGAAAATGGTGGTTCGTATGTCAATGTTTTCCATGAACAAATTGGATAATTTGTATTAAAATTTGTCTTTGTTGTTGGATTACATTTATTATTAATTATTAATTGATTTTTTTTACATTGACAATATATTTTTGATTGATTTTGATGTGTATTATTAATTGGATGATAATTTTCATAAAGCATTAAACGTCCTTTTAATGATGGACATTTATTTTTTAAATAATTTTTTAAATTTGGTCCTGGACATATTGATGATATATTATTATCAATTGATTTATTACATTTTGTAATATCAATAATTGACAATGATGGTAATATATTTATCATTGGTTTACTTTTATAACATGCTGATAATGGACGTATTGTATACATTTCATAATTTAATGTACTTGATGGTAATACTGATGGTTTTATTGATGAACATCTTGATGAATTTAATTCATATTTTTCAATTATACTATTTATTCTTTCTGTTAAACTACAATTATTATATTTATTATATTTACACATTTTTTATATAAAAAATTTAACATTTTTTTTAATTATTTATTTTCATTCTACAGTGTAAAGACATTTTTTAATTGATTTGATTACTATTTAATTTAGATTTATTTTTCAGACAAAAATTTATAACCATTAAAATTGACAGATAAAAAAAATGTTTGGCATTTTTTTTTTTTTTTAAATTTTGTTTGTTTATTATTGTTTTTTTTAATTTTTTTTGCTTAAATTTGTTTTTTTTTTTAATATAAATTGTAAATTTTCTATGGGGTAGTCACGAAGTTTCTATGCATGCTAAAAGGGTCAGTATCGTCGTTAGTGGTTTATGTGTTTAAACATCCTGTTTCAACAAACCTTTTCTATTTGTTTATTTTAATATAAAATAAAAAAAATATTAAATACAAAAATGAAAGACACATAAAATGTTTTTTTTTTTTTTTTTTTAAATATATTTATTCATTGTAAATGCATATTACCGGAAGTCGACATTAAAATTATAAATACAAAAGTAACCCCGGAATTGCGCGTCTACGATCACACTGACACATTTTATGATCATATAATATATAAATAAATACTTGTCCCTTAATTTTTAGCAGAAAGTCTTATTTAAACATCAAAAATCATTCAACTATTTCCAAGAATAATATATATTTATATAAAAAAAAAATTACAAATGTCATTTAATTGTATTATTGTAAATTAAAAAAATAAATAACATATTTATTTTTTATTTTTTTAATATTAAAATAATATTTAAATATATTATATATAATAAATTAAATTATAATTTTTAATTTAAAAAAATTAAATAATATAATAAATATTTATGAAAAATATAATAATATCTTTATACAAAAAAAAAAAAAAAAAAATACCAAGATAAAAAATAAATAAAAATAAAAATTGAAAAAGTTAATCAGTTGCTTTAGAAGTTCATCTGAATATATATATACACCAAGAAATGAAATAAAATAAAAAAAAAAAAAATGCAAGTGAATGAAAAAGCAAGGAGTGGATTTCAAATTAATTTTTTTTTTTTTTTTTTTTTTTCTTGTTGGAGTTGTGAGATAAGAGTTGAATTTTGTCCTCTGACTTTGGTAGTTGCATGGATATTTTTTTTTTTTTTTCGTCGTCACAAAAAAAAATATATATAAAGTAAGTTGAGAGAATTGAAAAAAATAAATATAGGTATATATAAATGCGTTTGAAAAGAGTTTATATATAAAAAAAAAAAAAAAAAAGGGTAAATCACGTTTGGGAGTTTAAAAAGAGAGAAAGTGTGCGGGGGCGATGTTTGGTATACGTGTAAATGCTCGCCTTACGATCCGATACCAGCAGGACCTATCAAAATAAATAAAAAAAAAAAAGATACATCACAAACTAACAGGCCAACTGAATGTGCTTCTTTTCTTTCAGCATCCAATTTCCCATCAGTGGCTCATTAACATGGGACTTCTCACTCTCCCTTTGACCATTCGGTAGTTTATATATTTTTTTTTTTTTAAACCTTCTCATCTTATTTTCGCATCAACAAACAAACCTCAATCTATCCATTGGTAAATCAACAACATCATGAATTCTCTGATCATGGTTAGTCTTTCTGAATCAGCAATCTTTTTTTTTTTTTTTTTTTAATATAAAAATATTTCTATCCGATATAAACGAATTAATAGTAAAAGGAATTAAAAAAAAAAAAGGTTTAGCCTTGTCTTGGATTTCCAATTGGCCTTGACCACTCGACTCTTGTGTCATTATTATTTTATATAAAATATTAATTTCTAATTCATAAAAAAAATATATTAATTTACCTTAAATAAAATTGCAATTGTAACAGCAACATCAACTCCAACTATGACTACCTTGATACGATTTATGTCAGGAAGTTGATCAGTCTGTTTTGTCAAAAGATAAGTAGCTGTATTTCCTGTTTTTTTTTGGCTCATCCTTTGTGATTGACGTTAACAATTTATATATCAAATTACCATTATCCAAAATATAAAAAAAAAAATAATATTATATTTAGGTTATTATCATTAAAATATGACAAATAGTTATCGACAATAGTTGAGCTAAACAAAAAAAATAAAAAATGAGCATCAAAAAAATATTTTAAAAAAATAAGACTTCATGTGTATTATAAAAAAAGAATTGATGTTCTATCAATGAGTCAGTGAAAACATAAAATGCAATGACCCGATGGTTGATGTATCTTGTTAAATATATTTAAAAAAATAATAATAAAAATATATATTAAAAATAAATAAAAATATGATGGGAATTGATGTGTAGATAAATTGAAATATCCTTTTGAAAATTGGCACGATCGTATTCCGCAAATTTATACAGGAAGTTTTATAAATATATATATATGAAACTAAAAGCCATCAGGATATTAAGGATAATCGAAGTATCAGCTGGACACCAGACATATACACTTGTGCCAAAAATAAAATGAAAAAAAAAATTTATGATTATTATTTCATTTCCTTTTGAGGTCAAATTTATCGAATCAAATTTATTCCATTATCAATTTTTTTTTTTTTTTCATTATTTTATATATTTATTATTTTTTAAATTTAACCTTGAATAAATGAAATACATTTTATTGCGTTATAAAATAAAATTGTTGAGTAGTTTAATAGTAAATATAAATTCGTAATCGATCATGTTGTATCATACAGGTGCATGGATCCAATCTTTTTCTTCATTTATTTAGCTTTTTATATTTCTATTTGATAATTTTATCATATAACCTACTTGAATATACCAAGATTCTTATTTCTGATAGACTAAAAAATTTTATCAAAAGATTTTTTTATAAAAATATACGATAAAGAACCGCTATACATATTTTATTTTTGCAACAATCTATTCATTCAATTAATTTGATTTATATATATATATATATATATATATATATATATATATATATTTTTTACTGAATACATTTTCACTTTGCATATGAATATGTATATTTTTTTATACATCAAAATGAAAATGTATTTTATTTATTTATTTTCATTTGGAAAGATGATTATATTTATAAAGTTGTAGGAATTTTTGTTGAATGAGTTTGGATAAAAATTTATATTTATACAACTATTGTTGAATTTTATTATAAACTTTGATAATGAAATAAATATTTTTTTAAAAAATGTCGAAGAATGACTTGATAAAAATATTTATTATTATAATTATAAATTTATTATTGTTAAAAGTTTATATTATTTTTTTAAAAATAAATATAATGATGATTCAGGTCGATTCATCAAGTTCAAGTATGCCACAATCACGAAGTATATTTCGAATTCCATCGGCGGATGTTTGAACGAATGATTTTTCTTGATCAGTTAGTATCTGTCTTACGGTGTGATGAACACCTTCCCTCCCAAGCACACATGGTACTGACATGTAGACGTCCTTGTCGGTACCATGAACGCAAGTCTGAAATAATGATTTGATAAAAAAATATAAAATATATATATAAATAAAATAATAAATAGAAATAACTTTTATTTATTTTTTTTTTTGTTGATAAGATTAAAAACAATATTTTTAATTAAAGATTGACACATTTGACATTATTGATGTTTAATGATTTTAATTATTAACTTACGTGAATATATGTTGATACTGGTAATACAACTTTTGTATTTCTAATAATTGCATCAACAATTTCACTAGTACATATACCAAGACACCAAATATTTGATTCATTATTATTTATTGAATTTATTATTTCATACCAACGTTCTGGATCATTTTTATTACCAATTTTTGGATTAATATCACGTAATTTTATACCACCAACATGTACACCAGACCATACTGGAACTGTGATAATTTTTTTTTGTTGAATTATTATTAGTTAACAATTGATAATTAAATAAATAGAAATACCTGAATTATCACCCTGTGAACCAATTGTCAAACAACTAACAGATGTATTTGCAATACCAAGTCTTTGTCCTAATTGTGATTGAAGTTTCATTGTTTCTAATAATGTACCAGTACCAAGTACTCTATTTGATGGAAATTTTGAAAATTTCCATGTTATATATGACATAACATCAATTGGTCTTGTTACAACTAATAAAATTGAATGACATGCAAATTTTGATATTGCTGGTATAACTTTTTTAAATATTTCTAAATTATGTGATAAATTTGGTTTTTCATTAGTTCCATTATCACCAATTGATATTATAACAACTGTTGAATCTTTAACCATTGTTATATCTGTAATAAAAATATTTTTAAAATAGTAAATATATAAATAATACAAGTATCGACTTAATTAAAACACAAAAAGATTAAGATATTCTAATGTTTGTGGTCATACAACGGTATTTGATGATGCATTTTATAATAAAAAAAATACACATTTATTTGTTCTCATTCTTAAAATATATATTTTTTATTTACTATTTTTTTTGGGATTTCTTAATGGATGTTTATTGATTTGTCTAGAAAATCAACATTTTCTTTATGTTGTTTAGCTTCTGTAGCCAACAGGAAAGATATAAAAAAAACTAACATTTGTTTTAACATTTTTTATGTCTTTTTTTTTTTGTGTTTAACTTGAAATTTTGAAATAAAAAATAACATTTATAATGAACCTACAAAGGTATTCCGTTATTTATTTTTTTAACAATATATATATTCAGATTATTTTATTTTTTATTTTTACCTAAGATTTTTTGATTGAGATATTCAGATAAAAAATACTTATAAAAATTCTGAGAAAAATTGACCAACAAATTAAGACATTTCTTTGCATAAAATTTTTTAAATTTTTAAATATCCAAACTTTATGTTTCCGAGGATTTTTTTTTTTAAATTTTATATTATTTATTTCATTCATTATATTATTTTTATATTTAAAAAAAAAAAAAAAAAATCAAAGTGTTGGTTCAAAAGAGGTGAGAATAAGGTGTTCAAAAATATGTGGTAAAAATAAAATAAAAAAATAATTTTTATTTTAAAATTTCTGTTTGATAATTTCCATCATGTCTCACCGGGGATAAATAGCCAAAAAAAAAAAATAAAATAAAATAAAGTTTAAAAAATACAATCGTTTTAATCCATACGTGGCATCTAGCTCGATTTGGATGACCAGATAAAATCCAACGTTTTGGAATGGCTCACCTCTGAGGAGCATCAGTAAGACAAGAGGTAGTCTTGAATGTCGTTTTCTTTATTTGATTTTTTTTTTATTTTGATGATGTGAGAGATGAAGAAAGGGAGTAGTGAATATGAAGAAAGAAAAAAATGAATAAAATAAAAATAAAATAAACGGGTGAAAAGATCGGTTAACGAGATTAGTCAAGATGGAAAGAGCATGGACCGTGTCCTTCCATCGTCCAAGAATCGTGTCCTGGCCACCGAGCTGTCTTTTACATTTCAACGTGAATAAAACTCGATGCAACGAGCGTGATCCGTTAAAATGACCAATCGTGCACCCGTTGATCGGATGAACTGAATAAAATTTTAAGGGCATTGCGACAAAAAAAAAAATAAAAATAATAATACTAATTTATTAATATATTACTTTAAATTATATGTTTTTTTATTTTTTTTTTTTTTTATTAAAATTTTCTGTCATTTTATGGTTACATGATAATTTTTAAATAACAGGTGAAATATTGTCAGGTGTCTTTATTAATTCTTAAACAAATTTACTGACTAGAATAATCTCAATGTAATTTTTATTATTTTTTTTTTATTTTTAAAAATCATGAGATGAATTTTTTTTTTTTTTTTTTTTTCGAAATACACCGACTTTGAAGAGTAAATTATTATTGCTTTTTTTATTTTAAATCACGATGGTGGGAAAGAATTAAAAAATACATTGAAAATAGTTAGAAAAAAAAATTTATAAAAATACAAGTAATTTAAAAAATTTGGGAATTTTTTACCAGATGTACCAGTGACCAATGGATTCCCTAAGAAAATTCCGGCATGCCGGATGTCCTCGGCCTCGGCCTTTGCTCGGGATGCATTCTTATCGATCAGACAAACTTCACTTGCTATTCTCTATACATATTTGAAAAAATTTTAACAGACAAATTAACTGCTTTAATCATTTGTATTATTTGTTTTTTTTTAAATTTAATATTTTCAAGTATTTTATTTTTATGACTGTACAGTTTTTTTGACATGATTTAAATTTATTTTTTATTTAAATTTTTAAAATTTAATAAATTCATTGATTTTATTTATATATTTTTTTAGTATTATAACTGTTTTTTTTTTACTTTTTTTTTCTTCAATTTTATATATAGTCAATGTCTAAAAATCTTACTTTAATCTTTTTCAGAATCTTAATTTCTTTTTATTAAATTTTATATTTAAAAATAAAAAAAAAAAAAATGTATTAAGATAAATGCATACTTTCATGAGGATAGTGATCGCACAAGCTATACCGACATTTCCTATTCCAACAATCGAGACTTTAAGACGATTCGGATAAATGTCACATTGACTAAGTTGGGTCGTTATTAGAGCATTCTTGGTTGTCGTTGTGGTCGGACCTCTGTCAACCTAAACATTTTAATTCAGTTTTTTATTTTTTATTATTTTTATAAATTCAACTTTGAGAAAAATATTTTTTAACTTTTGTAATATAATTATTATTATTATTTTGCAAAATTTTTAAAATACCTGAATTTGTTCGTTGAATTTTTTGTCATCATCTTGATTATCTTCGTCGCTCATTTTTCAGCTGAAAATAAAAATTAAAATAATAAAAGATAGTTACAAATTTATATATATTTTTAAACTCAGAAGTGAATTAAATCATCAAAAAAAAAAAAGAAGGCAAAGTACGTTGTGTGTGGTGGAAACCCCGTGGTCTTAAAGAAGCAACTGACCAGCTTCTTGACGGGTTTCCGCGCACAGTGATATTTACACCCTGCGGATGTTTGATCAGTATATCAATAATATATTGAACATATACTACCTATTCATCGATGAAAGAATCCTTGTTTTAACCAGTTAAAATATTATTATAAATAAATATTAATATCACGAACAAAATTATAAGATACCCGTTGATTTGTAACCTGAAATAATTTTAATAAAAACAAAATAAAACAGACACAAATGAACATATCATGAATTGGGAATCAAAACAAGATAGTCACTTGAATGAATTTAACGAATAGAGTTGATAACTTCAACTTATTGAATTTATTAATATACAAATTTCAAAGATTATCCTACTATTTTGGGTTTTTTTTGATTCATTTGACATTTGTTTTTACATTTTATGTTGTTGAAATATATTTCTAACCATAGTTAACTGCGGGTTATGCATTTATTATTTAAACAACACTAAAATATGAAAATTCCAAAAGTTGAATAAATTAATTTTAATTATTAAAATTTTTATCGACGTATGTTACAAACTCTGACCTCCGAGCCAGAGTCAGTCTTTAAAAAATAGGGCATTTAAGTGGAAAATAATTTTTATACATTAAACATTCAAGAGAATACGATTGAATCGAGTAAACAACAATAAAAGACGTTGTTTACGAGCATTGCATAAATTATTTTTACTTATTTTAAGATTTTATTGGACTTTAACGTGAATGTCGACATTCAAGCCAGAGTCGGTTTAGTGAAAATAGGGCATTTCAGTAAAAATAAATTTTTCTAAGTCAAAATATAATGGTTTTATGATTTAATTGTGTAAACAACAATGAAAGACGTTGTTTCCAAGCATCGCATAAATTATTTTTACTTATTTTAAGATTTTATTGGACTTTGACGCGAATGTTGACATCCAAGCCAGAGTCGGTTTAGTGAAAATAGGGCTTTTTGGTTGATAATAATTTTTCTAAGTTAAAATATGATGGTTTTATAATTTAATTGTGTAAACAACAATGAAAGACGTTGTTTCCAAGCATTGCATAAATTATTTTCACTCATTTTGAGATTTTATTGGACTTTGACGCGAATGTCGACATCCAAGCCAGAGTCGGTTTAGTGAAAATAGGGCATTTCAGTAAAAATAAATTTTTCTAAGTCAAAATATAATGGTTTTATGATTTAATTGTGTAAACAACAATGGAAGACGTTGTTTCCAAGCATTGCATAAATTATTTTTACTTATTTTAAGATTTTATTGGACTTTGACGCGAATGTCGACATCCAAGCCAGAGTCGGTTTAGTGAAAATAGGGCTTTTTGGTTGATAATAATTTTTCTAAGTCAAAATATAATGGTTTTATGATTTAATTGTGTAAACAACAATGGAAGACGTTGTTTCCAAGCATTGCATAAATTATTTTCACTCATTTTGAGATTTTATTGGACTTTGACGCGAATGTCGACATCCAAGCCAGAGTCGGTTTAGTGAAAATAGGGCTTTTTGGTTGATAATAATTTTTCTAAGTCAAAATATAATGGTTTTATGATTTAATTGTGTAAACAACAATGAAAGACGTTGTTTCCAAGCATTGCATAAATTATTTTTACTTATTTTAAGATTTTATTGGACTTTGACGCGAATGTCGACATCCAAGCCAGAGTCGGTTTAGTGAAAATAGGGCTTTTTGGTTGATAATAATTTTTCTAAGTCAAAATATAATGGTTTTATGATTTAATTGTGTAAACAACAATGGAAGACGTTGTTTCCAAGCATTGCATAAATTATTTTCACTCATTTTGAGATTTTATTGGACTTTGACGCGAATGTCGACATCCAAGCCAGAGTCGGTTTAGTGAAAATAGGGCTTTTTGGTTGATAATAATTTTTCTAAGTCAAAATATAATGGTTTTATGATTTAATTGTGTAAACAACAATGAAAGACGTT
This sequence comes from Lysiphlebus fabarum, assembly GCA_011426435.1. Taxonomy (NCBI): domain Eukaryota; kingdom Metazoa; phylum Arthropoda; class Insecta; order Hymenoptera; family Braconidae; genus Lysiphlebus; species Lysiphlebus fabarum. The sequence goes on along the minus strand of WSYQ01000029.1, from coordinate 436,438 downwards.
GTTTCCAAGCATTGCATAAATTATTTTTACTTATTTTAAGATTTTATTGGACTTTGACGCGAATGTCGACATCCAAGCCAGAGTCGGTTTAGTGAAAATAGGGCTTTTTGGTTGATAATAATTTTTCTAAGTCAAAATATAATGGTTTTATGATTTAATTGTGTAAACAACAATGGAAGACGTTGTTTCCAAGCATTGCATAAATTATTTTCACTCATTTTGAGATTTTATTGGACTTTGACGCGAATGTCGACATCCAAGCCAGAGTCGGTTTAGTGAAAATAGGGCTTTTTGGTTGATAATAATTTTTCTAAGTCAAAATATAATGGTTTTATTATTTAATTGTGTAAACAACAATGGAAGACGTTGTTTCAAAGCATTGCATAAATTCTTTTCACTCATTTTAAGATTTTGTTGAACTTTGACGCGAACTTTGGCATCCGAGACAAAGTCAATCTTTTGAAAATCGGTCATTTTAGTTGATAATAATTTCCTCAGATAAATATTCATGAGATTGTTGTTTGAATGAGTGAACAACACTGAACTACAATGTATGAAATTTCAATTGTATGAAAAAAATTTTTTTATGTGTTTTTCTTATGCGCATATACTTGATTTGTTAAAAAAAAAAATATAAAAATAAAATTTGCATTATATAAAGTCTTACTTAAAATATATAACAGTCTACCATTTTGCGTTCATTTATATTTTATTTTCATGGAAAAAAAAATTACAGTATGTATACGTATGTGGTGTGTATATACAGTGAACTTATCTATCGAGGCACGTTATAAATTAGCCGCAGGTAGTTTCTATCGTCGACGTGAAAACATGGCCATGTGGATAGTAACTATATATGCTGAAAGGCTCTTTCTATACCCCATTCACTTGCTGCTGGTGTAATGCACTTTATACACCATACGAACAACATCTTGAAAGTTCTCACATTTGTCACATTTAATATACATTTTTTATTTTTATCCAAAACAGAAAATTTAAACAATAGATAATTATGTAAAAAAAGAAAATAAATTATAATGTTCAGGAAGATATTTTAGAATTTACAAAAAAAATAAAATTTATAATTTACAAATTTAAATTTATTCAATAATTATTAATTATTTATTTTAATTTCAAAAATAAAAATTTAATTACAATGCAAAAACATTAGAAATTTTTTCAATTTATAAATATTCATTTCTCATTTATTATTTTTTTTTTTTACATAATTTTTTTATCTAAATTAATAATTAAACATTTAAAAATAAAAAAAAACAACATTAGTACATTATTAAAATAAAAATTTTTTACATTAATTTGTTAAAATCTCAAAGTATTTATATTTATGATTTTTTTTATTTACAGCAAATAAATGTTACGGTAAATTCTTTGGTTTCTCTCGCTTCTGTAAAATAAATCCCATATTTTTTAATTATATTAAATACACGATTAAATTAATTCGATAATAAACTATCGATTGGAATTTATACAGTTAAAAGTGTGAATTGATAATAATCATAAGCGCCATCATAATTATTATTTATATTTATTTATTTATTTTTTTTATTTCAACATATTTTATTCTCTCATCGCGATAATCTTTAAAAATAAAAAATAATAAATTAATAATAATATTCTTATAAAACAAAATAATTAAAAAACAAAACTCTCCAAAGTTTTTTTTATCATATATTTTTTTTATTTCATTTTAATCACACGTTAATGTTAACCAGTAAAAATTATTTTTTACCATAAATAATAACTCTTTGATTTAATAAAATAAATAAAAATTATAACAACATATTTGAGTTGTATATTACATACCCCCAAATGAAAAAAAAAAAAAAAACCTCCCTCTTACAATATTGATAATAAAATAAATAAATATTTTTTTTATATTTTTTAAATATAATACACCACAGTGGTTGTGATTTTGTTTATCGATACAACGCGTGCTGAATGAGAGAGTATATCTTTAAAGCTCCCTCTCTTGTATTTTTTTTCTTTTTTTTTTTTCATTTTTTATCATACTGATAAACATCTCAAAAAACAACCGCCGTTATAAGTGAGGATACAAGTGATGCTCAAAGCATCACACACATACATAATAATATTTAAGATATATATACTCAAATGTTTATATTGAATAAGCTCAAAATATAATATACGAGCCAATAATGTACGAATAGTCATGCAATTATGTATCCTCACTGATTAAAATCTAAATTTTTTCTTTTTTTTCTTCAAACTATATATACGCATTCGTAATTTAACACTGATTGTATTTATCAAATGAATATATTTTTTTTTACAAGTCATCTTTATGTCACTTTTTATCTCTCAACTGTCTATACATATTTATATTATTTTCTTTTTTCTCAAACTTTTACACACTAATTTCTGTATATACCTTTGGCAAAATATATATAATAATTGTGCATTTGATATTTATCGATAAAATTGTTTTGAATTTTCAATCGTATTTAATCTTGATATTATTATTTTTAATATTTATTATTTCAATAAATTTTTTTTATATTAATATTTTATTTATATTTAATTGGTTTTATTTATATTCTTGGAAATGTAATATGTATTTCGATATGTCAATTGATAAAATAATACAATTATAAATTGACAATCGATATAAAATGTCAAATTATATATTGGTATATTTTTAAATTATTTTTTTTTTTTATTAATGAAATTTATAATAATTTTTTCTTGTTATTTTTTGTTACAGAATGAAAATAAAATGATACTTGTGAGGTCATAGAATAATGAAATCGTGTGAACGACACTCTTGATGACTATAAAGGTAAGAAAATACGACATTACAGACCTTTTTCTTGCATGCCTTTATCACAAAGCCAAAAGCCAATACATGCAACCAATGTTATGTATATAGAAAATATATTTATTATTTTTATTATTATATTTTTTGTTAGCTTCTTCTTGTGCTTATATATATATTTTTGCACACGGAATTTTAATTGGCTATTTGTTAGACTCTGAAATTTTTTAACATGTCGACATAACGCGATGCCGACTATTGTTCTTGTGCCAATATAAGCGATTATTTTGACTGTTAAGATACAAATATTTCTTCATTCAACTCTCTTACAACTATCATTCGTTGCTAATCCGTTATCTTATTCATTCAACTTGTTAAGTTTATCTATTTTTTCAATATATAATTATTACGCTTATTATATAAATATATGTAAAACGGCCATAAATAGGATATATTTATTTATTTATTTTTTATAATATATTTATATAATGCAAAAATTAAATTTATTCATAATACTGCAAGTTAAATGACAAGCATATATGTATTATTTTATTTTAAAACATAAACTATACTGTAAATTAAAAAATATGACGTCAAAAAAAAAAAATTAATTAAAATTTTAAAATAATAATAATTTTTTAATTTTATTTGTTTTTAGGATTATTTTCAAAATTTATAGATAAAAAAAAAAACAAAAAAAATAATAATATTAAGATAATCAGTTTTAAACAATTTATTGAATTATATACAGGAAATCCGACCGTACGTATATATAAATCATGACTTCCCCCAAAAAACTATTAACCAGAATTTCCTTATCGTATTAAATTCACTCATCATCTGATTCATCTGATTGCATAAATTATTATAAAAATTTTTATTTAAACGCACATACATTGTATAATGTCAATATTAAATATCACGATAGTCAGTAAAATAATATTGATAGAAAAATAAAATGTATATCACATGAATATATAAAATTGATTTTTATCAATGAGGTTTTCTAGCATTATGCAAACTCGGATATTTATCTAGCAATAGCAGATGAAGAGGGACACATGAGATAGTGAATATACCTATATATTTTACAGCGTGGTTGTCAGGGTATAAATATATATATATAAATAAATAAATAAATAAAAAAAAAGGGGGTATATAATGGACACAAAGACGGGGCTTTCCCACCCGAGTAAACCGTGTGCACGCATAAATAACAAACATCCGCGCACGTCTCTTTCGCACAAAATGCTATTTGCAATCTTCAAGGTGGACTACGGTCGGCAAGATTTCTTTTATATATATATGTATATCCATAGTCTCATATATACAGTATAAAATCACATGAGTTTAAATTTTCTAGACCCCCACAGCTCGTTGAAATATCACAGTATCCTTATAAAAGAATAAATATTTTTTTGATAAAAAAAAAAATAACAACAAGTGTGTGTCTGTTTTTGCATTTCGATATATTCTATACGATCACTGAATAAAAAATTTATAAGATATATAAGTATATACGCAAATGAAATAGATAAATATAAAATTTAAGAAAAAAAAAAAAATTTTTAAATATAAAAATTCTACATTTTGTTTTTTTTTTTTTTTTAAATTATTTTTTTCAACTTTTTATTAATACAATTATTTATTGTTTAATTTTTTTTTTTTTTTTTTATAACCATCAATTTGATGTATAATTTTTTTTTTTTATTTTAAAATTACTGGACTTGAGGGTGCTTTAAGGGGGCGAGGCTGCAATATGTACACAATTGTTTATGCGCATGTACCGCCCTATCGAAACGCATCAGAAACACATTGAAATAAAAATAAATATTAACAATAAAATAAAAATAATAATAAAAATTATCAAGCAGCAGGTTTATATACGGAACATTAAATGGCCAAAAGAAAAATTGTATATAAAAAATTATAAAAAAAAAAAAAAGAAAGACAGAAAGGGGCGACAGACTGTGGCGTCATATCTCGAGGGATTGTCGAAACCAGCATCACACATGGAACATTAGTTACGATGGGTAAATTCTATACAATCGTGTATATATCTTTTTTCCTCGTGGGGGACGTTCATAAAATTTATATACTCAATAGGGTTATATTCTTTTTCGATACTTGTATATTTTTTTTTTATCAAATTTTTCTATCGAATTAGTATTATTATCAATATTTTATTTGCTAAAAATATAAATCATAGTTTTAATAAATAACTATGCTATTTAAAAAAATACTATTCAATTTTATATATTTTTATATAAATTTTTTTTTATTATAAAATATATTGTTGAATTTATTTTCGGTCAATGTGTTTTAAAAACTATAAAATTATATTGGCAAAAAGGTTGTGTATATAAAAAAAAATATATATACATTTAAATTTTTATATAGATAATAGCAGTGGTCATATTGCAGAACGTATATGTAATTACCAAATCGAAATGGAAGCTTTATGACCATGTACAACTTTGGTATTAATTTTCTTGAGGAAAAAAAATTATAAAAAAAATTGTAAGATACTGATGCAATTGCATGAAGATACAACTTGAAAATATGAAAAAATTATATTCAATTATATATAAAATATAATAGAATATATATATTCTGATGGTAATTTAATTTTTTTTTTTTTAATTTTTTTAAATTTTAAATTATCTTGCAAATGTAATTACTTTTTTTGTTATATTTAATTTAATTTAATTTTTTTAATATATTAATTTTTATAGACAAATCGAATTTTAATTCTTAGAAAAAATTATTTTATATATATATTTAAAAAAAAATAAATGACAACGGATTGTAAATCTTATAACTAAACAAAAGAGCCACTGACTTACCTCTCGATCTTACCCATTTATTTTCTTGATAAATAACATTTTTTTTTTTATTCTCAATTTTATATTTATAATATAGTTTGTATAAAATGCTCCAATCATCAATCGACAATAAATTTAACAATACAAAGTCTACAATTACATATTACACACTGATATTTTTTTTTTTTTTTTTATTATATTATTTGCATTGAAATAATTTTTTTTTTTTAAATTAAAGAAAATTCATTCTAAACAATGAATAAAATTCTTTATTTTTTATTGTTCTGTTTATTTTTTTAATTCTTTATTAAATTCTATGAATTTATTAATAATTTATATAAAAGTAGTGATTATTTATTTTTATTACATTTTTTTTTTTTTTTTTTTTTTTAATAATATTTAAATATACAAACTATCAATTATCATCCCTTAAAAATTTATTCATATTTTTTTTATAATTATTAAAAATATTTTATAATTTATTCACATGTCGTTTATTAATCTATTTGACAATCTTGACATTATTATTATTTTATTTTTCCTAATAGTTCCCACATTGAATTATAATTTTTATACATAATTCTATATACAATGTGAATGAAAAAAAAAATTAAATAAAATTAAAAAAATACGTCTCATCATAAAATCACCTTTCAACCGGTTTTCCAAGTTTCATTAAACGTTTTACTACTTTGCATTTATATGAACTTACAAATACAAGTTTACATGTACATCAAAACATATACATATATTGGCAAAATGGATAAATAAATAAATAAAAAACATGTAAAAATAAAATAATCATGTGTGTTAGGTACAAAGGATCCGCTAAATAAAAAAAAAGCAAATAAATAAATAAATATAAAAATAAAGATAAAAGTTATACAAATGATATAATATAAAAATTAAATGATAAAAAAAGAATGTTGACATGAATGAATGATAATAATGAGTTAAAAAAATTAAAATGTTGAAATAAATGTAGAAAAAAAGTTCAGTGAGAGTCAGATGAATTATGTTAAACGCCTGTTTAAATACATGTACGCCTAGAGGGAGGTTAAAAGTAAAAAATAAAAATGAAAAAAAAAATAAATTTTGTATGTGAAATTGTTAAGGATACAACATCCTCGAAGTCATGAGGAACACCAAGACTCATTCGTCTTCTCGATTTATATTAAATAGCTTTGTAAAATATACCTGGGTCCAGATAGAGCACCACAGTTTTATATTGCCAGTCTATAATTCAAAAATATAATTCAACACATACATTTAGTATTTATATAAAACTATATTAAACATATCTATATACTTAAATGTCATATCATTTTTCAAACATTCAAAACAAACATGTGCATATTTTATATTTAAATAATTTATCAACAAAAGAAAAAAAAAAAAAAACTAATCAATTTTATTTCTTTTACAATTGTTGGTTTGTTAATAGCCAAAGAGTTTTTTTTTGAAATGTTTAAATGTTTGAAACAACAAACAATGTCTATAATTATACATATTTTTTTGTTAATGATAATTATATTTTTTTCATTGGTACATTTTTTAAAACGCGTATGAATATAGTTTTATGAATAACAAATTAATCAAAAATCTAATATTTGTTTTTTGATTAAAAAATGAGTTGAACGACAAATTCAAGTTATAATCATCAGTGAATTTAGTTATCTATATATATATATATAATATATTGAAGAAAAAAAAATTAAATAATATAAAATTCAGTTGAAGATAAATCACAAAATGAAAAATAAATTATCTGTTGTAATTTTTTTCCTGTTTATTATAATAAATGGTAAGTTTTAAATATTATAAATTAATAAAATTATAAAAACAATAATTAATATTTTTTTAATTTAAATACAGTTGGATATGGAAGAAAAGTCAATAAACTAATTGGTGGTATTTCTTTGTTATATGAAAAATATTATTTTGTAGCATCAGTGCAATGGATGGATGTACATGTTTGCAGTGGGACAATAATAAATGAATATAATATTATAACAACAGCCAGTTGTGTTACAATTGAAAAAAATATTATTTATTCAAATCTTAAAGTTTTAACTGGAACATTTAATCAAAATAATTTTGGTAAATATGGTGGAATAAGTGATGTTGAACATGTTATTATTCATGATAAATATGCACCACTTCAATTTTGGGCTAATGATATATCTATTTTAAAAGTTTGTTTATAATTATCAAATGAAATAATATAATTGTAATTTTATTATTTTTTTTTTATTAATATTACAATTTATATTAAATTTCAGTTGGCTGATCCATTAATTTTTTCTTTATATCGAAGTCCAGTACAATTAAATAGAAAACAAGACAGCAGATATAGAATTCCCATAATGATTGGATGGGAAAATTTTTTAGATGGTATAAAACTTGTAGAAATGAGAGTTACATTACAATATGAAATTGATTGTCAAATAAGTAATGAATCATTTAATTTTCATCCAAGTCAATATTGTTATGCAACTAATATACATGAATCATCAAAAACAACAAGTGGTGATAGTGGTAATCCAATTGTTACTGTGAAACAAAAACATTTATTTGGTATAGTATCTTTGATTCCATTTGATTCAATTCATGATTATTTCATACTTACAAATGTACCATTTTATTATGATTGGATACAGGCAACAATATAAAAATTTTAATTATAAAAAAAAATGTATTTAATTAAAATAAAATAAAAATAAAATCTTTGAACAATAAAAATATTAAAACTGCGTATATATTTTATTTGTGTAAATGGTATAAATTATTAATTATCATATGATTTAGCCATATACTGGCTGATTTGATTAAATTTTCAAAAACTTTATATTTGTATTTTGATAACAGTTTTTTATTGTGAAACTTGAATACAGCTAAATAAATATTAACATATATTTATAATTTATAACTAAGATAAAAATTTAGATTTGATGAAATATATATGTATGGAAAATTACAAAAAATTATTCAAATAAATTTTATAATTCAAGCTAGATACATCGTTAAAATGATGTTTAAAAATTTTGTTGTATTAACAGTGTATTTATATTTTATCGTTACAAGTAAGTTGATTAATTTATTAATTGATATATTATTAAATAAACAATTTAAATTATATAATATTTTAATTATCGAATTTTTTTTTTTTTTTAATATAGCTGGATATGGAAAAAATATAAGTAAATTAATTGGTGGTACTTCTGTATTTATTGAACAATATACTTTTCATGTATCTGTATTGTGGCAAGGTGTTCATTTATGCAGTGGAAATATTATAACTCCATTACATATTGTTACAACAGCAACTTGTGTAACACATGATAAAAATATTTTTTATTCAAATCTTCAAATTTTATCTGGAACAAATTATCAAAATAATTTAGATAATCGTGGTAAAATTAATAACGTTCAATTAGTTATTATTCATAAAAATTATGCACCACATCGATTTTGGGCTAATGATATTTGTATTTTGAAGGTTTGTTAAATTATATATTTATTGAATATAATTTTTTATTATAATTATTGTATAATTTATTTAATTTTCAGTTGGAAAAATCATTATTAATTGGGATTTCTCAAAGCCCAATAAGAATTGAAAAAAAAATACCACTTGCATACAAAAACAAAAAATTTAGAATTATTGGATGGGAAAAAATTACAGATAATTATATTAGATTATCTAAAATTGATACAATTGCATCATTAGATAAAGTATGTAAAGAATTTTATAAAAGTTTTCGTTATCTTCATCGTTATCAACTTTGTTACACAACAGAATTAGATACACAAAAAATTACAGATGTAATTAATTATTATATTTTATTATTATTATTATTATTATTATTATTATTAATATTTAATTTTTTTTTCAGGGGGATAGTGGTAGTTCAATTGTGACAATATCCAGACAATCATTATTTGGAATTGTATCATTAGTTGCTTATGAACCAAATAATTATATTTTTATTGCAACTAAAATTGTGCCTTATCACTTATGGTTTGAAGAAGTTAACAATGAATAAACAAAAATGTAAAATAATCATTGAATTATTAATAAAAAATATATAATCAAACAAATTTTTTTGTAGTATTTTAATAATAATTATAATAATTTACCTGTACTGCGTAATAAAGTAAATAAATTTCGTTAAATTTTTAAGTTTTCAAATAAAAAAATAAAAAAAACAACTATATGTACATTGTGTTTACATTTATGATTTAAAACAGATTTATAAAAACAGTGTTTAAATATGATAAAAATATAATCTGATGATATAATAAAAGTGTGGTGGAATCTAAAAAGTAATATTTTAGTTTATTACAAATAGTTTGTGTGGTTTTACAACGAAGTCAAGTAATTATGATTTTAAAAAATTTATTAAATTTATTTGTGTTTTTAATTTTTTTTATTAACAGTAAGTAATAAATTTATATTTAATAATTTAAATTAACAATAATTTATTTTTTATATTTTAACTAATATTTTTAAATTAAGGTGGATATGGAAAAAAATTATCAAAAATTATTGGTGGTAGTTCTGTAAGAATTTGGGAATTTGGATTTCAAGTTTCTGTTAGATGGGCTGGTCAACATGTATGCAGTGGAATTATTATAAATCAATTTCATGTTCTTACAACTTCAACTTGTGTTACAAATGATAAAAATACTATTTATTCAAATTTACAAATATTATCTAATACAAATGACCTAAATAATAGTGATGAATTTGGAATTTTTAATAATGTTTCTTTAGTTATTCTACATAATAATTATGAACCAAATTTATTTTGGGCTAATGATATTTGTATTTTAAAGGTATTTAAATATAATATATTTAATATTTAATTTTAATTATTATTTATTTATATATTTATTAAATTTTTTAGTTGGAAAAACCACTTATTTTTGATACAATTCAAAAACCAATTAAACTGACTACTTTTAAAAAAAAGCCACGATCTTTTTGGTTGATTGGTTGGGAAAAAAAGTCTGTAATTTATAATACATTATCACAGATTAAGGTTATTCCAAAAAATTGTGAAAAGTTTTATTATATTAATCCAAACCAACAATGTTTAACAACAAAAAATAAAATACAAAAAATTGAAAATGTATATATAACAAGATTTTTATTATATTATTTGAAGTTATATTTTATTTAATGAAATTATATTATTTTTTTTTTAGGGAGATAGTGGTAATCCAATTATAACTCTATTACTAAAGAATTTTCATGGAATTGCTTCATTAATATCATCAAACCCAAATGAAAATCATATGATTGCAACTATAGCTTCTCCTTATTTTAAATGGATAGATGAAATAATTGAAAATTAATTTTTAAATTGTTAAAAATTAAATATTTGATTATCATTATTTTATTATTATGAAACAATTTAAGATTATTAATTTTGTACACTCAAACAAAATACAATGATATATATGATTTGAATTGAAATATATTAAGTCACAAAAAATTATTATTTTCATGTCGTTTACATTTTTTAAAACCCAAAAATTTTATCATATTTTAAAACCTTTATAAAATTATCAGCTATAAAAAACAAATGAAATATAATGATAATTTAATATTTGCATTTAGATAAAATACGATTAAAAAAAAAAATTAGATGATAACAATATATTTTTTTTTTATATAATTTACTTTAAGCATATTTATCTCTCAAGGTTTCTTATTATTCTATGATAAAACAATTAACATGAATAATATAATAATTTAATACAAAATTTTCGGTTAGTCATAAAGTAAAACTCTGAGTCAAAATGATTATGATAAATATATTACATTTAATTGTGTATTTATTAATTATTATACCCAGTAAGTTTTTTAATTAATTTATTAATTAAACGTGATATATAAATTAATAATTTTTTTTTTTAAACAAAAGCTGGATATGGAAAAAATGCAAACAAATTAATTGGTGGTAATGCTGTGATTGTTGAGCATTATTCTCATTTAGTATCTGTTTTATGGAAAAATGATCATGTTTGTAATGGAAATATTATAACTCAATATCACGTTATTACAACAGCTAGTTGTGTAACAAATGATAAAAACATTATTTATTCAAATCTTCAAATTTTATCTGGAACTGATTATAAAAATAATTATGATGGTCATGGTGAAATTAATGACATTGAATTAATTATTTTTCATAATAATTATGAACCACGTCAATTTTGGGTTAATGATATTTGTATTTTAAAAGTTTGTTAAAAAATTTAAATAATTATATTTAATTTAAAATATTATTATTATAATTATATAATAATTATAATATTCCATTTAATTTTTAGTTAGAAAAACCAATTATATTTTCTATGATTAGAAATAAAGTAAATATATTTATTCCTGGACCACGACGAGACAAACGTCGACATTTTTCTTTAATTGGTTGGCAAAATTTTTATGATGTTTCTGATAGAATTTCAAAAATTGATATAACATTAAAAATGAAAGAAGATTGTAAAATGTTTTATGGAGAATTTGCTAAAATTTATAATGGTCAAAAGTGTTTTATAACTTACAAAGAAACACAAAAAATTACACATGTAAATTAATTAATTAATAGCACAAATTAATCTTTATTAAATTTAAATATATATATATATATTTTAGGGTGATTCTGGTAATCCTGTATTAAATTTTATGGATAGAAAATTACATGGTCTTGCATCATTAGTTCCAATAGAACCAAATAATAATTATTTTATAGCAACTCATGTATCTTTCTATGGTGAATGGATAAAAAAGACAGTTGAAAAATTTTAATTGCCATAAATATGTCAATTAATTATATTATCAAATAATAAATTAATATAAATAATTTAATTTTATTCAACTTGATAAAAGGAACAAAAAAAAAAATATATTTTAGTTTTAAAAAATTATTATGTAAAGCAAACAATAAAAAAAAAAAAAATAATATAAATTTGTATTTTTTAAAAATGAATATACAAATGTGTAAGTAAATGCAATACCCGTGACCGAGGTAAATGCATAAACGTTGAAAGCACCAAGGGTGATTTATTCAGAATCATATCTCAATCTCAATGTCTTCATTTTAAACGCACGACTGCATCAGACTTCCTTTATATACTTGCAAGTTAAGCATGTGGCTTTATTTATTTTATTTTATTTTTCATATTGGGCCTAAAAGTCCCCATTGCAGTCTGGGGCCTTGTGTCATTCTTTTATATCCGGACATGACATATTCTGTCTCAAATGCCCAACACAAGGGTTATACGTAAAATAAAAAATTTAAAGAAAAAAAAATATTAAAAAATGTTCTATCATTGTCCAAAAAATAATAAAATATATATTTATTAAAATCGATAGTGAAATTTCTCTTTTCCTCTTTTGAATTAATTGGGTTTTTAGTGTGGTAACTTTAATATTTTCAACGATACTTGTATCACATTATTGTCGAAATACATCTGAGAAAATTTAAAATAAACATACAAAAAAATACAAATGTTATTTAAAATTAAATTTGACAATAAAATATAATAATATTACAATAATCCAATGTACAGTGAATATAAATTGCCCAAAAAAAAAAAAAAAAACACGTAAGTTTTTTTTTTTTTTTTTTTTCTTTTCACACTGAATTATGAATATGGAAAATAAAAATTTATTATATATATTCGTTTTGTTTTTATGTATATTAAAAAGACATATTGTGGGCGTTATTAAAAACATCAAATGAAATTCGTCGAGTTGTGGTTTTCGTCGTAATATTATTTATATGACACTTTGATACCTTCTGACATGCATTTATGAACACAAAAATACATACATTTTAATAATATATCCATTGCAAATATTAAATATACTTAAATTTTAGTTAAAAAAAAAAAAAATTTAAATAACAATGTGATAAGATAAAAATAATACAATGGAATTTTGTCTCACACATATATTTTTTTGATGATATTTCAATCAAAAAAAAATTTATGATTATTATATTTATTTAAATTTTTATATCTTACATCTTGTGTATATATATATGTGATGATGTATACATAAAGGGAATTATTATTCTTATCTTTTTAAATTCTTTTATATGAATTTTTTTTTTATTTGGCTCAAAATACCTTGATGCGCTGGAGATGATTGATCATTTTTTATGAGCAATATAAAATAGAAAAAAATATATAATTTTTTTTTTATTATTATTAAAATCTCACGTGTGTCTTGATAACCACATAATTTCTTTCTTCAAGTCATCAGTGATATGTGATTTAAGTCATCACATATCACCACAATGTCTTACCAATATAAATATGCATTTTATATTTTTTAAAATATTATATTTACATATAAACTACTTGCTGTCATCTCATCGTACTTTCCTTTTGTTTCTCAGTCAGTTATTTTGATATCTATGTATATAAATTTCTATTGTAGATATTTTTTTATAGCCCCAGGTTGTCTTTGTAATATTTTATTTACAAATCTACTTATTTTCTATAATCACATCTTTGTAAATTCTTGAGACAGCTAGGGAGAGAAAAGAACTGTCACTTAAATATATCATCATTATCATCATTATGATCATTATCACCAACCACCAGTAGCATAAATTTTTTTTTCTTATTTTTTTGAAAATATAAAAAAAAATCAATGACACTGAACAATGTCTCTTCTAGACGTGTTTTATTCTTAAATATATTCTCAAGTGTTCATCCTCGTCATCTTCAAAAAAAAACTTGAAAAATCCAAATAACTTTATAATTCAAGACCACCAGTGTTGTTAAATATTTCAAGTACATTTTGTTTATTTATTTTGAAAATTACTTGTGTTTTTAATAATAAAATTAAAATATACCTAAAATATACTTTTCAACATTTGAAAAACTAAAATATATATATTTATTTTTAATTAAAAATATAATATCAACTAATTTATTTTTAAAATTAAATATATAATTTTTAATTATTACATTTTATATTATTAACCGTTACAATATTATTAAATGTAAATGTATATATGTACTATCAAATTTCATAGTAATTTTTTTTATATTTTTTAAATTATATTTTATAATATTACTATATAGATAAAATTTTATATGTAATTTTGAATATGTATGCGCGCGAATAAATAACTTCCGGGAATGTTGGTTTATACAAGAGGTATATTATATTCTACCCTTTACATAGATTGGTAAATAAAATTGTAAAATAGAAAGAAAAAAAAATAGGTAAAATGATTTTATCTTAAAATAGCGGCAAATAGGTGCGTTGACCGGTGGTCAAGTTGAGCTTTTGGTTTACGATAGACAAGAGTGACGTTTAATACCAAGACGGTATACCCTTTACCTCCATATTTGTCTCAACAATTTTACTTCTCTCTCATAACTTATTCTTTTGCCCTTTTATATTTAATTTTTTTTATTTTTTATAATATTCTCTCACACAAAAGTTGTACTATCATCCATGTATTTTATACAACGCAAACCTCACCTTCCGAATGTAATCAAAGATAATTTATCTTCAACTTTTAACGCACAGCTTCAAGGCTTATAAAAAAAATTTTTTTTTTATTATTATTTATATATATATATATAAAAATTTTCTTGTTTATATTTTTTTTTATTTTCTTGTCATATTTTGCGACACAGCTCATTTCAAATATTTATATATGTATATTAAATTTTTATAAATTATTCAAGATCAATTTAATCTTTTTTTTATTAAATATTTTATGAAAAATTAAAAAAAAAAAAAATTAGATAATAAAAATTTTAATAATTTTATTATCACATATTTAATATTTTTTTCTGCTAATTTTCACAGATATTATTTTACAAATAAATAAAATAATAATATTTTTAAAAATATTGTGTGAAATGTATATTGCTATTTAAAGACACGTTTACCGGTATTAAAATTATTATTTATTTGGCAATAGCATGACATGTGCATTTAACCTTGAAACGATGCGTATATTGCAATATTTATGATCAGTTATTTTACATTTAATGCTTTTTTTTTTAAACATGAATATTATGTGTGTAATATATATACATATACATATGTTAATTGCGTTATAGCTAATTGCATAAATTGAGTTTTAATAAATTATCCAATCAGTATTATAAAAATAATTGAAAAAATAAATTTACATATCTTTTATTTTCTCATATATATAATGAGATTTATATTGAGTTATAATTATCATAACTAAATATTGAAATATTTTAAAAACAAATTTTCAGTGTTTTTTTTTTTTTTTTGACATAAAATTTATCGTATCGTATAAAATTTTACAAACATTTATTTTTTTCATGATTGTTAATTGTCAGAGTTGTTAAATTGATAGTGAATTATCAAAAATATTTTAAGATATATCTATCATTTATGAACGAAAAATAAATATCAATAATAATTGTATTTAAACATCGAATGATCTGGTGGCTTAGTATGCAAGAGTCTCAAGTTTTTAATACTTTAAGTTCCATGTTCGAATCTACATATAATAATTCTTAATTTTATAAATTTGAAACAATCACTATCATAGTTGTCAGTTTCCAAATAAATAAGTTTTCAAAATTGGACAATATTCAATTCAACATTTAAGCAAATACCTCTTAGCACAGAACGAAAGACAAGCAATACTCCTCTTCTTTCTTTCTGTGCCTAGAAGTATTTGCTTCAAATACTAAATCATTTTTTTTTTTAAATCAAAAATTACAAAAACTAAAAACACTAATTTCAATTTTTACTTATTTATTTTAATTTGATAACTTGTCATAGAATGATACATAAACAATTACAAGTTTTCTTGATATACTTGTAGGATATATTTTCCCACGAATATTATTGTTTAAAATATATATTTCAATCTACAAATTTTCATTCATAGTTTATTATAACCAAGACACACATAGTCCCATGTAATTGATAGAAAAGTCTTTGTAATATAATATTTTTAATAATAAGTAATACAATGTTATACTCTTTAAACATCAAAAAAATTAATCCAAAAAATTTTTTAAATGACTCCAGTTACAATACCAATATCCAAGACACAATTTACAATCCGTTATAATTCGTCACTGTCCCGTAATGACTGCTTTAAAAGTAGTGCGTGCGTTAAAAAATACTCGCTTCAAAGAACAGCGCGCTCAAAAGAATTACAATATATATATAAAAAAAAATGTAAAAGAATGAATTTTATAATAAAGAATATAAGTATTTATAAGTATATCTAAAAAATAAAAAAAAAGGGTGAAAAATTGAGTACGATCAATAGTTCATTAAGTAAAAATAAAAAAAATTAAAAGATTTAAAAAAAAAAAAAATATATTGAGATTCAACTTTGGGGTCAATAATCTGCGTTAAACTTCGCAACAAGGTCAATATATTCTTTAAAGTATCTTTAAACATTTATTTCAATCAATGCACTTTATATAAATATATTTTTATATAAAAGATTTGAATGAGAATAAAATATATAATATAATTCATAAACATATTATCGATGTATGTATATATAGAAATGTACCTTTTTTTTTTTTTTTTTTAATATTTTTTATTTATTAATATTTATTTGTTTATTTATTTATTTGTTGAATTGTTACTTTGATCATCTGAGGATGTTAAAATAACATTTCAATGGTTGGTAAAATCGAACTCAGGGTCATCTGTATATATGTGACATCAACAGTACATAGACCTACGCAACTTATTTTATATTCGCACCCAGCATTAATACTTTTATTGTATTGTGACATTTATAAATGTACAAACATAGTTGTGTTATAAATTTTATAAACTCAAGTAGATACAGATTTTAACCAATATAAAAATATATTTATTTATACATATAATTTATTCATAAAATATCAAACAAATAAATGTGAAAAAAAAAAATTGGAATTTTCTTTTTATATATTTATTTATATAAATTATTTTCATTGAATAAAATATATGTTTAAATTTATAAATTATACTATATATATATTTTATAAAAATATGTTGTTTTATATATAATATTATATTTTATTTTAATTTTTGCAAAATGATATCGCTTATCATAAAGATCATCATCAACCACAAATCTGATTTACCAGTGTATGCATATATAAACATATAATTTATAGGCAACACGATACGACTGTCTGCCACACATACTGAATAAGAATTATTTTACAATTAAAATACTATATATGTATATATACTATTACAGAACACGTTGTTTGACAATGAATATAACCAAGATTTTATTTGATTATTTTTATTTATTTTTTAACTTTTTTTTTTTATTTTGTTTTATAATAAATAAAAATAAACAAAATAGAAAAAGGGTACATGTGATATGGCTTTGCAGGGTCATCTTCAAGGTAATACGATACTAATCTGCTGGTCATTCATAAAATTATGTGGTTGCATCGATCAACAAGTCTCTCTTGACTATAAGCCAAATTTTAAAAAAAAATTAAAAATTATATTTTAAAATAAAAAAAAATTATTAGAATTGAATAAAATACAGTTTAAAAAATAAACTGTAAATTACGATTATTTTATTATTTTTATTATTTCAATTAAATATACATAATATATAGAATTAAAAATATATTCTGAATGGTTATTTAAACCACAATTATATATATATATAAAAAAAAAAAAAAGTTTAATTCATTTAATTCAATGAAATTTTAATTCACAATATCAATTTATATTTTCAATTTATATAAATTTGATATTGATAAAATATAATTATAACAAAAAATATAAAAAAATAACCTGTGAATTAAAGTAAAAATTTCTTTTTAATCTTAAAATCAGTAAAAAAATTTAACAAGAATATATATAATTTATCACACCTTGCAATTGCCAAAATAATTTGTAAATTATATTTTTTGTTATTCACTGTAAAATCATCAGTTATTATCAAGATTATCAAGTAAACCAAACAGTTAAAAATAAATTATAAAAATAATTTTTTAATACTTAAAGTTTCTCTAATACCGCTTTTCGTATATTTCAAAGAATAAAGAAAGATATCGTATAGGTGCGATCAAAAGTAGCGTCAAATTAAATGCAACCAGGGTGTTCGATGTATAAACCAAACTCCAATCCCATTACGTGAATTTATTTTTTATATAATGTTTTAAATATAAATAAATTGTATTTGTGAAAGTAATGCAAGTGCTATTCAATACTACTAACGATCTAAACCTCAAAGTCGGAATAAATCAAAAAAAAAAAGAAATAAAAATAAAGATATCAGAGTAAGTTGGTGAGAAGGAAAATATATGCAAAAAAATGAAAAAATAAAATATTTTTTTTTAAGAGATATAAGAATAAGATGTGGTGACCAATTGCCATTACATTTCGACATGCTCGAGTTAGTTAGCATGGTTATATAAAAATATATTGGAGTCTCATGGTCAATACATATACATTTATATATTTTGTTTAGTAAAATGGTTTTCTTTGTGGTGTATGTAGTATGTGGTTTTACATTTTGCCCATATTCAAACCAATCCGGATTACACCTTATACAATCTTTTATACAAAACACATACCGCAATCTACCCACAATTTCTTTGGCTACATATATGTATATATACCATCTCATTTATTTTATCCTTTATTCTTTTAATGTTTATCTTTATCACTCACTCATATACATATTCACTTGCTTTTTAATATATATTTACTTTATTTATTTTATTTTTATTTTTCTATTCACATTTATATTTTATCTATACAATTTTAAACCTTCAATGATGAAAATATTTTTAAAAATTATTTTTAATAATATATATATATATGTGTGTACTTGTGTCACAATGCGTTTGCATATATAAATTTTATTTTATTTTATTTTTTTCAATTTTATATTATAATATGAAAATGAAATTTATAAGTAAAGCTTTTTTTTTTTTTTTTTTTATTTTCATTATGTTGATGTAATGTAGTTTTATATTGCTCATTGTTATATTGACTGTTTAATTTTTTATTTTAATTTTTTAGTAAAATTTAAAATTTATTTTTTTTATTCATTTGTATTGTTTGACAAATTTATATATTATTACAATGAAAATTTTTAAAAATAATAAATATAGTAATATAATTTAATTATAATATTGAAATAATTAAAAAAAAAAAATTTTTTTTTTTTAATATTATAATTATTGAATTTATAATTTTTTTTTTTGAGGTAGATTTTATCTAAGATTAAAATAAATATATTATAAAAATTTGCCAGAAGGTTTATAAATTATAATTTTAATAAAACCGTCAAGTCATCATAACTTTGAATTTATCATCAATTAATTATTTTTAAATTTACATGTACTGTGGTATTTTACCAATTATCATGAAACACCTTTTTATTATTTTTTTTTTTTAAATAAAATTGTAGTGAATTTAAAGATCTACCACGTTGATCAATATTAATGACGTAAAAAATACTCTTGTTTACCAGGAAATTACGTGTGATTTAAGATAATATATTTTTTTAAATTTATTTATACTTATATATTTTTTTTATATAAAAAATAAAAATAATATCATCTTATTATTGTTATTAAGTGTTAGATGAATGTTGCTCTTTAATAACCATACAATTACGTCATTACATAAAAATTGTATGAAATTTTTTTTCTGAATTTTAACTGCAATTTTTTAAATTCTTTTTTTTAATAATAAAATAAATAAAATGATAAATACAAGACAAAGCAAAAAAGTGATAAATTTATAAAATATGATAAAGAATATAAAAGCGAGCATGTGTGAAGCATAAAAATGGATGATTGGTTATTAGTTTTGGGTCTTGTTGATAAAATCTTAATGGTTTTTGGAGCCTATTTAAGTAAAAAGATACACCCATTGTAAATTTGTTATAATATTTTTATTTTTTACCTATATTTATCATCAATTGGAATGTCTTAAAAACAAAGTCATTTTTAAATAACAAAAAAAAAGTTCTTCTCATTTTTCTTTCATTTTATTTTTTTTAATCATGATAAATTATATTTAAATCTTCAACACCTGGTTTATCATTGTTATTATTATTATTAAATATAATAATTTTGACTTTAAAGCCAAAATTTTTTTGTATGAAAAAAAATCCATTGGAAATTATTGGATTGACGAATTCCGTAAAACGGGATAAAATCAGCGTAACGGGGTTTCTTTTCATCAAAACTTCGCGGATATAAGAAAAAAAAATGAAAAAAAATTATAACAAAAAATAAAATTGAATAAAAAGGAAGAAGGTATGAATAAAAAAATAAAATAAGTACGCGGGGGACAAAGGCTACGCCTCGTGGCGATCATGGATAGCTACCATCGTTGAAATCACAGGATAATACCGTGAATGGCTCTTGGCAGATCAGCGTGACGAGCCACCGGGTGTTAAGACACCTGAACGCTTTGGTACCGCGCGCGTTTTGTCTCATTCAAACACGTACATTATATACCGCCACGGTAAAAGCCCCTTATTCCAATCCCAAACTACCGTATATATATATATATTTCTTTACAATGTCGTCATTTTGTTACGCTTGAAAAAAAATAAAATGAAAAAAAAAATTATAATAATCACATTAAATATAATGCAAAAATTACATTTTTTTTAATAATAATGATAATAATAATATATAATATATAAATTGAATGAAAATGAATAATTTTAAATATCAATAATAATTGTATCAAAATACCGAGTGAGCTGTGGTTAAGTATTCAAGTATAACTATTTTCATTAGAATTTATAAGTTAGAGTTCAAATACATGTGCTGAACCAAATAAAGTTCAGATAAAATAAAATTTTTAATTTTGAGATTTTCTATAACAACATGGTATTTTTAGATATGTTGGGGCAAATACCTTCGAGCACAGAACGAGAGGAAGGCTTTTTACACCCCTTTTCTCTATCTTGTTCTGTGCCTGAAAGTACTTGCTCCAAACACTAAACCTTTTCAATATTTTTTACCTTATACAATCATCATATTATAATTAATAATTGTATGAATTATAAAAAAAAAAAAATTAAATTACTTTGATATGATTATTTAATATTTTTCCAAATCATCAAATAATCGTGATGTATTTTAAAATAAAAAAATATATATCAGAAAGATGAAGAGAGTGATGGGGGGAGTCTACCGTTAATTTAAGTGCGATATACTTTATATCATATTTTAAAAGTAGTAAAAAAAAATATATATATATATTTGGTGGTAAAAGAGGTGATGGAAGAGGAGCAAGAGGGGTATAAGATAATGACAGGCCAACGGGGCGTAATTTCACGCCAGTGAAATTTAGAGCCTTCGCACGGCATTAGAGACTGAAAAGTGGCCAGTGAAACCCATATTCTTTTATCCCATATACATTTTTGAGGCCCTTGTTGAAGAAATAAGATATCACCGCGTCATCCAACTTTAACGAAACACGAGATATATTTATACCCTTTTTTTTTCAACCATATATATTATTTATTTTTTTATTTGTTGTTTTATTATATTCACACATTTTAACATTTATAATACTTATTACTTTTATGTCTTTACTTGAAAAAAAAATTTAATAACGATATTTGATTTTAAAAATTTTATATATACCTATATTTTTTTATCTGTTAAATTATATGATTAAAAAAAGAGTTAAAAAATTATTTATATTAATTCAAAAAATGTTTGGTAATTAATCATGAATGAAAAGTTGAATTAAATATATAATTACTAAATTTTTTTTTTTTATCATCATCATCCAGCTGATTTAATTAAACAAATAACTTTTTTTTTGTTATATAATTTTATATTTTTATTGGCTTTGTGATCTCAAGTATATAAAATATTTTTCTTCTCATCAGTGATGAAATGTTAAGTCGCTAAATTCAATTCATGTCTTCGTGCTTTTTTTAATTTATTTGTATTTGTTATTATTTTTATTACTGAAATTTATATGTTATTTTATTTTATTTTTTTTTACAGGATGAAAATGGGGAACGGAACGTTATTAATTAATCAATGGTTGATGGGTCGCGGTAGGAGAGAAGACCACCGGTGCTTTATTCGGTATGCTTACACATAGATATATATATATATTATTTTCATATACATGATGAGTTTGGTTAGGGCCCAAAAACCGGATGACCGAAACTTGCCCCGTATATATATACTGTAACACAAAAATAAAAAACATAATTTTTTTTTATTTTTAAATAAAAACCGGACGCCGCGAAACACAACGCGCCATTGCCATAAATGATTTCTTTTTTTAAAAATTTTAATTTTTTTTTTTGCTGAATAAACCTGGTAGCATCAACGTTGTTTGGCACGCTTGAATATTCAACGTGCGGGATCCTCCAAGCATCAAAATTCACCAGCAATTAATATTGATTTTATTAAAACGATCTACCGCGCTATTTTATTCAAAATAACATTTTTTTTTTTAATTTTATTTGTCTCATTTTAATTTTAAATATATATTAGTAGTAAATTTTTTTTTTTTTTTAATTAAATAATATTTAATTTTTATTAAACATATTGCCAAAATAAATTTATCATCATTTTATGATCCGAATTAGATTTTATAATCTTCAAAAATTTTAAACTATTTGCTGAATCATAATTAATATTTTTTTTTTTTATAAATTCTATTATATCATTCGCAATGATTATGATAATTTTCTTTGTTTTTTTTTTTTTTTGTTGAACTAGTTATTTTAATCTATTTAAGAATTTTGTTATACTTTGACGCAAACTTTGATCAGATCATAATTGAATTGTGCTGACAACAATGTAAGACGTTGTTATAAGCATAAAATAAATTATTTCTATTCATTTTGAAATTATATTGGACTTTGACGCCAACTTTTGCCTCCAACTTAGAGGCGTCTTTAAAAAAATGACGCATTTTGGTCAAAATAAATTTTTTTAAGTCAAAATATTATAAGATTATGATTAAATTGTGTTAATAACAATAGAAGACGTTGTGTCAGAGCATGAAAAAAATTATTTCTATTCATTTCCAAATTTTATTGGACTTTAAAGATATCTTCTACCTCCGACTTAGAGTTGTCTTTTTGAAAATAGGTCGTTTTCGTTAAAATAAATTTTTCTTGGTCAAAATATTAAAATATTATGATTGAATTTTGTTAACAACAATAGAAGACGTTGTTTAAAAGCATAAAATCAAATATTTCTATTCATTTCCAAATTTTATTGGACTTTAAAGATATCTTCTACCTCCGACTTAGAGTCGTCTTTTTTAAAATGAGACATTTCCGTCAAAATAAATTTTTCTTGGTCAAAATATTAAAATATTATGATTGAATTTTGTCAACAACAATGAAAGACGTTGTTTGAAAGCTTAAAAAGAATTGTTTCTATTCATTTCTAAATTTTATTGGACTTTAAAGATATCTTCTACCTCCGACTTAGAGTCATCTTTGAGAAAATGAGACATTTTCATCGAAATAAATTTTTCCTGGTTAAAATATTAAAATATTATGATTGAATTTTGTTAACAACAATGGAAGACGTTGTTTAAAAGCATAAAATCAAATATTTCTATTCATTTCCAAATTTTATTGGACTTTAAAGATATCTTCTACCTCCGACTTAGAGTTGTCTTTTTGAAAATAGGTCGTTTTCGTTAAAATAAATTTTTCTTGGTCAAAATATTAAAATATTATGATTGAATTTTGTTAACAACAATGGAAGACGTTGTTTAAAAGCATAAAATCAAATATTTTTATTCATTTCTAAATTTTATTGGACTTTAAAGATATCTTCTACCTCCGACTTAAAGTCGTCTTTTTTAAAATAGGTCGTTTTCGTTCAAATAAATTTTTCTTGGTCAAAATATCAAAATATTATGATTGAATTTTGTTAACAACAATGGAAGACGTTGTTTAAAAGCATAAAATCAAATATTTCTATTCATTTCCAAATTTTATTGGACTTTAAAGATATCTTCTACCTCCGACTTAGAGTCGTCTTTTTGAAAATGAGACATTTCCGTCAAAATAAATTTTTCTTGGTTAAAATATTCAAATATTATGATTGAATTTTGTTAACAACAATGGAAGACGTTGTTTAAAAACATAAAAAAAATTGTTTTTATTCATTTTGAACTTTTATTGGACTTTAAAGATATCTTCTACCTCCGACTTAAAGTCGTCTTTTTGAAAATAAGTCGTTTTCGTTAAAATAAATTTTTCTTGGTCAAAATATTAAAATATTATGATTGAATTTTGTTAACAACAATGGAAGACGTTGTTTAAAAGCATAAAAAAAATTGTTTTTATTCATTTTGAACTTTTATTGGACTTTAAAGATATCTTCTACCTCCGACTTAAAGTCGTCTTTTTGAAAATAAGTCGTTTTCGTTAAAATAAATTTTTCTCGTTTAAAATATTAAAATATTATGATTGAATTTTGTTAACAACAATGTAAGACGTTGTTTAAAAACATAAAAAAAAATTGTTTCTATTGATTTCCAAATTTTATTAGACTTTGAAGATATTTTCTAACTCCGACTTAGAGTCATCTTTGAGAAAATGAGACATTTTGGTTGAAATAAATTTTTTTAAGTCAAGATTCCATCAGATTATGATTGAATTGTGTTAACAACAATGGAAGACGTTGTTTTGAAACATAAAATATTTTATTTTTATCCATTTTGAAATTTTATTGGACTTTGACGCCACTTTTTACCTCTAACTTAGAGTCATCTTTGTGGAAATAAGGCATTTTGGTCAAAATAAATTTTTCTAATCCATAATTATATCGGAATATTATTAAATTATGTTAACAACAATGGAAGACGTTGTTTCAGAGCATAAGATAAATTATTTCCATTTGATTTCGAATTTTATTGGACTTCAAAGTAATGTCTGACTGGAAACTAGTGTCAGTTTTCTAAAATTAGGGTGTTTCAGTTGAAAAAAATTTTTTTTTATTTTTAGTTAAAATATCATGAAAACGATGACAAGTTTACTCTTTTTATGAAGATGATTTAATTTATGTCATTTTAACAAAGAATTGGATTTAAAATTAATACAAAATAATAGTAATTTATAATATTATTGAGAGGGTTAAAAATGAAACCAGATGCAATGAACTCGACGGGATATCAGGCGCCCTGGGAGTGAAGATGTTCGAGTAATTGGCTCTGCGTTTTGATTCGATTCAAACTTTTGAACCACAAAATATATTCTTCTTGCTCGTTTTGGAAAAAGAGATAAAATATATATATATATATATATATAAATTTAAAAAAAAAAAAAAATGCTTTTGAATTGCGCGAGAAAATGAATCACACGATGCCCTCACTTGATTCTGTTTTTTATTTTTCTTACTTTTATCTCTTGTTTCATTTACGTATACGTGATTTTTTTATTTTACATCTTTGTTGTATAAATTTTGTATCCAAACTTTGTTGATGCTGTGAATATCGTGTCGGCAAGTTTGCTACTGATTACAGGCTACCCCTGGTTCCTTCATTTCTCTTTACCTCTCTGCCACTTTCGACGCCGAAACAAAATTTACCATGTAACTTATTCAAAAATAAATAAATAAAAAAAAATCTTACAACCATCTTAATAAACAAAATTCAAATGTATATATATATACATCCATACAAATATATATATATATATATTTAATAATTTTTTTTATATGCCAAACTTTTCAACACCAAAAACGACAAATGATTAAAAATTTATGTTAAATATATTCTTTAATTTACTTTTTATTTTTGTTATTTAATTTTATTTATAATTATTTTTAAATGTGCATATAATTAATTATTACAAATTAAATATTCTATTTTATCATTTATTTTTTCAAGTGTGAAAAGTTTTAAATGAAAGCACAATCTAAAAGGGTATATAGATGTATATCTCGTTTGTATTGAGTGAAATAGTCTGATTGATTTTATTCTTAACTCAATGCACTAATTGCTCTTCTCTCAATTAATATATATATATTTTTTTTTTCTTATTTTGTTTCTTGTCTTATATATATATACCGTGGAGTAATTAGCATCATGGCGATCTTTGCGACTATACAATCTTATTTGTTCAGCTGTCTTATACATTATTTTCTTGAACAATTCTGGCATTTCTTATTCATCGTTTTAAACTTTAATTGTCTTTACTGGCGCCTCTTTGATTTCAGTATCATTCACGCCCACTTCATTTTGCCCTTCACTTTCAATAGATATATACATATACAAATATTAATGTCTTTAGGAGTGTTTCGCTTGTACTAATTGACTCAAAACTTTTGTGTAACTTTCATTTTCATATATACAATTAAAATTAAATTACTATTGTTTATATATATATATATATTTAAATTATTATCTACATCCTATGGTAATAATAAATTTACTTATTATTTTTTTAAATTTTAATTATCATGATCAAACAATAACTAAAGTTTTTCATCATCAATTTAATTATCTTCGCTTCGACAATTGTTTTCATTAACATTTTTATCTTTATTCAAATTCATCATCAATTTGATTTTGTTGTTTTTATTTTTATTTTTTTTTTTATAATTATATGCACTGAGAAAAAAAAAATGTATTTATTTAAAATTGAAGTTTTAAAATTTGAATTCAAAAAAGTGAGCTATAAATTATATATTCAAAACTTCCAAAAGCTTAAAGCTTTATATTTTTATTATAAAAAAATTAATTTTTTTATTACAAAATCATAAAAAGTATAACCAACATTTGTTATTTAAATAAAATAAAAAAAGCTCTTGATTTAAAAGGCTATTTTTATTTTTTTTTTTTTTTTATTCAATGATGAAAATTTTTTTTTTCTCTCCTCATTGTACATACAAAATATATTTACAATGACATTATATCGATATAAATATACAGAGGAATGAAGAGTCGATGTGAAAGATATTGCGTTAAACTACTTTGGTCTGCAATGGTCACATCTTGTCTTTCATTTTGAAACAATGCGTTTGTTTATTTTATTTTTTTTATATATATATAGTTGACTGCCGGCGCCGTCACTTGTCTTTTCTTACTTACGTCGGATTTACAAAGGGTTAAGAGAAATCATTCTAAATGGATAAGAGACTGCAAGTAACGAGGCGCATATATACACACACTCAAAACAGTTTACAACAATTCTATCGGCATATATCCAAAGAAAACAAAGACTAAAACAAAACGAAATATATTTTTAATATAAGGGTGTTTGTCTGCAATCGATCTTGGTCTAAATGACTTTTACACAAATAAAATAAATAATAATAATATTAAATGCATCATTTTATTATTTTTATTATTATATTAAAAAATGATAATAAAAAAAAATTAAAAACTTAAAAATGAAAAATAAATTAGAGTCAAAGAATCGATTCGTTGTGCTCTCGAAATACTCAAAGAGTTAAATGACAAGATGAGGGTGACTAAGGGGCATCACGTGAGAATAACAGAGCATAAAAGAGATCAAATGAGAGAGTCAAAAGATATCTCTCTGAGTAAGGTTTATTTTTATTTTTTTTTTTTTTTATTTGATGATCTGAAAGGTGATTGTCGCTTTACTCTCTGTTAAACTAACGAACTAAAAGTTTTTTTTTTTTTTTTTTCATTAAAAAAATAAAGAAAAAATATATATTATTTCGCTTTTGTGAGAAAATTTCATTTTTTCTTTTTTTTTTTTAAATGGATTGAATGGAGAGTGCAGGGTTGATAGTGTCAAGTGCAATTAAACATGATAAATGTTTGAATGAAATTTTTTTTGTTTTTCCAAAAGTTTTAAGGTTTTTATTTTTCATTCAATGTTGAAAAAATAATCTTGTTTTTTCTATTTTTTTTTTTTTTTAGATAATTGTAAATTGATAAATTGTAAAAATTTAAATTCTGTTCAGGGTTGAGATATATTTAATTTTTTTTTTTTTTGTCTTATCATGATTGAATGGAAAATTAATGATTTTAAATAAATTAAACAAAAAAAAATTTAACTTTTTATTTCAAGTAATTTTTTAGCTTGATAATTTTTTAAATTACTTTTTAAATTAAATAATTAAATAATTGATTCAACAATTGAACAATTTATTCTAATTTTTTGCATTAGAAATTTGGTCATGATATGACATATTATTATGATTCTTTGATATAAAATTTAATCCATATTAATTAATTGTGTTTATTAAATTACCAAATATTAATTTATTTTAATTTTTTATTAACATTTTAAAATTTATATTTGTGCGAGTTAAAATTCACTCTCATAATCTTTAAATCACCAAAAAAATATTCTTAATCCACCAAATAAATAAAAAATAAAACTCAAATTTACTCGCAAAGTAATATAATTAACAAAAATTTTTTATCTAATAAATAATTTTACATAATATTGAAATTATATATATAAATTTTATTTAAATCCGATTATAAATCAATGAATAAATAAAATATAAATTTTAAATATATTTTTCTTAATTATTTATCTCTTGAATTATTTTATGTAATTTAAATTATTAACTACATTCGATCAATTTACATTTTTTATTACCCATATATATATATATTTATTCTGAACAAAATATATATATTCTGGTTTTATTGATAAATTTATTTACAATTGACAATGTTTTGTGTAAATTAAATTCATATAATAAAAAATAAAATCACTTTGATAATAAGAACAAATTAACCACCTTACCACCACTTAAATTGTTACTTTAATAAAATATTCTTAAAATGGTGATAAAAAGCAATGAAGTAAACTACTTTTCACTCTTTTATTTATTTATATTTATATTTCACTTATAACGACAACTATTTCACTTTAATTCAACACGTTGTTATTATTTTTATTTTTATTTTTTCACTTATTTATACTCGCTTTTTCTCAATTCCCTCTTGAGGACATATTTTTTTTTTTTTATCTTTAGGTATATTTTTTTTTTTTATCCTTTAACAAAATTCGATTAAGTCTCTCACGTATAATCCTCATTCCAAGACGATCTTTACTGCACTCTGCCACTTCATTACTCAGCTCAAAAACACCGTTACTTATTTAAAACCAGTAAAAAAAATATTTAAAAAAATACACCAACAATATAACAACAATAATAATAAAATAAAAATATGTATATCATGTTTAATACATTGTACATATAATGTTAAATTTTATGCAAATCATTAAAGAAAATTTCAGGTGTTATATATATACTTTATATGTTATATTTCTAACAATCACGTTGCAAGAAAAAAATCACTTTTTTTTTTATTGTCTTTCTTTTATATATATAGGTATATATTTTATTATCATTTTAATTTATTTATTTATTTATTTTTTTCTTGCTTCTTTTATTGCAATGCACTGACTGCAGCTACATGTAATACCTCCTTTTTTATCATTTTTTTTTTTTTTACTTCATTCAAAGCTTCTCAATCTTGCTTTTTCTTCATACCTTTTTTAAGAGACAAGAGCTTCTTCGTCACGGTTGTTTTTACGCTATGTACATTTTGACTAACCACAAAAATATTTTATTACCAAAGACATTTTTTTTTATTAAATATTTTTATTATTTTATTTTCTAAAAAGAAAAATTTACAAGTTAAATTTTATATAAAATTATATTTTTGTTCATAAAAACAGTAGCTTTATAATTATATAAATAATTGGGTTGTTAATGTGTCATAATTTTTTTTAATGATCATCTTGTTTGAGATTTTACATTGATAAAAAATTATTTAGTTGAATTAAATGTATTATATAAAATAATTTTAAAGTTTGACGCTTGTTTGGATGCTTGTGTGTGTGTTTTTATATAAATTCTTGAAGATGCACCAACAATATATACATACGTGGACTGTTCTATAATTTTATAGCATTCACTTTTATCCGGTACCTAATTAATGGCCTATAAATTACAGGCGACGAGTCGTTAATGGCATGTACACACTCATGTATTTTATACTATTTCTGCGCGTGCGTTAAGAATTTCATGAAGACCTTGTTTCCTCAACGACATTTTATTTTATTTTTTTTTTTTTTTTTATTAACTTGTTTATTGTCATTTTATTATCATTTTTATGCCTTATTTCTTCGTCTAGTTTTTTTTTTTTTTTTTTTAGTGCTTCCTTTAGTTGGACAGTTATAAATACGATCAACGTGTAAATGATTAAATCTTTACCATGACGATGAGAAATTTTTATTTTTCTTTAAATAATCAAGTTAAGATAATAAATTTTTCCAATGAATTTTGTATTTATTCTTTTTTTTTTTTTTTATTTTAATTTTCTTGAAAAGTTTTCGAAATAAAATTCATTTTGAAATCATAATTTGCATTATCAGAAATTTCGAAATCTTTAAATCTCAATTTCATAAAAAAATATAATCAACAATAGTTTTTGTTTGAAGATTTAAAAATTACAAGACTCTTAAAATTTTACATAAATGACTCAAAATAAAAATAACAAAAGTATATTTTTTAGGCAAATGGAAAAGCCCTCGTCTCGCACATATATTATTTTAAAATGGTTAATGTTTTAGCATCATGTTTTTGACCAGTTGTTACTATTTTTGGACTTGAGAATAATGAACTAAGAGATAAAGACGTGCACTCAAAAATATACATATATGATACAGGGGGTCTCAGTGCGCTAAAATACATGGGCTTGTCTCCAACAATTTGCCGACGCTTGCGGTACATGCCTTTTGAACTCTCTCACTCTTAAAATAAATAAAAAAATTCATGGCAATGATAAATGCATCAAAAAATAAAACAAAATAATAAAAATCCATATAAAATTTTAAAAAACAAAATAATAGGTTGTTAAATGTAATTTTTATATTTGATAAATTTAAATGTCACGCGCGATCTACTTATACAAAAATAAATTTGATAATTTTATTAACATCATATTTAAATAAATAAAAAAAAAAAAAAGAGAGAAAACATACCCATATATATTAAAATTTATATCATTTTGATACAGTCTATTATTTCATTTTTGATAAAATCATCAATTAAATATATATAATTTTTTTTAGACGTAATAAATCAATATAGAAAGATAAAACAACTACTTAACCTCAATGTTAATATATTATTTAATTTTATTTATGTTTTATGTATTTAATATTCATCATTATTCATTGATCAACTTTGTAAATAACTTTCTTTGAGTATTTATGTTGTTATGTATAAGATTAAGATGTTTGAGACAAAAGAAACTTTACCGACACGTTTGCCCTGTTGACCCCTTGATCTTACTGTCACCATTTCTATTTAAATCGTGAATCCTCGTGTGAATGTGAATACAACCAAGTTGTCGTTGTTGTTATTGTTGTTATTATTATTAATATTATTGTTGTGTTTTTGTTGCCCCTGGGTTCCCGTATTGTCATGCGAAACATTCAAGTGTGAATGAATGTTCACTGTGAATTTGACTAGTTCCTCTTTCCTCCCAATGCACAAAAACAAATATAAATAATAATAATACAAAAAAATTTATATAAAAAAAGGGGTATATTGAAGGTGAGACTACAAGATGAATGGCTTGGTGTAATGTTTGTTTTGAGTACACAGGTAAAATACTATTGTCTCAATTTCTATACATCCCAGCATCAACTGTCTCGAAAAAAAAAAAAAAATTATTTGTATATAATAAAAAAAAATTACATAAAAATAATGGTGAATATAAAAAATAAATACACGCATAATATTAAAGGAAGGTGTTAAAACTATTGTTTGTAATTTTTTTTTATTTATATAATTTTTTTTTTTTTTTTTTTTCACTTCAATTAACAAAAAATTCTTGATTATATAAAATAAAATGAATGAATTTTAAAAATTTGAATTTTAAAATTGTTGTGAATTATAATTTACAATGTCAATTTGGATATCTTATTTTTTAACTTATACAATCTTATCTCAATCTTTTTAAAAAATAATCTTGCAAGATTGGATAGTTGATTGCAAAATTAAAAATAAATAAATAAACTTTATATATAAGTTAAGTACATATATGCATGTGAATTTTCAGTGTCTGATGAAGACATTAGCGGCTTTTTTTTTATATAAAAATGCCCGGAAACGATTTCATCGTTACTGGACTAATCGACTTGACGATAAGAAATACTTGAAAACTCCTCGTTTGCAATTTTTTTTACTCTCAGAAACTTTTGCCTTCGGGTTACTTAAAAAATAAAATAAAAATAAGATAGCCTTATTATATTATTTTATAAAATTAAAACAAATAAATATACACAACTAATGCATGTGCAAAAAATTAAAAAGAAACATTGTAAAATTTTGCTGTAGCTAAGAAAAATTATAAAAATCATCAAATTAAAGTGTTAAAAATATAATGTTGATTTTTTTTTGGTATTGTGTAAAGTTTTTTGTATTATACAAAGTCAATTCGTTGTCTCATTTTACTTATTTTACCACTAATGCCCTCAAGTGATACACTTTATGCAAAATGTTATCTCAAAAAAAAAAAAAAAAACACCCTCGAGACTCGTTTTACTGATTAAGATTCCTGTTTAAATCTTGTGCATGTTACGTATGTTTATTTCTATGTATATATTTCAAAAAGTTTTTTTTTTTTTTTTTTGTATATAAATTTTATCTTTGTTTATTTTACATATATATTATTCGTGAATAAAAAAAGAGAAATTTTATAAAATAAATTGAAGAAGTTAAAGTATAAATATAAGTGAAAAAAAAAATGAAAATAAAATTACTCATTTTTGTGGGTACGAAAGTAACGAGGAGTTGAAGATTGAGGTAGAGGTGACGAACTCAGATGAAACGTGCGTACGACTTCCTCATTCTTTTCACCACAGGGTGTCATTTATATCTTGATTTGTCTTCACCTTACAACCCCATCAAAAATATACAGGGAGAGTTCTATTAGGTGGCATTATCCTGAATCGGTATTGCAAGTCGTTTTTTGAATTTTTAATAAACAAATGTCCCGTAGAATTTTTTGTAAAACGCATCCTGGACAATGACCTGTATAATGTCTCGTAAATGTTCTGGACAATTTTCTGTAAAATAACCTGCAAAATGTCTCGTAGAACGTCCTGAACAAAGTAATACCGATGCAAAATAATACCACCCAATAGAACTCTCCCTGCATATTACATTTTTAGTTTATTATTTGTATGGATAAACTTTTTTTTTCTTTTCGCAAATTAAAAACAGTTTATTTCGAAAAAAAAGTAGCTTTATTTTAGAAAATTTTATTCCTCAGTAAATCTTTTAAATTTTTTAAAATTTATTATGTCAATAATTATTCATCCCTTTAAAAACTTAATAAACTTTAAATCGTTTATGAATATTTCAAATATACAATAATAAATTTAAAACCCTTAAAAAATTATTATATATTTTTATAAAAATTAATCAAATAATTATCTCTAAAATATCTACAAACAAAATATAAATAATTTTTCTCTTTTAAAATTTTAAATTCCATTATCATGATTCGCACAATTCATTTATATGATAAAAAATATATAAAAAAATTCCTTAGCTTTCAAATGATTGCACTGATTGATATAATTTTATCAAATTTATTTTTTAATTTTATTTTCTGTTTGTAAGCATGTGTTTAAAAATATTACAGAGTTTTTAAATAAAAAATTTGATGTTGGTTTTAGTTTAGCCAGGGTACATTTATCTGCTTTGTTGGTTGGATAATTTTTTTTTTTTTAGTTTTTTTAGATTATAATCTGTAGTCCGCGCGAGGTCCTGCCAGTATTTGTCATGGAGATTCGACCTACTGATATACAAACTTGCCTCGTTGTCTTCTCTCTTCTCTTTTAAAATTTATTTTTATTGTTTATTTATATTTTTTTTATTATTATATTTTTTATTATTCATCTTACTGGTCTTGTGTTTTTTTAATGTTGTACATACTTTTGGCCCGCCCCGTAGAAAGTTTTGTGTTGAATATGTACTGTATATGTATGAATTTTTAAGGACCCCTTTACGACCGGATTCTTAAGCGTACGCTAGTAATTTACCGTGCAGCAAAGACTTGCTCGTGTCATGTCACGCACCATCTCTTCTCAGTGTCTTCTTTTACTTTAATTTTAAACATTTCAAAGAAATTATTAAAATTAAAATAAAACAAATTTAAATTTTATCAAAAAAAAAATACAACAAATATTTTTATGTATATTATTTTTTATTATTTTTTGTTTTTTTTTCTCTTATTTAATCACATAATAAATAAATTTATATATATTTTAATTTTGCATATAAAAAAAACGTGGGTTTTTATTTCATTTATTTATACGTTATTATATATTGCATTGATAATTGCGTGTATAAAAATTCAGACTGGTTGGATAATTATATCCTTGTTGAGTTTTTATTTTTTAATTTTTTCGAATTCAAGTTGGATATTTTATTTTTTTTTATATCACAGTAGGGAATAAAATATTTGTTGACATATATTGTCGTTGAAAATGTCAAGTTAATAAAAATTAAAGAAAAAAAAAAAGTTGAATTAATGTATGTAATTGAGTTATAATTTTTAGAACGTTGAATTTTATTTTTTTAATTTAATAACTCGTGTTTGGGGAGAGATGAATATTTTGATGATATATAAAAATGAAATTTACTTTTTATAGTTAATGTATTAATTTAGATTTATAACTATTTACTATATTTTAAAATGAAAAATAAATATCAGTAATGATTTTGACTAAGTATCTAGTGAGCTTGTGGTTAGGTTGACAAGTCGAGTTGTCGAGCATAATAATTTTATTGAGTCCAAATCTCTAATAGTTTTTGAATTCCTTTGCATTTTAATATATATTGAAATTATATTGTTATTATATTGTTATTAGAACAAATACCTCCTAGCACAGATCGAGAGAAAGACACACATTCCTTATTTCTCAATCTGAGCTTGCAAGTATTTGCTCCAAACGCTAGATCATTTTATTTTTTTTTTCCAAAAATGAAATTATTAATATTAATTTCAACCTGCACCTTATCAACTCATTAATTTCAATCATTTATTATCTATCATATATATTTCATATGAAATATAATATATATTTTCTTATTATTTTAAATAATTTATTAAAAAATAATATTTTTTGTTTTTAAAATATTATTAAATATAAATGTACATATTTCATAAAAACTATCATCATTTTTAAATATTGAATCATCATCATTATCATCATCACTGTCATCACTTAAATTTGGTTCTCTAATATGATAATTAATATATTGTGGTTTTGAAGAATCATGAATCAGTAAATATTTTTCACTCGATGTTTTCATAATTTTTTTCATTGCCATACCTGCTTTTAACACCTCAATCACTGATTTTTTAGTACGTCCCTCATCATATCCCGTTTGCTTCATTATAAAACTAACAATCTCTCTGAATGTTGCGCCATCCTCAGGATTTATTTTTATTATTTTTGATGTTCCCAATTTTGACATATTCTTTCTAATAAAATATAAAATTAAAAAAATATTATAATAATAATAATAATAAATATATCTCATTATTATGAAAATTACATAGATTGCAACACGCACAAGTCATATAAATTTTTTGAATAATAAAAAATCAAATTAAGAAATTCTATATGATCATCAAGTATAAATAATGAAAAAAAAATTTTTTTTTATATACATATAATTCAAAAAAATTATCATAATAAATATATTAAATTGAGGGTTGAAAAAGGGATGATCGAATAAGGGTGTAGCATATTAAAAAGACACAATCAAAATACAAATTTTACTTTTCATTAATAAAAAGTGCTCAATTTTTTTACAAACAAAAAAAAAGCTTATAAATTTTTTAAATATATTTTTTATTTTATTATCAATATTGATAATTAATTATTAGTAAATTTTAAAATAAAATTGAGTTTTGTTTAATTAAAAAAACAAGTTGAATAATAAATTTATATAAAAATATTTCCATGTTAAATTTTTAATAAAAAATAAAAGTGAATTATAAAATGTCATTTAAAGTATCTGTCATTGGTCATCATAACCAGATCGTTTAAAATACACAATCAAATAAATAAAAATATTATATACCAGTTAACATTTGCTATCGAGCCATAATTTAAAAGACAGCCGACATCGTTGTTCTTGATGGCTCACTAATTATCGTCTACTCAGAAAGCATTGGCATACATTTATATACCGAATGTCTTGTGTAAAACACAAGTCGATACTTTTTTTTAAACTTGACGGGTCACAAAGACAATATATACACACACATACATAAAAATTTACAAAGAATAAAATAAAATTAAAAAAAGCTCGTTTCAGAAGCTGTGCAATGCTCACAACAAAGTATATATATAAAACCAGCGGCTTCTTTGCTTTTTTATTTATTTATTTATAACTTTGTGCTTTTTTTTTTTTCTTTTTTAAATAATGCTATTATGAAAAAACAATAATTTTTCTTTTATAACAGTCTTGTACAAACATGGCCGTTATAAAAATTATTGAATCAAATATATATAATGATAAAAAATAATCATGATGATAATTAAAATAATATATATTAATAACTATTATTTTTTTTTTTTTGTGTCAATAAATTACGTGCAATGTTGCTGCCACCATATCTCAATTATTGGATTAATATATGAGCATATAAAACATCATATATATTCTTTGTGCCCTTTTCTGCATCTGGCAGAAAGTTTTTTTATTATTTGTTTTTTTTTTTTAATAAATACATTTGCTCTTTGTACAATGCATTCCCAGGCGTATACAATATTTAATCCAATTAGAGATTTACAACAGAATTCATTTTTAATTAATAATTTTTTATATATATATTTGTTTTAACATGACTTTAATGCAAATTTTATTTTAATTATTTAAAGTAAAATATTCATAATTAATTGTTTGTTTAAATATTTTTTAAATGAACATTATATATTTGTTTGTTTATTTTTTTTTATTTCAATTTAATTTTTTTTATTCTTTACTTTTTAATTAATTTTCTATTATTTTTTTTTTTTTAAATATAATTTTATTTTTTTTTAATCTAAATTAGTCTTTGTTTTTGTGATTGAAATAACTGTTATTATGCCACAAAATAATGATTATTTATTTGTTGATCCGTAACGTTAATTATCTATAAAAATATTTATTTATTTTAGAAAATTATTGATTGATTTTTTAAAAAATTATTTACTTTATTTTTTATTTTTTTTTTATTATATTGTAAAATAGAAAAATAATAATAAAGACAGGTGATTCGATGGGTACTATGTGGCTTAATTGAGGAGAACTTGGTATAGTTGTACTAAAAGTAACATATAATTATTGTTAGAAGCATTCACAACTGAGAATATAACAGCTCAAGCGAGAATAAAGACATTATTCCACTCGTTTTCTTATGACCCAAGCTAATCTCTATCACCTTTAATTTGAAAATTTTTAGTTTCTTATATATACTTTCTTGTCTGTTCATCGACATCAATGTCAGCCGGAAAGAAGCCATATTTTTTTTAACAAATATACACACGCATATATACTCGTATATATATTTTACATTTTTTTTTTATGTATAATATTTGTTTGTAAAAAAAATTAAATATATACCCCTTTTTTTAATTTTTTCCAAACTACTTAATAACATTTTTTTTTTTTTTTATTTTATTTTTTCATGTTTCTTTTTTTCCTTATAATTTTTTATTTGTTTATTTTTTTATTTTTTTTATTATTTACATCATATTTATTAGTTCTTATCCTTAATTTTTCTTTCCGCAAATTTTTTTTTATTTCAAGTACATTTAACAAACCGTGCAAAATGCATATTCACGCATATATGTTTTATACTTTTATTCGTTGTTTTAAAATTAAGACATTATCTTATACAAAGTAAACGTATTTTAATTCCTGTAAATTAAAGTTCTTTTGTTTTATTATTTCATTATGTTTTTTTCATTTTTTTTTTTTTTTATTTCGGTCTCGGCATAATGTTTTATGATTCCTAATAATGGATCTTGCCGTCAAGCCAGTTATTACTTCTGCGTAATGCGGCTAGGTTTCTTGTTCAATATAATTTTCACCAATTTCAATTATATTTTTTATTTTTTAATTCTTTAATATGTATTTAATTTTTTTTTTTTTTCATTAGTGGTTTTGTCTATCGTTAATATAAAAATAAAAGAAAATTAAATTTTAATATGTACATAATTTTTTTTTTGCTGTTTCTCTCACGATTTTGAAATGAAAAATTATAGAATTTATAAAATAAGCATGCTATTTCATTTTGTGGTCATGCTGGAATTTATATAGTAGAATAAATATTTTATGAAAATATATAATATTGGTTGTATTATTGATGAAGGTATAAATATATGGCCTTGAATTGGCAGCATGCCATGATTAATTTTATTCTCATCTTTGATCAAAGGCAAATTGTTTTTGTTTAAAAAAAAAAAAAATCAAATAACAGTTATTTTAAAAATTAATATATATAAATTAAAAGAATATACGCATATATAGTAGTGATAGATTACATATATATAAACAAAAAAAATAAAAAGTAAAAAGTAATACATCATAAAAATCAAATTTGAAATTTATTAATACAAATATTATTATTTTATTATATTTAAATAGAAAAAATATTAATAAATGACACTTTTATAATGATAAAATTTTAAAACACTATATATATATTTATTAAATAACGAGTCACGTGATGATACTGAGAGAGGATCCATGGTCCATGATTCTGCCAATTAACTCGTCACTATAGTTAATTGCCCAAGACGCGAAGCGAATTTGTAGTTCAACATTATAAACCACTATTTTACACGTGAATTATTAACTCACTATAAATACTGTGACTTATTTTGATGACTTATTTTGTAACTGACGGGTGTGTTAAATATATTTAAACAAAAAAAAATATATATATATACATATATATAATTTTAAATAATATTATTATAATAATGATTTTAAAAAGATAAAAAAATATATATACCACAATTAAACTGAGTAATCATTATTTCAACCAGTTAAATTACTCCAGGCTTCTTAGTATATCTTGTCCATTTTGAAATGGACAAAAAAAAAATTATATATATTCTTCTCAATTTATTTTTACCATTCTCTTTCTCACTTGGTATATAATATACTATCTGATTTTTGACATCAGATAAGCTATAAATTTTTCATATATACATTTTTTTTTAATTTTTATATTTTAATACAAGTCTAGCTTAACATCCGGCTCGTTGTAATCCAGTGTCAAATATACTGACAATTATTACAAAATGAAACCATTTAATATTATTATTATAAAAAATATATGAAAGTCATGATAATAAAACATTGTCGCTTTTAAAAGAAATATAATTAAATTATTAAAAAAAAAATAATAATAATAATTAATTTTTAAAATAGAAAATTTATATTATTATTATTTTTTTTTAATACAATTTATTTTAACGCGAAGTAGCTTTTGTGAATTTCCCTTGAGAATTATTATTTTATTTTTTTTTTTTTTTCAAAAAGGGTAGTATTGAGAGGGTGGTTACATATGTGCTTATGTACCATTGGGAATACAGTACAATTCAAAGACTCTATGGTTAGTTGAATATATCCGCGAATCGATTTGGCAATGTATATTTTTTATTATCATTTTTTTTTCATTTTCTAAGTTTTTTTATATATTTTTTTTTTTTTTTTCTGTTAAACATACACGCGAGAATGAAGCTTGTATTAAACATTGGAGAGGGATGACTATTCTCGATGAATAAAAAAGCCAGAGTAAGATTTGAAAACCACCAGGGAATTTACACGTGTATAAAAGTACACATATATACAAAAGATCTTATATGCCAATACTTGGTTTTTTTTTTTTTTTTTTTTTTTATTTACTGATTTTTTAATATATTATTTATTTATTTTCACTGCATGTATATTTTTGTGTGGGTATTTGTAATGTCTAGATGTTGAAGTACACAACGCGGTAGAGCCAACGTGAAGGAGTGTTTATGGTAATCCCTTCTAGCAGGGTGGCCAACCCCTTCTCATCCTCCTCCTTCTCTTTCTACTTTACTATATATTCCCTTAAGTATTTTTATTTTATTCATTTTTTTTTTTTTTTTTATTGTGAATATATATTTTACCAGATACTTTTTTTAGCTTTACAAAATCAAATTCTTTGTGTATTTTTATTTTACCTAAAATTTAAATATATTTCAAATTTTTGAATTTTTTTTATTTTATTTTATTTTTTAAAATACCCTCTGACAGGTACTTATATATATTTTCTTTCATTTTCTTTTTATAAAAATTCAAACTTAATAATTTTATTTATATTTATTTATTTTTTTCAACCCTAAAAAATTATAAATATTATATGCAAAAATATACGTATTAAATAAATATTTATAATGTACATTTTGAATTATGCATAACAGTTAAATAATATGTTAAAAATAAAAAGGGTAGAAAATAGGTCATGGAATATATTTGATGATGAAAAATAAGAAAAAAAAAATAACGTTATATATATTTAAAAGAGATTTAGTATAAAAAAAATTATTATGTATTTTATATAAAAAATTTCAAAATTTCAAAATTTTTTATATAAACACGACTTTAATATGACAGTTTTTATTATGATAAATTAATTTAATCCCTATAGATTTTTATTTTTGTATAGATCATATATCTATTTTATTTTATTTTTTTAAAAAAATATATATATTTTTGATATTGAAGTGAGTATGTATAGTGACTCTTGAAAAGACAGCAAATATATACTTGAGTAGTAGTAACAGGGTTTGTGTAAACTCGTTGATCCTGGTATAATGACTCTTGTGACTCTTGTGTCTCGCCACCGATCACACTCGTGACGGCTCCAGCCCAGCCATGGGGCTAATAACGACATACGTGATATATGACCACACTGTAAATTCACCATCAAGAGTCAGAAAAGCCCAGTATATATAAAGAAGGAACTCTTGGTTTCTCTACAATTATTTATATAACCTGGTGTATGTACAACTTGACGCGAGCATCGTGTGGCCAATCGTTGTACTTGATCGCTATTTACCTATATGAAAGTATACATTGTCAGTATATAAATTTCAACACTTGATAGTTTTTTTTTTTTTTTTTTTTTTTTTAACAGTGAAATACTGTTTTAGATGTGTTAACATTCATGTAGATTCAAACTTGTATACACATTTTTTTTTGTTTTTATTATCAAAAACTTTGATTTGAATTTTAAGATTGATTTTTCTTAAAATTAGTTGTTTTTTATTTTTTTAATATAAATAATTAATTTTCTTAAAATTTTTAATAAATTTATAAATATTTTTGAGTATTTAATAGTTGGAAAATTACTATAAACTCATAAATTTATTTATAAAGTTCAAAAAAAAAAAAAAACGCAGCTACTATAGTTACAAATCTTTGGCTTGTTGTTGTTGTTTTTTTTTTTTTTTTTAATTGCAAATTTACTTTACTATAGTAAAAATTTCTTATACATTTTCAACAAAAACAAAAACATTTTACATTTTTAAATTTTTTTAATAATATAAATCTACATTTTTTTATTAAATTTTCCATTAAAATTTTTTACATTAAAGCTTTGAAATATATATATTCTTCAGAGTTATATTTTATTATATTTAATATTATTTTTTTTTTTTATTCCTTTCACTAAAAGCATCATTTTCTTTTTCCATCATATTCAACGTAAAATCTTATATTCGCACAGTATATATTCGATTGTTTCGTAAGAGAGGTATAGTCGTTGATTTTCTTTATACAGTATAGAAATTCAATCTGATCTAGTGATGAAAAAATGCGGTTCTCTTGCAATTGCCATAGAAATATAAAAATATAAATAATA
This sequence comes from Lysiphlebus fabarum, assembly GCA_011426435.1. Classification (NCBI taxonomy): domain Eukaryota; kingdom Metazoa; phylum Arthropoda; class Insecta; order Hymenoptera; family Braconidae; genus Lysiphlebus; species Lysiphlebus fabarum. The sequence continues at coordinate 393,921 of WSYQ01000029.1, read as the reverse complement.
TTGGTATATAGAAAATAAGGTGTATCTATATATATTTTATATGTAAATGAAATAAAACCCACAAAATGTATGAATATATTTATAAAAATAATATTGAGTGTAAAATACACATGAATAGCTGAGAAATTGTAGACAACAGTGTAATCATTACCATATCAACACACATGCCAGTATAACCCATTATTTTGCGTTTTAGTATCTTTAAGGAAATCTTATATGTATATAGAACTTTTATACGTGGAATACCTAATCCTGACAGTCGTCTTTGCTCCTGATTGCAAAATACAAATATATACAAGACTAAATCGTTTCTAATATACACCCAATGTAAACTCTTGGTCTTTAAATTTAATGTTAAAACAGTAAAGATATATAAAATGTGATTGTAAATATACCTATATAATTTAAATTTAAAAAAAAAATATATATATCAATATAAAATTATAAATATTTAAAAAAAAATAAAATTAAGTATCAAGTGTTGAAATTGTAACTGATTTATATTTATAAATTTACATCAACAATATATTTTTTAATACTATTAAATTTATTTTATCATATTTGCAATTGTAAATATATATATATAAAGTTTAACACAATTTCTACACAATTGGATTTTTTATTTTATTTTTTTTGTCACAAGTAAATTTACAATTTTACTTTTATAACAAGTTTATGGTTACGTTAAGTTTAATTTACATAGAAAGTAAAATCGATATAGAAAATACAAATGATATGTTTATAGCTTGAAAATTTTTTTTTTTGTAATTCTCATTTGAATAACTATTTGCAAAAATAAATTGAGTAATAATATTGATACAGGTTATCAATATTAACTTGGACCTTTAAATTTTTATATTTATCAAAGTTTTGATTGAATAAAAAAAGGAAATAATCTTTACACAATTTAAGATTTGTATATTGTTTTTGTCTGAAAAACTTTTTCAATTTATTTATCTATATAAATAATATGATATCTAGTAAATGCAGTGTTGATGATTTCTTCATGAAAATAATTTAGATGTATAATAATACTGTTAACACAAATATATTTATCGCAAGTATATACTGAATGAATGATTTATGATTGTCAATTTGTTTAGTCTTGCAAAATTTATGACATCAGTGAGAATTAGATTACAAATATATTATCACAGTGTATTTTCCAAGTTGAGGTTTATCAATGTTTAAATATTTATACCTATGCACTATCAAATTCCATGGTGAAATGCAAAATAAATTTATTATATGTGTGTATATGTGTGTACAATGTTAAGGCACCGTTGTTAGTTTTCAATGTGCCTTAAACCATACATTCCCGTCGTGTTTTCTTTTTTACTATCCGCATCGTTTGCAATTTTTACAGTCACAAGTTCATCGAGCTCTTATATGCACATTGAACGACTATACACGCAGCCAATATTGCATATAACACTGCGATTTCTTGCAATCATGACTCAGTCTTTATGTATATTCATCTACAGGTCTTTATTCAAATTATAATCATGTATTTTGTATTTTATAATTTTTTATTTATTCATATATCTTGTTTACTTATATTTTTTTTTATTTTATCAAAACATTTATCCTAATTTCAATACTGTAAAAATTTTTACAACAAACCAACAACTGAATACAATTGCATTTAGTTTTATTTATTTTTATATATTTTTGTTTTCTTTTTGCTGTAAGCTTTCAAAAGAAATTTTGAAATTAATATAAACTTGGGGTGTTTGTATTATTTTTTAACTATGATTTAGCTGTCGGAAAATTTCTAAAAAATTATGAAATGTCTGTTTTTTGATGCTCTACAAGATAGAGAAAAAAAGGATCGAAGAATAATTTTCTAAAAAATTTTTATAACAATAACAAGTCAATTTGTGTGAATTTGGAGTATTTCTACTGTATCATACTCATGATCTAGTCGTGAAAAAATTCTCAAAAAATTACAGAATGTTTGTTTTTCGATGCTCTACAAGATAGAAAAAAAAAGTATCGAAAAATAATTTTTTTTCAAAAAACGCATTTTTTGAAAAACTAGCCTAATTTTGGGAGGGTTGATGAGCCCATTGTCAATATTATGACTCAAGTCTATCCATGTAATTCCTATTGGTGTAAAAACAGTCAGAACATATTAAAAAAGCATAAACATGTTGTTTTCATCATGTCAAACAGTATAATGAAAAAAAAAAATTCAGACAAAGCCTCTAAAATTTTTTATATCAATTTATATAGATTTGGGGTGTTTGTGCTATTTTATAACTATGATCTAGAGGTAGGAAAATTCTCAAAAAATTACAGAATGTTCCTTTTTTCAAGCTCTACAAGATAAGCCAAAAAAGTATCGAAGAATAATTTTCTAAAAAATTTTAATAACAATAACAAGTCAATTTGTCTGGATTTAGGGTATTTCTATTGTATCATACACATGATTTAGTCGTAAAAATTCTCAAAAAATTACAGAATGTTTGTTTTTCGATGCTCTACAAGATAGAAAAAAAAAGTATCGAAAAATAATTTTCTAAAAATTTTAATAACAATAACAAGTCAATTTGTCTGGATTTAGGGTATTTCTACTGTATCATACTCATGATCTAGTCGTGAAAAAATTCTCAAAAAATTACAGAATGTTTGTTTTTCGATGCTCTACAAGATAGAAAAAAAAAGTATCGAGAAATAATTTTTTTTCAAAAAACGCATTTTTTGAAAAACTAGCCTAATTTTGGGAGGGTTGACGAGCCCATTGTCAATATTCTGATTTTATGAAATTCATATCGGTGTAAAAACAGTCAGATGATATTGAAAATAGGTTTACGTATTGTTTTCTTCCAAATAAGCTAGAATTAACAAAAATTAATAGAAAAATGTAAAATATATATCTATGAAAAATGTGCGCATCTAAATTCATATATATATTTTTAATATAAATTTTTTCGACTTGTATATTATAAATCCAACTAAAATTATCATTTAATTTAAAAATTATTCATTCAACGAACAAACTTTGAATATGATTACATACAAATAAAAATTTATTAAAAATCTACATTTTATAAATTGATCATTGAGTAATAATTGACTTGATGAGAAATTAATATTAATGTTTGATGATTTAAACTTTCGATTTCGTGACTGTTCGTTGTAAAAAACTAAAAAAAAATTCATGTAATTATATTTTTTTTATTTTTAATATTTAAATTATTTAAATATAACTATCGAAGAATTGAATCTTGTGTGACAGGAAATTCCAAAATGTCTCACCAATGAGACAAATGGAAGCCACCATAGTTGTTGACTCTATAGTTTTCACTGTATTTGATCACAGCACGATGCCAACAAGATGCCTTATTTTTTATATAAATTTTTTTCATTTTTATTTTATATTTTTTATATATACAGGTATATATATTGAGTAGACACATCTTTGTCTTTTTTTTTTTTTTTTTATATAAAAACGAGATAAAACCCATGAGTGCAATGTCTTTTTTTTTTTTTTTATTTTTTTTTCATCAGTTGCCGTGCTACGATCAACACGGCCACCCGCGTGAATCTTGCCGCCTCCAGGGCCAACTTCAGTCTCACACGATAAGACATCGAGTCTCACTCCCAACATGACGTATAAAAATTCAATATTAAATTGATAATTTTTTTTAATAAAAATTTTTAAATAAACTCTATTTTTCATTAAAAAAAAAAACAATCAGATTATAATATATAAAGCAAAAAAAAAATATACAAATTTATCCTACATAAAAAATTTTTTTATCAATTTTATTTTTTCATATAATCTTGAATTTAATTTTAAGAAGATTGATATTACCTCAAATATTATCATCTTAATATAGGGTATTTAAAATTTAAATTTATTAAATATTAACTTGATTGAACAATAATAATAAATTTTATAAATTAAAATCATAAAAAATATATTTAAATTTTTTTATATATATATTGTTGATTGGTAAATAAGTGTGTTAAATTAAGGGAGACATCCTGAATAAATATTGACTATATATAAAAATCAAGTACCATGGTATAGATGCAAGTCTGTTATTAAGATTGAATCTTGGTAACAATCTGATAATGAAAACAATTAAAAAAGAATTAATTTAGAGTCAACATACATAAAATTTTATTATATATAGTCAATTTTAACCAACGGATAATCGAATCTTCTTGCCCTTCATTTTATTTTTAATTTAATTTTTTATATATATACGCTTTCTTTTTTTATTATTATTTTTGACTTGTTGTGTGCTCTTCCTTCGGCTATTTAAAAAGGTGGCTGTAATTTACAGTGGAAAAATCGACGAGCGATCGAATCGCACCAACAAAAAAAAATATAAATAAAAATAAATTTAGTTTTAAAAAAAGGGTTTAAGCCTCCGGTAGCAAATAACACAAACGTCACAATTTTTATTTTTATATTTTTTTTTTCAAAATTTATATTGATTTAATAACAATTAAAATTAGAGATTCAGGTTAAATATATAAGTCTTTATTATTTTTGCATTTACACTTTTAAACGAAAGAAAAAAAAAAGTCAGTTTATATATAATCTCATCAACTTCACACTCAATTCACATATTATATTCTCTGAGAACATAATCACTGATGACACATCACGTCAAAAAATAAACTAACTAAAAAAAAAAATGTAAAAATAAATAAATAAAATAATAGATGAAAAGCATTTTTACTCAACAAAACAAACTTAGTAATGCTGATTTTATACATGTCCCCTTCGTTATATGACCTAACAAAACAGCTGTCGATCATTCCCAACAAGTTTATTTGCCCCTCAATAATCCTTGAGTATTATATTAAGATTTCCAATCAAACCTCCATCACCACAGATTTTGCAATTCATCCATCAAAATTTTACCCATATAGCTTTTTTTTTTATTTATTATTTTTTAAAAAACAAACCCCTCTTAGAGTAAAATTTTTTACCCTTAAAAATACTATCCAAAAAGAAAAATAAAAAAACAATAACAAGTATTTTTCAAAACATACTGATTATATTTTTATTACATGTACATGTCAAAAATAAAATCCACAGAGATTTTTTTAAAATAAATCTTCTAACCTTAAAAAATTTTTTGAATTTTTTGCTTTTTTTTAAATATAAAACAAAAACACACCAAGTACAATCATGCATTCATCAACAATTTTAATTTTCATAAATAAATATAATGATAATATTTAATTTATGATTGCTATGGGGAGGTCGACATATTTATTTACATTTAATGTACATTATTAGTTGTACATATATACAATTATTTTATAATCAGATTAATCACAAACGACACTGAGTACTTATGAGTGTCTTAGGCAAGCGAATCAATAATAAAGGATTAAAATATGATAACCCTATAAATATACAACTTGAGAGTCGTTAATATTTATTTATTTATATCTGTATAATTTATTTTTTTTTTTTTTTGTTGCATCTTGCATTTTGCATCTTGCATTGCCTACAACCAATCAATTCATAAATATCTTTTATTGTTATTTTTAAGTCAATTTGTTTCTTTTTTGTTTTTTTTAAATTTTTTTTTCTGTCATTTATATTAAATAGTTGTTAAATAAATTTTAAGTTGCATATATAGTTGCATGTGATTGCATATAGTGTCAGTGCATATTCCCTCTCTCTACAAGTTGCCACTTTACTGTGAAACTAAAACCCGAACGAAGTCACATCGTGATAGTTCGTCGACAGACGAATTGAAAGCGTGAGTCAGTTCGACATCGACCACGTCACTGTAAGGGTCGACTCTGTCAAATTTTTTTTTCAATTTAAAATTTATATTATTCAAATATAAATTATATATATATATATTTATTATTATTAATAAATTATATATTATTTATAATAAATTAAAATTTAATTAATTTGTTTTTAAATTATTTTTTTGATGTGATTGTGAATTTTTTTTTAATTCTGTTAATTAGTTGTGTTTTTTTTTGTTTTTTTAATTATATTTTTATACAATTATTTTGTGTAATTTTTTGGATTAATTTTTATAAAATATATCAAATTATTTTATTTATTAGTGATTTCAACGATTGACAGACAATGTTGTTTGTCAGTGTTTTTATTAATCAACTGTGTTGGAGTTTGAGGCTACCAATTATTGGCACCTCTACTCCAAATTTTTAAAATCAAATTATTATTATTTTTTTTTAAAATTAATTATTTAAAATATACATTGGTTTAATTGGTTTTGTTTTTTTTTTTATTTTATAATTTAAAATAAATTTGCTATTAATGTGAAAGTGAAGGTGGTCGGTTTTTATAAGAGTGAATATCCGGGATTTTTGTGTGGCGCCTGTGGGATTAAGCCTTTCGTGGAATCTTTTGAGATAAAAAAATAAAAAGACAAATATAACGATGGATGACTTGAGTGTAAGTTTAATTTTTTTTTTAAAACTATTTCTAAATTCTTTTATGTTTGTCTATTTTTAATTAGTCAAATTTAAAAATATCAATTTACTCCAATTTGAGTTTGCCATTTTTTTCCTATTTTTGTTCTCAATATACATACAATTTTTATAAATATTGCATAAAATATAAATATTTAAATTTAAAAATAAATAAATAAATAATTGAGAGTCAGTGGCACGCGTGGTACGCTTGTTGTCAGACAATGAGTACCAAGATTGCATATTGTTGTTAATATTTACACCAATGTAGTATAAATCTTCGTTTAAATTGCATTCATGTGTTGATCATGATTTTTTCATCATCATCATCATCATCATGATCTTGCCTACTTGCACAAATGTATAATATTATTTATTTTTTATATGTTGAATTATTATATGTATATATTCATATACTTGTATTATAAATTATATCAATGCGTGCATTTTTTATTTTTTTTTTTTTTGTGGCTGTATTAGTCGGATACATATTTTTATGATAATTATGATTATTTAAAATTTCATATATATATATGTGTGTATTAAATAAGGTTAAGGGTATATATATTCATCAGAACCACGCGGTCTTCGTCACGGATAACGCGCGGTCTTCATTAAACTTAACCTTCTTTGCGTGCTCAGCGACCATTAAGTTAAAGGGTGGAGGGTCTGAGGGCCCTTGGGACCCAACCTACAACTAATTTGTACGGTAAATGAGATCCTGAGGACTTGCTTTCTTATATATACCTTTTTTTTTTTTTTTTTTTTTTTTTAAAATTCATCATTGTGTGTAAGCTTAACACTGTACATATATATATTATCCTTGTTTACATTTTATTTTATCTTGAGACGAGTTTGTAAGAAAAACCCCCCAAGGCACGTATGTAAAAGAAGAAAAATTAATTTTTTTTTTTTGTTTGATATTTGCAATAATATCAGTTGAAAATTGACTTGATTATTATTATTTTTGTTCTTTTTATTATTAAAGAAATTTTTAAATTTTATAAATGTAATTTACTCTAATTACCTTGTTACGACGTGTAATTTTTTTTTTTTTTTTTGTAGATATATATTTTTTAATTTAAAAATCTAATGGATATTCATAAGTTTATATATATATATTTTTTTTTTTTTTATACCATTGTAGAACATGAATTTAATATTTATTCATTTATATCTGACTGTACAAAAAAAATAAATAAAAAGTTTTTGCTTTTTTTTTTTTGTTAAATTTTTCCGCAGTGTGGTAAGCGACAAATAAATTCCACCCTCGATTTCACCCCACGTGTATCTTAAATTTACATATTTCTTCGTTTTTATATACCATGTGTGTTGTGCAGATATATATATATGAAAAAAAGTTTTAAAAAAATGAAATAAATATAATCGAGAGAATCGCGCGTTTACGCAGTCAAAAGGTGGTGGCAACACGTTTTAAATAAATGTCCATTTTTTAAAAAAAAAGTAAAAAGTCTGCTTGCCAGCTACTATATGCTATTTTTTTTTTTTTTTTTTATTATTTTATTTAACACACATTACCATGACGAAAAACAAATAATAAAGTTAAAACAATGAAAATAAAACACACATCTTAAAAAAATAAAATAACCGAGTCAAATTTTTTTTTTGAAATAAGAAAAAAATAAATTCAAAAAACAAAAAATTATACAAAGTGTGTATACATACAGATCGCGACATAGATTTATCACATTATATTGTGATTTTTAATGTTTTTTTATTTTTATATATTTATATTCATCGTCGGTATTTACAAGATGCACTTTGAAGATTCGTATATATATTTTTTATATATATAAAATCAATTGATTTTAAAAAATAACAAAAAATATATATTCAAAATCTATAATTTATACATGTAAAAACAAAGTTAAAACAGAGTAAAATGCAATATATATTTATAATATTTTTTGATGAATATATATGCTTTGAATTCAACCTAATTAACTCTCTGATCAGAAGCTAATTGTGGTATCTAGGAAGCAATAGTTGGCTACAATGTGTACATAGATGTATATGTATATTCTCAACATTGCGATTACCATCGCAATCGCTTGAGGCATGAGCTAGCTCATACTGGTGTTTAAATGCATATATACAAAATGTCTATGTATATACAAGTCTCAAAATGATGTTGATGTTGATGATGATGATGATGATGATGATGAGGTATATGTATACATTTACGCTGAATAAACTGCATCATCCTGCTTCTATATGCAGTATCTCTCATCATCTCTCTCTCTCTCTCTGTATACTCTCTCTTGTATTTATAATATATACATTAACCTGTGAGCAAACCTCAGTCAGTCATGTGTATATATGTGCTTGTTGAAACCATCATCTATTGGATGATCAAAACGATGGACATGGTATTTGAAATTCTTGGTTTTTCATTAATCCATATATTGGCTTATCCGGCCGCATACTTGCAAGTATGGAAAATATTTACTAATACTGAATTCAACATTATTGTTTAATCATTTTTTAATTTAATTTTTGAAAAAATTAACTATTCATTTTCTTAAATCAATTTACAAACTATTTGATTCAATCAGAGCTTTTTTTTTTTTGTTTTAAAAATTAAATATTTGGGCTTTTGGGGTATGAAATTTTAAAAATAACGACAGCTACTATTTATTAGAATGTTATATTAGTTGAGTGCAGCATTTAATGGTCGTTAGAGTCACGTATATTTCATTGTAAAATAATGTAATTTACATGAAGGGTCAAGAGTGTTTCAACCTCATCGACAATGTACATTTTTTTTAACAAGTTTCTTATTTAATATTCTTTTTTTTTTATATATTTTTTAATGAATATTATACTTATTTTTCATCATTTTTCATTTTTTTTTTTTTTTTTTATCGTTCGTAAAATGTCTGATCATAAAACATATTTTAGAGTCTTCATAGTTGCACGCTTGTGAGTACAGTTAGGATGCTAAAACGTCGAGTGCACGTTTGTAATTTCCGCGTAAGAGATGTTGCTTATTCTCATCTTGGTATTTTTATATATATATATATTTTATGAAAATTTTTCTCTTTAAACATTTACATCTTTGACAAGAATTACTAAATACATATATTATATTATTTATAAATAATAATATAACTAAGGTGCAAAATTTATTTGTCATAAAAAATATAATATTTAATTAAATTTACATGGAAAATAAACATTATTTTCAATTAAAATAAATATAAATAAACTATTCAAAAAATTAGCTAAATTATAATTTTTTATTTTTTATATTAAAAAATACTCTTTTATAAATTACAACTCTAATTATATTCGGATTTAGTCTTAATCATTGAATCAGCCAAAAATTATTACCAAAAAAGAAACAATTTGATTTATCCTTTTTTTTTTTTTTCTTATTTCTTATTTCTTTTGTATTATTATGTGCGTGGGCACGCGATTCATTAATTCGTAAACTGATTGCGTAAATCTTTAAAAAAAATAACAAGTATATGTTAAACGTTGAAAGCTAAGAAAAAAAATAATAAAATTAAGACCAAAAGATATAATAAAAAATTTTTTTAGAATCATAAATTTTGTATTATAATTTTTAAAAACTTGGCAATTTTTTTTCCAAAATAACATAATCGATTTGTGATGCAAATTTTTTATTTATTATATTGAAAGATTACTTAAAATTTGAAAGATTTTATTCAAAATTTTGAACACCTGAATTAAAAAAAAAAAAAATACGACAACTTTAATAAAGATATGCATTTAAATTATATATAAATAATTTTTTTTTTTTATATTTTTTAATTTCAAAAATTCACACTTTAAATCGTTAAAAAAAAAAAAAAAAAATGAAATTTATATTCTACTTTTAAAAGTAATAACAAAGTTAAAAATTAAAAAAATTTTATGCTCATTCAGCATATAATAACTGGTAAAAATTTTTTTAATGATCAAAAAAGATGCATTTGATAATGCGCACACATTTAACCACGAAAAAAAATATAATTTTATCAATTTATTTTTTTATATTTTTTGTGTCTTTTAATATTAAAAAATAAAAATAGGTGTTTAATATTATTTTTAAAAGCTTATTTATTTTTTTATTTTTATTTTAATGATATGACTTTAAATAAACACATGCGGTTAACATTAAATATCAAAAAAAAAAAAAATATATAAATAATTTCTCTGGATAAAAGCACAAGAGGTGTTACAACATTTCGCAAATATATATAAAAATATTTTAATGTATATTTTATATTTTTGACATTATGACTTTCTCAATTCCCATGCAAATCAGTCAATTTATTTAGCAAAAATGAAGCCCAAAACGATTAGGTTAATGTGATCTCTACCCGCGCATCCGTCGGCGATCATAAAATCCTGTTTTTGTCCTCCTGTTGTACCTTTATACTCTTCATTCCTTTCCCTCTTGTTATTTATTTTTTTTATTTTTTTATAACATATATGCATGTTTTTGTTATTTTTCATTATTTTTTTTATTGGGCCGCCCTGCTAGGTGTATGTGTATATATATATATGTATAATGGTCTTAACTTGATTAACGAACGTTCCGATTGTAAATTGCCGAGGCGAATGCTCGTTAAAAATCGATAAGCCACCGATGGACAACATTCACATTTAATGTAATTCAACTCGATGGATATATTTCCTACTTTTAAATATATTACATAAAAATAAAATAGAAAATAACATATAATAATAATAAAAACTTATCTTTGTTTTTATTATTTGATATTTTTTGGTTCAATCAAAAATATAATTCTCATGACTAATTGAACGAAATTTTTTTAAAAAATATCATTCTTTTTGAATTTTTGTTCTTATAAATATATATCCGATATAATAAAAAATTGTCAACATGTTGAAAAATCCTCAGAAATTCATTGCCACCCAAACTTAAATTTAAAAAATACTCATCATTCCATCATGATCTCTTATAAACGCCCAAATTAAAGTTCCATCATGTTGACTTCTTTAGAATTGTCTTGTTGATTTTTTAAAATTCTACTTATTTTAAGAAAAATGGTCTTTTATATGGTTATATTTATTTCTTCAAATTTATTTTTTTATTTAATTCTTCATTCTTAAATGATTTCTCTCTTTATTATTCTCTTTTTTTCTTTTACCGAAATACTTTGAGGTCCAATTTCTTGAACCCCCTAGTGACTTTTTTCTTTTTATTTTTTAACCTGAAGAGGGTTGAGAGATGATCAGTCAAGAAACTTCCAGGGAGGGTATCAAGTTCCTGGCGCTTTTTAATATATTGGTAACTATATAACCACCCGTTGTCTAGCGCCAAAAAAAATAAAAAGTAAAATATATATATATATATCAATTTTCTAAATGACATATCATGGATTTAACATGTGTGTTGATGATTAGGATTTATAATTCTATAGAGTTTTCAAATTAATTTTTGATGAGTTAATAAATAATCATATATAGCAATTGTATTTGTTTGTCAATTTATATTTTTAATAAATAAATATATATTGATAAAGTTGCTGAACTCGTTTATATATTCGTGGTCATCTCATGGTAAAATAAAGTAAAAGAGTTGGAGGGCCGCCACAAGAGATCGAATGTGCGATCGAGTGTGTAAGTGCGAGCTGGGCCACCAGCAGAGTCCCACTGGACCACCACCGGTGAGAGATTTCTGTATGTAAAGGCCAACCATCCACATGAGTCCCTTCTTTCAACTCTTTCGTATTATTTAACTTCACATGTATAAAACCAGTGAAGAAACAACGACAACATTTTCATACATATACTATTCAGAAACTTTTGATACATTCTCTCAGCGAATAACACAAACAAACAAAAAAAAATGTAGCTAACCTAAAAATAAATAAAACAAATCAAGTCCCAGAAGCTACTCTTCTTGGTTTGTTTTTTTTTTACTTCTTTTTTTTTCACATTCTATCGTACTGTTGGTCCAGACAGGTCCCCATCTTTAACATACAACAGATAAAAACCACTGGAAAACCGAAAAAAAAAAAATTCAGTTGACTTTTAGATTTAACTTTTTTGTAGTCATCTTTTGGGTAAAGAATTTTTTTTTGCTTTCATTCTCTGTTCTTTTGAACAATTCTTTTTGAATTTTTCATCATCTTTTGGCAAAAGTAATTCGATGATGCTCAAAGAATAAATACATAAAACAAAATTTTATAACAAAAATGAATTGGTAAAAAATAATATATAAAGATAGTTTTTTTCAATGATTTTTTTGAGGTTGGATTTTTTTTTTTTTTTTATTTCTTAGTTTTTTGTGGTTATATTTTTGTGGATTCTCAATAGTTGTTTTGAATTTTTTCCTTTTTTTTTATCACTGGTTTAGTTGGTGGGTAATGAGATGTGTTTACGAAAGTTGCGGATAATTTCGTGCTTTTTTTCTTTTTTGTTTATTTTATCATTATTATATTTTTCGGTTCTTGTTTTATGAAGACATCTTCTGTGCTACGCTGGGAAAGAAAGCCATAAGAATGCCGGGAGCAAAAAAAAAAAAAAAAAATTCCGATCTTCGATACATATATACAAAATATATATATATATATTTTTTTTTTATCAAGTTTTTTTGGTGTATCGTACAGTGTGTTTGTTCGAGTCTGTAATTAAACCTCATCCGCCAAGTCGGGCGTGACCTCGATGCCTAACCAAACCCTTATCCCTTCTTTAAACCCTTTTTTTTATAATTTTATTTATTTATCCATTCTTTTTTAAAAAATATATATAAATCCTCCCACATAATCATATCTCCCACTTTTTTTTTTTTTTTTTTCATTTTTTACAAATAAATTTAATACAAATTTTAAATTATACCAAAACTTTTTTAACAAGAAATATATAATAAAATTTATTATAACCTTAAAATACTAATAATTAATTAAAATTAATATATTAATTTAACTGACAAATTAACAATACAATTTTATTAAAATTTTAGTTAATTCAACCGATGAAAAATCATTCACCCTATACGAGGGTGAAAATTTATTTGTTAATGTAATTTGCACAGTACAACAATTGTCTACCTCCCTTTTATGGTTGTAATTTTAGCTTAATTTTATTAGTGGCTTTTCTACGCCCACGTGCCTCTATTCACAATATATATATTTATAAATTGAAAGAAAAAATAATAATAAAAAGTTTTTGTTAAATATATATATATATATAACAAAAAGGGGGGAAAAGAAGGGTGTGCTGCTGCATAAGGGAAAATTGACTCATTAATCACAAAAACATTTGTGCAATATTATCATGTATATATACAAAATTTATTAAATATAAATTTTTCCCTAAAATTATTTACCATTTGCCCATAATCATCATCATAATTACAATCACGATGAAAATTTTACTTAACAATATTTTTAGGGGAGGATAATTGTAATATATATATATTTGATGAAAACCGGTGCGTGAATAATGTCATTTAAAAAAAAAAATAATAAAATTTTGGTAAAATTACATCGTGTATATAACAGTGACATTGTAACACAAGTCTTCTTCTTGGTTTGAGATACATATAAATACCAGATGGGCCATTGGTCCCCACAAGAATCCAATTTATCCTGACAGACCGACTGGAATTTTCGGTTAAAAGGATTTTTCATTTTCACATTTATATACCTATATTTAAACACATATGCACACACAAATACAAATTTTCCATTGTCAAAAATTTTGAAATAGGCAAAAAAATATATATACCTAAAAAAAAGGGGTGGGGGAATAAAAATTCAAAAATTTTAGATATATAGAACACGTTAACTGTGACTACACATAACAATTCGACATGGGGCACACTCGTCACGCATCGATGATCAAAACTATAGTATATAGGGTCCATTCAAAGCTAAAAAAAAAAAAAAAGATGACACAAAAACGTCCCTCAAATATGACAAAAAAGAATCGGCTTCAAGAAGAAAAAAAATAATAAAAAAATTTTATAAAATAGAATACACATCTCAAATCAATGATAGATCTTATAATATGTATGTTATGGTTTTCACTTGAAAAAAAAAATATAAATAAAAAAAATTTATTTAATATTATTTCAATGAAAGTTTATGGATCACATGGATATTTTCAATTTTTTCAATTTATATTTTTATATAAATAATTTTTTGGTATATACCTGTGGTGAAAAATTTAGTGAGGAAGAAAGAAATTTTATTGTTGGACATATCTAATTGACACCTGGGTACATGGTCTATAATATCATTATTATTATCATTATTATTATAATAGCACGGGTCAGAATAGGGTTGCTTATATATTTTATTTTTAATACTTGGATCCATCATGATTCTAAATTTATGATGCATGCAGCACCTGGAAATTGAGGATGCCCAACGATGAACCACATAAAATAAATTATTAACTCGCTCATGTGCTTCATTTTTTTTTTAGTTATATCTCTGTCTCTATTTCAAATTGGGGGTATATATTTTATACTCTTGTAAATGTGTGAATGCATTACTGAATTTTTTAACCCTTGTATATATAATTTACGTATATATAGTGAAATAAAAATATAATTTATCTTTGAAAAATGCCCAGAGTCACTTGGGTCGTGTACAGAGAGAGTGCTTTTCATATTTATTTTTCATTTTTTTTTTTCTAGACAAAAGATCTTGAGTCATGAAAAAAAATGTAAAATAAAGGGATCAAAATATATATATATATAACCAGCTGAATTATTTTTTTTTTGGGATCCTCTTTGTTATGTCGGGTTGACTGAGTCATTATAATGAGGTTAATCGATTATAAAAATTCATCATATATACTTAATGAATTTAAACTACATATATTTATTATTTAATAAAAATTAATTGAATTTTTTTATAAATAAAATAATTTATATTTTATATTATTATTAATTGAGGTTTATTTATTATTTTATATATTATTAATTGAAGATTTACTCTTATACTTATATGGGATATATTTGAAAAGAAAAATTTGGTCAATCTGTCAAATATATTTTTAAAGATTTCAAGTAAATCCTAAATTGAAAGATTTTATTTTTTGGGGGATGAATAGAAGAGTGATAGTTCTCAAGAGGAATATTATAATTTTTGCACAAAAAGTAACATGACACTTGTGTCATTGAGCCAAGTGACAGACCAACTGAATAGCTATTGTTAAAAATTTTTACCCTTTTACTGATCAATCCTTTTATATATATATTTTTTTTTTTTTTTTTCAATTTTTTCCACCCTCATTTTTATCATTTGCTACATAAGGGTTTTATAGCATGGATAAAAATATATATATATTTATTTTATTATAATATGTACATACATGTAGTTTTAGTTTGAGAAAAGATGAAAAAAAAAAAAAGAGGTGTATTAGTATATACATGTGCTTGCAAGCACGTGCCATACGCATTTTAATATTATTATTTTTATATGACATTGTATGATCATTGTGAGGGTTTTTTTAAAATTGAAACATTTGTGGCACGTTTGCTACTGTCATTTTATATCTTTACACATACAAATTTTACTTTTATTTTTATTTTTTTTTTTTTTGGTCAAATATATATTTTATAAAGTTTTATTCTCATTTCACTCGGTTAACTTACATCTAGGCGGTTTTTTTTTTTGTTATAAAATAAGGGGTGTAACACGATATATGACTAGTTCATTGTGTATTATTGTTACTATTATTTATTTATTTTTTTTATTTTTTTCTAAACGTCATTTATTTTATTTTATTTTTCCTTGTAACTATTACAATTTTTTTACATTATTTTTTTTTTTTTTTGACAGTATAGTCACAGTTTTTTGGGTGGAGAAAGAGGAGTTATAGGGAAAAAAAAAATGTAGGAGTGGCAGGCCAGGTGGTCAAATTAGTTTGTCTTTTTATTTGCAATTTTTATAAAAATTTATTATTATTTTTAATTTTTTTTAATTTGTCAAAATTATAATTGAGAGTTTTTTTATAATTCTAATTAATTGATCTATATATTGATCTAAAAATTCACTTGTTAATAAAAAAAAGATATAAATTTTTAAATGTAATTTTTAACTTGAATAATAATAATTTATTATTTTATTTATAATTAAAAAACTTTTGTCAGCAAAATTCACGTATTGATGACTTAGTAAATTGCATGTCTCAAGTGCACCATTGAATGACTTTAAGAATACGTGTATAATTATCATCAAAAAAAAAAAAAAATAAAAATAATATAAATTTTGAGTATATTTATATGAGTAAAAGAAAGATAAAATTATATTTTTGTCTCAAGTATCTCCAGTTCTCCAGTGTGTACCTGGAATGAAGATGTCTAGATGTTTGTGGCAGCTCAAGGTCTCCAACTTCTCCCACTTGTTAATTTTTTTTTATTATTTCCAACATTCACCTCTCTTTTCTTCATCATTCCTTCAAAAAAAAAATCATTTTTTTTTTCTCATTTCATATTTTTTTTTTTTCTTAACTTCAATCTTTTCTCTTTTTCTTTTTCATCATCATTTATTTTTCTTACCTTTATTCTGATTCTCATTTTCATTTTATATCCAAGCCAGAAAAATCCTCCCTCTTTGCCATCATCAACATCACCACCACTTTGATCCACACTCTACTCTTTATTTATTTTTTCAAAGTTAAAAAATTTTTTTTTTATTCTCAACTTTTTTTTTTATAATCTTTTTCTTACTTATATATTTTTTTACACACTTGTTTCTCTTCTTCATCATCAAAAAATTGTGGTATATAACTGGCGAGAGGTTTCTGGCTTCGTGGAAGATATAAAAGAGTTAAAATAAAAAAATAAAAAAAATTTTTAAGTAAGGATTAAGGGGATGAGGATAGAGTGGCCAACGGACTGAAATAATAGGTTGTGCCTGTGTGCTCATTAACCTTTATACCCCTGGCAGTACTGTTGAGTGTACCACCAATCTTTTTTTGCCTCGGTAAATTGCGAAAAACTTTTCGTGTTTGAGAAAAAATAAAATATAAAAAAAAATGATAATATAACGCGAGTGAGCGTTAAGCTAAAAAGAAAAGAATAATATACTTATATATAAAAAAATATAAAAAATAAAAAAAAAAAGCTACACCACCTTGACGATGAAGATTGCTGTGATAATGCCAATACGCGTGTGGTATATATATCAGACATGTGCATACGCGTGTTTACTCAAACCGCCATTTCGTATTTACAAATATTTTTTTTTTTTTTTTATATTTATTTTATATTATATACTTGCTTGATTTTTTATTTTATTTGTCTTAATATAGTTTTTTTTTTATCTCTTTATTTCGTGTGAAATAGAAACGATTTATATTTTTTTTTTTTTCGTGATAAAGACACGTACTGACCTTTTAACACTGCAAATTGTACTATATAATTTTTAAATTTAAAAAAAAAAATGAAAAATTACTAATAAAAATTGATGATACTAATTTGTAATCCCTCTGGCAAATATTGGCAATATTATTTTTTTTTATATTTATAACAAAAATTTGTATAGAAATTTTTGTTATTTTATTTATATTTATTTATTTTTTTTACACATGAGTTAGGATTAGATTAGGTCAAAATTTATATTTATATATTTACAAGGAAACTACCGTCTATAGTTTGTAAATTTTTACTTCACGCATTCGAAAAAAGATGAATATATATATATTTTTTTTTTGTTAAAAATGACTGAACTATAAAGGACAAATTTCGGTAATGATCACACCACAGGGATACTTCGTTGTCGCCTAATTTGACACGGCTGCTGTGGTCCTAAAACCTCATGGGATTTAATACTTCAGTGTCTATTATAAGGGGAGGTCGATCCTTCCGGTATTTTTTTTATATTTTTTCACCTTTTTTTCCAGTATGACCGCACACAACTTCTGTATATATATTTGGTCTAGATATTGGCTTTATCTTATTTTGCCCAACATTTATTTTCTTCTATTTTATATATAAATTATTATCTTGAAAAATAAAGGGGACTAAGTGATTTTTTTCTTTATCAATCACGTATCAAATACTTTTAACCATTTTTTTTTAAATATATATATATATTTTAAAATGCACTTTGGTCACGTTTGTATATTAACGTGACAATGATATCATATTATTTATTTAACTTGACAAATATCAAAGGGAAGATAATGATTCTCTGAGTCATCAAAAAATAAAATAAAAAATATCTGTCTATTTATTTTAAAAAAATATAAAAAAAAAAAAACAAGTTTTTAGTGTATTTTAAATTTAATAAATTTTATCTAGAGTATATACATAATGTTAGTACATGACTCAGTAAAATATATATAATTTTTTTTTCAATAAAGTCGAGAGTTTTATAAAGTACAAATAGAAGAAAAAAAACATTTAAATCCCACGAAATTTGACAGGTATTTTGATCCTTTGTCGCATGAATAACTGTCGGAATATTTCAAATGATACATAATAATAAAATAATGAATATGAATTTCAAGGTGTTGACAAACGTCCACTTACATTTACGTTTATTTTTTCCCAATTCTTTAAAATTTATATATATTTTCTTTTTTATTTTCGTATAAATTTCTTTTCATCTTTTACCCTACAAAGTTTTTCACAACAATATACTTGAGCTACAAATACAAATTTTTTGTCATTTAATATTTTTATAACAATAAGTTTACTAGTGCGTTATGGTTTTTAAAGAAATTTTTTTTTTCATATTTTAAATATATATAATAGAACACACGCGTTGCGCTTTAAAGCTTTATTTTCAAGTGATGTGTCCAACATGTCCAACAACGACAACGCATTTATACAAACACACAATGTCATTTATTTAAAAAACCTGTGTGTATATTATTGCTTGTAAGATTAAACGAGAAAAACCGAGAGATGAATAAGAATTGTGGTCTAGTCATGAAGACTCTGTCTGTTTACATTTTATTATTATTTTTTTATATCATTTTTTTTTTTTTATTACTAAAGAGAGATATATCCTCGAGGCGGTTTTACCTTTGCTATATTTATATGTAAGATTAAATATATCCAAGGCGTTTCAATTTTTTGGACCAAAGCAATTCTTTCCCCCTTTCGTCGTTTTTTTTTTTTTTTTTTTGATTTCTCCCTTTTATTTTTTAAAAATATATCCTCAATCTTTATGGTCAAGCCGAAAAATCCTTGACGAATCATCGATTCCTCACAGGTGGTGAACGACATGAAATAAGATTGTTCAATCAATTTTTTAATAAATTAAATAAATTAAAATTTTTATATATATTATACAAAAAAAAATATAAAAAAATTATTAAACAAACTTTTTTTTATATACATCAGATTAAATTGTCAAAAATTTCATTACAATTTCTTTTTTTTTTTGTAGTTTATACTTCGATTTATTTTTTATATTTTTTTTTTTTTTTTTATATAATCATGGTTTAACAGGACAATGACATTAATATTAAAAAATAAAAAAAAAAACATATATGTAGTTTTTTTTATTTTTTTATATTTTCGAGCTTTTGTTGGGATTTAAAAAATAAAAAAATATAAAAAAATTAGGATCAAATAGGATTGAAAAAATTACAATTGAATAGGGGTGTTGTAAGCCGATTATTCATGATGGGAATAGTAACTCACTATAAAATGTGTTGAGTTATAAAAACAACAACAAAAATAAATTAAATTTTATTGAATATAATTTTTTTTTTAAATAATATATATTTATAATAAAAAAAAAAATTATATTCAGTTCAATTTTTGTGTTCAATTGGATTTAATAGTAAATTTCGTGACATGGAATTCAATCGTTTTGGTTGATCAATTCAGTAGCATTTGGATGACTGAATATACCGACAGAAGGACTGTCTGGACAAAGAAACTTCAGTCTATTCGACAAACAAATAAAATAAAAAATACAATTTTTTTATATTCTCTTTTTTTTATATAAAATGAAAGAGAAAGAAATAAAAAAAGCAAAGAAAGATTTTTAGATCTGGCGTTGCGTATACATATTGTGTATGCTTCCTCATCCTGACAGGCCCTGCAGGACCCTTTGGGACAGATTTATCACCCTGACTTTGGAGCCAAGAGATATCATCTCTTTCACCTCCCGCGCGTGTCTCTCTTTCTAACTGTCTTGCCCTCCTCTTATTATATTTTTTTTTAACCTCCAGTTTATACCACCGACAGCTCATCTATTTATGCACCAATTTTTTTTTTTTAATTTTTTCATATACCTTATATATTTCTTCAACCCCTCCCCCAAACACCCCAACATTTATTCCAGTTTGTATAAAAAAAAAAAAAAAAATTATATATATAAATGTAAAAAACATTCACTATTTTCATTTTATTTCACGAATCCCTTGATAGTTGAACTTGTCTCGTGCTTGCATCTTTAGAAATATCATTTTTTTTTTGTTTATTTTTTCAAAAAAAAAATCCCTCAAGGGTAAAATGATGAAAATTTTACTTTTTTTTGTCGCACGAGATTTTACATTAGGGAGTTGATTAATGTACCTGCTAACAGAAAACTTTTACTGTTGAATTTTGAGTCATTAATATTTTAGAGTTTCCTCATATATTTTTTTTTTTTCTAATGTACAATTTTTAAGTGTACATTTAAACAAAAGCATTTTACTTTTTTTGTAGACTAGAGTTTGGATAATAAAAAATATTGAAAAGAAAAGAAATCATTATAAAGTTTATAAAATTCAAGGAAAATTTTCTCATTATTATTTTTGTATTTTGAAGTAGTTTCATTTTGGAGTAGTTTTATTTTGAAGCAGTTGGTTTTAGAGAATTTCTTTTTTAAAAAAAATATACAAATGTGCAAAAGTATTTTTAAAGATTAAAGATAACTGCTGATATATATTTTTGTTAGTATAGACATTAAAACTTCCGGCTGACTTGAAGTTTCCTTTTTTTTAAAAAATATTAAAATCAGTTGTCCCATCAAGATTTTGTAAATCTTTAGAATCGCAAGCATATAAATATTATATACTGATCTTATATTCATAGCATGTAAGTATAATCGTGCGAATAAGATGTCGGCTTGTCTTGCTGATATGTACACTTCATCATTTACCCACCGGCAAATATAAACACATTTACATTACTCGCACAAATTCACATTTTTGTCTTTATATATATATTTTCATAAATTAAAATCAAATACATATAATAATATTATATATTTTTTTCTTTGTAAATTAAATATTAATATTAAAATTAAAATAGACACAAATTTAAAATTATTTTTTTTATTCTAAAATATATATATATAAATAAAAAATTCATGACAGCGTGTAATCTTAGTCAAGAATAAAATAACAGGTTTCCGTTTTACCTCGTTGTATAAATTAACAAATAAAAAAATATAAGATTTAAAATAATAAGAAAATAAAAAATTATTAAATACTCATAGTTTTTTATAATACTATTTATTTACAACCATTTGAAGACTTTGTTGGGCTTTGACGCAAACTTTTACATTCAACTTAAGGTCATCTTTTTAAAAATGAAGCGTTTTCGTTGAAATAAATTTTTCTAAGTCAAAATATTAAAAGATTATGATTGAATTGTGTTAACAACAATGGAAGACGTTGTTTCAAAGCATAAAATAAATTATTTTTATTGATTTTAAAATTTTATTGGACTTTGAAGATATCTTCTACCTCCGACTCAAAGTCGTCTTCTTGAAAATGAGACATTTTCGTTAAAATAAATTTTTCTTGGTCAAAATATTAAAATATTATGATTCAATTTAGTCAACAACAATGGAAGACGTTGTTTCAAAGCATAAAATGAATTATTTTTATCCATTTTGAAATTTTATTGGACTTTGAAGATAACGTCTACCTTCGACTTAGAGTCATCTTTGTGAAAATGAGACATTTTCGTCAAATTAAATTTTTCTTTGTTAAAATATTGAAATATTATGATTTAATTTAGTCAACAATAATGGAAGACGTTGTTTCAGCGCATAAAAAAAATTATTATTGGTCATTTCCAAATTTTATTGAACTTTAAAGATATCTTCTACCTCCGACTTAAAGTTGTCTTTTTGAAAATGAGACATTTTCGTTAAAAAAAATTTTTCTTGGTCAAAATATTAAAATATTTTGATTGAATTTAGTCAACAATAACGGAAGACGTTGTTTAAGAGCATAAAATAAATTATTTCTGTTCATTTCCAAATTTTATTGGACTTTGAAAATATCATCTACCTCCGACTTAGAGTCGTCTTTTTTAAAAAAAAGTCGTTTTCGTTAAAATAAATTTTTCTTGGTTAAAATATTAAAATATTATGATTGAATTTTGTCAACAACAATGAAAGACGATGTTTAAAAGCTTAAAGAGAATTGTTTCTATTCATTTCCAAATTTTATTGGACTTTGAAGATATCTTCTACCTCCGACTTAGAGTCATCTTTTTAAAAATGAGACATTTTCGTTAAAATAAATTTTTCTTGGTCAAAAAATTAAAAGATTATGATTCAATTTAGTCAACAACAATGGAAGACGTTGTTTAAAAGCATAAAACTAATTATTTCTATTCATTTTGAAATTTTATTGGACTTTGAAGATAACGTTTACCTCCGACTCAGAGTCGTCTTTTTGAAAATGAGACATTTCCGTCAAAATAAATTTTTCTTGGTTAAAATATTAAAATATTATGATTGAATTTAGTCAACAATAATGGAAGACGTTGTTCAAAAGCATAAAATAAATTATTTCTGTTCATTTCCAAATTTTATTGGACTTCGAAGATATCATCTACCTCCGAATTAGAGTCGTCTTTTTTAAAAAAAAGTCGTTTTCGTTAAAATAAATTTTTCTCGGTTAAAATATTATGAGATTTTGATTGAATTATGCTAACAACAATGGAAGACGTTGTTTTAAAACATAAAATAAATTATTTCTATTTATTTTGAAATTTTATTGGACTTTGAAGATAACGTCGACCATCGACTTAGAGTCATCTTTGTGAAAATGAGACATTTTCGTCAAATTAAATTTTTCTTTGTTAAAATATTGAAATATTATGATTTAATTTAGTCAACAATAATGGAAGACGTTGTTTCAGCGCATAAAAAAAATTATTATTGGTCATTTCCAAATTTTATTGAACTTTAAAAATATCTTCTACCTCCGACTTAAAGTTGTCTTTTTGAAAATGAGACATTTTCGTTAAAATAAATTTTTCTTGGTCAAAATATTAAAATATTTTGATTGAATTTAGTCAACAATAATGGAAGACGTTGTTTAAGAGCATAAAATAAATTATTTCTGTTCATTTCCAAATTTTATTGGACTTTGAAGATATCTTCTACCTCCGACTCAAAGTCGTCTTCTTGAAAATGAGACATTTTCGTTAAAATAAATTTTTCTTGGTCAAAATATTAAAATATTATGATTCAATTTAGTCAACAACAATGGAAGACGTTGTTTCAAAGCATAAAATGAATTATTTTTATCCATTTTGAAATTTTATTGGACTTTGAAGATAACGTCTACCTTCGACTTAGAGTCATCTTTGTGAAAATGAGACATTTTCGTCAAATTAAATTTTTCTTTGTTAAAATATTGAAATATTATGATTTAATTTAGTCAACAATAATGGAAGACGTTGTTTCAGCGCATAAAAAAAATTATTATTGGTCATTTCCAAATTTTATTGAACTTTAAAGATATCTTCTACCTCCGACTTAAAGTTGTCTTTTTGAAAATGAGACATTTTCGTTAAAAAAAATTTTTCTTGGTCAAAATATTAAAATATTTTGATTGAATTTAGTCAACAATAACGGAAGACGTTGTTTAAGAGCATAAAATAAATTATTTCTGTTCATTTCCAAATTTTATTGGACTTTGAAAATATCATCTACCTCCGACTTAGAGTCGTCTTTTTTAAAAAAAAGTCGTTTTCGTTAAAATAAATTTTTCTTGGTTAAAATATTAAAATATTATGATTGAATTTTGTCAACAACAATGAAAGACGATGTTTAAAAGCTTAAAGAGAATTGTTTCTATTCATTTCCAAATTTTATTGGACTTTGAAGATATCTTCTACCTCCGACTTAGAGTCATCTTTTTAAAAATGAGACATTTTCGTTAAAATAAATTTTTCTTGGTCAAAAAATTAAAAGATTATGATTCAATTTAGTCAACAACAATGGAAGACGTTGTTTAAAAGCATAAAACTAATTATTTCTATTCATTTTGAAATTTTATTGGACTTTGAAGATAACGTTTACCTCCGACTCAGAGTCGTCTTTTTGAAAATGAGACATTTCCGTCAAAATAAATTTTTCTTGGTTAAAATATTAAAATATTATGATTGAATTTAGTCAACAATAATGGAAGACGTTGTTCAAAAGCATAAAATAAATTATTTCTGTTCATTTCCAAATTTTATTGGACTTCGAAGATATCATCTACCTCCGAATTAGAGTCGTCTTTTTTAAAAAAAAGTCGTTTTCGTTAAAATAAATTTTTCTCGGTTAAAATATTATGAGATTTTGATTGAATTATGCTAACAACAATGGAAGACGTTGTTTTAAAACATAAAATAAATTATTTCTATTTATTTTGAAATTTTATTGGACTTTGAAGATAACGTCGACCATCGACTTAGAGTCATCTTTGTGAAAATGAGACATTTTCGTCAAATTAAATTTTTCTTTGTTAAAATATTGAAATATTATGATTTAATTTAGTCAACAATAATGGAAGACGTTGTTTCAGCGCATAAAAAAAATTATTATTGGTCATTTCCAAATTTTATTGAACTTTAAAAATATCTTCTACCTCCGACTTAAAGTTGTCTTTTTGAAAATGAGACATTTTCGTTAAAATAAATTTTTCTTGGTCAAAATATTAAAATATTTTGATTGAATTTAGTCAACAATAATGGAAGACGTTGTTTAAGAGCATAAAATAAATTATTTCTGTTCATTTCCAAATTTTATTGGACTTTGAAGATATCTTCTACCTCCGACTCGAAGTCGTCTTCTTGAAAATGAGACATTTTCGTTAAAATAAATTTTTCTTGGTCAAAATATTAAAATATTTTGATTGAATTTAGTCAACAATAATGGAAGACGTTGTTTAAAAGCTTAAAAAGAATTGTTTCTATTCATTTCCAAATTTTATTGGACTTTGAAGATATCTTCTACCTCCGACTTAGAGTCATCTTTTTAAAAATGAGACATTTTCGTTAAAATAAATTTTTCTTGGTCAAAATATTAAAAGATTATAATTCAATTCAGTCAACAACAATGGAAGACGTTGTTTAAGAGCATAAAATAAATTATTTCTGTTCATTTCCAAATTTTATTGGACTTTGAAGATAACGTCTACCTCCGACTTAAAGTCATCGTTTTGAAAATGAGACATTTTGGTCAAAATAAATTTTTCTAAGTCAAGATTTCATCAGATTATAATTAAATTGTGTTAACAACAATGGAAGACGTTGTTTACAAGTGTTTCATTAATTATATTCATCATTTGTAAGATTTTGTTGGACTTTGAAGTAATGTCTGATTTCCATAACCCAGTGTCAGTCTAAAAACACAGTATTTCAGTTGAAAAAAATTTTCTTATATTTTCAGTAAAAATTTTTTGAAACATTGATGACAAGTGTACATTTTAAAGAAATACGTGCATATAATTATAAAAATTTTAAAAATTATATTTTTTCACGTTCATGATAATAATTCAATTAAAATTCACCTGTTTCATGAATGAATGGAAAAAAAAAATACAAATTATTAACTGATATTTAATTTATTCGTGTATTTGATGTTTGATATTATTATTGTTATTATAATTTATTTATTTTTTGCCGCTATATAGCAAGTTCATTGAGAAAGTCGGCAGACCGTTTGCGGTAACACCGACAAGTTTCATTCATTCATTGTGTATATATACTCGGATAATATATCTATATATACATATTATATATATTTCCTTTTCTTTGACTCGATTTCTTTAAACATTTATAGAGAGAATATACCGACAAACATATTTTCGTGTATTGTATTTTTCACATAATAATAATCTTCTTTCACCACAATTTTTTTTATTTCTTATATTCACTGTAAAATAGTATTATTTTTATTATTTTTTATTGAATTTTATATTGACACTTGTAGGTGGGAAAATTTTTCATGTAATTTATATATCTGGTGTATTTTTTTTTTCCTCCATATATAATATAACGATGTTGGAATGATTTTATTTTATTTTTTTTTATATAATTATAATACTTGAACGAGTATTAAATTATTATAAAATAATATTTACTTTGAGTATTTATTTAATAAATTATTTTCCGGGTTATACACAAAATACCTTGTAAGCCTTTTGTAAATTAAAAATTATTTAAAATTATATTTTCTCTCATGCATATAAAGGGTTAAGTCGAAAAGAAAATCTTTTTTTTTTTTTATTTTTAAATTAAATTTTTATAAAATCCTTTTTATACTTGCAACACAATCGATGCTCTTGAACTGTTAAAATGAGAATATAAATATATACAATGCAAAAAAAAAAAAAATAGTTTTTAAAAGGGTAAATATATATTTAAGACGGAAAAAAGAGATTGAAAAAATAAAAAAAAGAAATTATATGTTTATATAAAAAAAAAAAAAAAAATAAACACAGAGAGTACTCGATTAAATTCCTTTTTTGTTGTCCCTCAAACGTCTGATTGTCCGGATTTCTATGGGGTCATTAGAGCCCATGGATCCCGAGATCAACCTGTCCATCCATTGTGACAACACCGTTGGATAGTAAGTGAAGAGGAAAAGACACCCAGTCGTGCAACTCAACTGTGCATAATATAGTAGCTTCACAAGGATAAGTGGACACCATCATGAGAGTTAAAAATAATATAAAAAAGTTTTTTTTATAAAAAACAAAAAAATAAACAGGATATACATTTAAGTGCATGTTTAACGCATTTTTACTTCAAGTATATAACCAACTCAACAATATCAAAAATTAAAATTAATCTTTCATCAAAAATAATTTTTTTATTTTCAAAAAAAAAATTATTTCTTTAAAATTATAATATTTTTTTTTTTTTATCATAAAATTAACAAAAAAATATTTTATACCCCAAAAATAATTACATCATTTAAATATTTTATATTTTCATTTATCAAAAAAAAAAAAAAACCAGAAGCACCTGATACATTTTATATATTTATCTATAAAAAATATGAAATTTCCATAATTTTTTTAAATATATAAATAAATGAAAATATTTATATATTTTCTTATCGATCATATATATAATTTATATTTTATTGCAAATGTCATGGATGAGAAAATAAATATAAATAAATATAAATAAATAAAAAAAATTGTTGGTATATATATATGGCGCGCGAAGAAGCGTGTAAAGAGTCATACCACACGTAAGAAAACCTCATGTACATATAAATTTATATATATAAAATGTACATGTAAAGTATATACACCTACCTTAAGATGTCTTTCCTCGGGGTCGCCGGCTTTTCAGCGTAAAAGAACGGGTACGGGTGTATAATCTCAGGTTCGTGCGAGCTAAAACCATGCAAAAAAAAAATATATATATATAAAGCAAAAATTTTCTCTTATTTTAATTGTATTATTATTATTTTTATATTGCAAAAGTTTGAGTAGGATAGAATTTAGTATATTAAATTGGAAAGAAAGAGTTAAATATATAAAATGATATGTGTGCATGTTAAAAATATATAAGAGTATGGAAAAAATTGTAAAAAAAAAAATATAAATAAGTAAGACAGCTGTTGCATTTTATTGAGGATGAGAAAAAGAGATGGATTGTTAACTTGAGATGTTGGATGATTGTTTAAAGGGGTAGGGATAAAGGTAGATCGCGGATTGAGTCATTATGCTTGGGGTGGAGTTGGACGACCACAGGCCTCGATCCCTTTTGGCTTCGTGAAAGGAAACCGACCGGATGATATTCAACGTGCACATTTTAACAGACATTGAGTACATCTTTTTTTTTTTTTTTTTTTATTATTATTTTTTTACTTATTTGTTTGATTTTTTAATGATATATTTGATTTTTTTTTTTATACGAAAATTATATATATTTTTTAAATGAAAAATATACAATTTTTTGTTTCAATTTATATATATAAATGATAGAATTAATTGACACTTTTTTCAAATATTTTCTTGTCAAATTAAAAATTAAAAAAAATGCATTTATATTATATAAATAAAATTTATGGTTTTGGATTGAAACTTGTTAGTATGAGAATGTCTTTTAGGGAAATGAGATAAAGATTTAAAATGTTGACAATCTTGTTGGTATATATATATACGAATTATATAAAAATTAAAAAATATAATAATAATAAATATATATATATATATATATAGGTTTAATATTAAACAAGTAATAATCAAGTTTTTTTTATTGTCAAAGTCAAACGATTTGAGTGACTACTCAAGTTTCAAGATAAACGCACTCAACATCAATTTCTTTATTATAATTTTTTTATTTTTTATTTTTTTAATAAACAATTTCATTTCAAATTTATTTAACAAGTTTATTATAATATTTATTATATTTCAAGGTTAACCTCCTTGTTGTATTAATAAAAACAAATACAGGTAAATTGAGACATTATAATATCGACGAGACAAAAAAAGAGAACGTATATATTGAAAAAATAATAAAATAAAAAAAGGTGTATGTTAAATTCGATTAAATTTTTTAAAAATCAACTGAGAACACATGGTTGGCTCTTTGATACCCGCATGAGTCGATGAAAAATGAAAAAAAAAAAAAAAAAAGGTCATGAATTTTTTTTCTTATTCATTTCTCCATGTTGATGATGATGATGATGATGATGATGATGATGATGATGTGGGTTACGCGACGAGTCCGCGGGATACTGACATTCAAGGATCGATAGTTCTAGCATAACCCCCCGGGCATTTCAAAGCATTTTTTTGACAAGTCACTTTTTTTATTTCGACGTCTGTATTTGACCCCGCAGAAAGGCCAATGATTTTATTTCAACAATTATTTTTTATTATTATTTTTCATATTTCTCAGTTTAATAATTATTGTATATGTTTAAATATATCTATCGATACTAGACAGCTTTAAAATAATATATAAAAAATAACGATATATTAATGGAAACATATACACACACCTGCTGCTTTATATCTTCTTTATTTTGATGGGAAATAAAAAAAATAATAATACTAGCAAAATTAGTGGTAGTAGTAGAAAAAGATATGTTCTCATTTTGAGGCTCTCTATGTTGGTTTATATACGATTAGAGTTAGGGAAAAAAAAAAAAAAAGCTCAGGTATATATATGAACTTGGAAAGATTGAGATGAGGTAGAACAAAAATTTAAAGCAAAAAAATAAAATAAATTATATGAGGATGAGAAACGAACGAAAGAGTCGTTAGCTAAACTAGCAGCACGTTCAAAAACACGCGCAGGTGCTGGTAAAAATCCTTCAGGCTGTAATTCTCTTTTTATACATATATATATCTTATATTTTTTTTTTTTTTTTTTTTTTTTTACATACAACATATATGTAGAAAAATTTTTATACTTTTTTTTTTTGTTTAAACATTTTTTTTTTTTGTTTTCATAAATAATTTCTTGTACTATACCTAGGATGAAATTCAAGAAGTTTTTTTAATATAATATTTTTAAAATTTTACATTTGTTGGATAAGTGATTAAAAAAAAATTAAATGTAAATATAATATTGCTGGGAAATATATTTTTTCATTTAGTTAAATATTTATTTTAAATAAATTATTATTAAAATAAATGTTAAATTGTAAAACATGTTGTTAACAAGTATTTTGTCAGTATTACCGGAAATAAATATCCAACATGTTAAAAACAGTGTTAAACCAACCCCAGATTAAAAAAATAGACACGAAATAGATTACTATCCACGCCCATAAAATAAAAAAAAAAATTGAAATTGGAAAGAAAAATAAAAAATAAAATAGGAAATTGAAAAATAAAGCCAAAAGTCATATAAGAAAATGTCAAATTTCATCTATTGTATCCTGATCTTAACACACATGCTGACCAAAAATCTCATTTTACAATATCCTTAATTATTTAACTTAACCTTCAGGATATAGGAGTGTTTTTTCTATACTCTACAATTAACATCCTGGTTAAAAAAAAATATGTATTTAAACATCTCAAAAAAAACATCTACTATATATCCTCTTGAATTTTACAAACGTACACTCAAATAATTTATAATACAAATCATTTATTAAAGTTGAAAAAAAAAATAATAATATCCACATATATAAAATTTTTTTAACAAACCATTATTAAAATAATATAAAATTAATTTTTTTTTATATTCAACTTTTAATAAAAACCATTTAATTAATGAGAAAAAAATAATTTAAAAAATAATATTTTTATATATATTCATTAAATTGAAAGCTTTTTTTTTAAAAAAAAAAAAAAAAAATTTATATATACATCATCAAGTTAATAAAAAAAATATTTAAATTTTAATTAAAAATTCATTTTATTTATAAAATTTATTATTTAAATTAAATAAAATATCTATACAAAATTATGTTATTATTCAATAATATTTTTAAACAATTTTTTTATTTTTTTTTTTTTTTCATATGATTTATTATTTGTATGTTTTTATATTTTAAAATATGTATTTTAGTATTGCATTCACGTCAGTTTGTACATTGCAGTGAAATGTACATTCAGTGTATGAATGCGTATATGAGAGGGTGAGATGATTTTTCGTCTACACAAAATTTCAATGTCCATGCAAACGAAAACGGCGGCCAAATACGGCTGTCAATTATCCATTATATACGGCCTCGGGGACCGTCCAAACCCATCTTTTTAACGATACCTCAAACAAAAATTTCACGTCAACAAAAAGTGAGAAATATTCATATTTTTTTTCATTTTATAAAATAATATATATAAATAAAATATAATTGCATAAATAGAGTAACGATGAATTGAAATTATTGAAGTGAAAATAAATATAATATTCATCAAATATTCAAACAATATATACGCATGTTTATTAAATTTGATTAAAAAATTTCAATTTAATATTTATAAAATAGACTTATATTTCTATGCATGTTATATATTTTTATTATATGTAAATTTATTATTTTTTTTTTTGTATGTACGCGCGCAAATAGTGTTAGTTTTTTTTTTTTTTTTTTTTTTTTTTTTTTTTTTTTTAGTGAATAAAAATACTCGTTTTAAAATAATAAATGTCAGTATATTGGCTTTAAAGATTTATATTTATTTTATATTATTTGTTAAATAAAAAAAATGTATATAAAATTTGAATGATAGAATCGTAAATGCCAATACTCGATAATTATTAAATTTCAATATTTATATATACATAAGGATGAATTTTTACATGTTGCAAATCAAAATTTTTTTATAAATAATATTCTTACCTTAAATTTTGATTAATTATTTTTTTATTTATACAATAACCTCTTGGACAGATCTGTCAATTTATTTAAACCATTAATTTTTTTATATTTTTTTAACATTATTATTTCCAACCTCTTGTTATAACCAACTGACAGCTTTTTATTTTTTTTCTAAAACATTTTAAAAATTAGTTTAATTTATATATTGAGACAACCAAATGACAGACGATGATTTAAATTAGAAATAAAAAAAGTTTAGAAATAAAAGAAATATAACCTTTGCAAATGTTTTTTTAAGAAAAATAAAAAAAACACAAATCTATTGAACAAATAGAAATGTTGGTAAATATAATTTACTATTTATTTTTCTATTATTTCTTTTTTTTTTTTCAAGAAATTTGTTAAACATACCTGGAGTATACTTTCTTTACCTCAACCCGTAACTAATGGTTAAAAAAAAAAAGAAAATTATTTTCTTTAAAAAGTGGCTATACCTGATTTTTTTACGTTTTTTTTTTTTCTGCTAACTATTAGACTCGGTTTTTATTTTTTTACCATTTATTTTTTAAACTTGTCGATAGTGTTGTGGTTATTGAACACGAAACTAAGAGCATAAAAAAATCACATACGTAATTGACATTGAGGTAAAGAAAAAAAAATATATATATATCAAAAGAAAAAAAAAAAAAAATACATAAAAAAATCAAAAGACATTACTTTCTCTTATTTCCGTAACAAATTTTTAAAGGGCAAATTTTTTTGTGTCTCTCAAATATTGTCCCCCATGAAGTGTCATTTATTTTTTACGGATTTTTTTTTTTTTTCAATAAATACCTGCATAAAGAAACAAGGGTAGTTTGACATTGAATATAAAAAAATAAAATGACACATAAAAAAATATAAAAAAGAAACCAAGTTAAAAAACATGTAGCTTAAAAAAAACTTTCTCTAATCACTATTTTACTTCCATGACCAAAGGGCTAAACAATTTTATTTTTCTATTTGATAAATTTATTCTTTGAATAATGTTTTTTACTTCACATGTGGCCATATATTTTTTAACGCTTTTTAAAATTTTTAAAAGGTAAAAAATTTACCACCCACGTCCAGTAAATATATATATATATAAAAAAAAAAAAAAACATCCCTACATTTTTTTTATCAAATAATATAAAGAAACTTGACAATAAATTTTCAATTTAAAAATACAACAAACAAATTGATATTTCAACAAAAAAATCTATATAATAAATTGCAAATAAATTTTTAAATAATAATAATAATAAAATTCGTGACATGAAATTGATTGAGACATGGTTCAAGTAATATGAGCCCCCATGATGTCTCAGTAATAATGCTTTATTACAATTTCCCCTTAACAAGTATTAAAAAAATAAATAAATAAATACTCAACGAGACATGTTATATACCCATATATTCCTCAAGATAATTTAAAAATACAATAATAAAAATGATTTTTAATAAATAAAAAAGTTAAAAAAAATATATAAGATACAGCAAGTCATGCGACAATATTAATCAAATATAATTTAACAATGTATAATTTTATAATAGTTATAACGAGTTTTTAATTGAGCTTATATCATGATAATTATAATTATCAATTCACATCATTATAAAATAGTTTTTTTTTTTTTTTCTTTTTTAAATATAAATTATATACAAATGCATTTAAAAAAAAAAGAACATAACTCTTTTTTAAATCATGTTCATATTTTTATAGTTTCATCATTACAACAAAAACATCAATGAATCATTTTTGATTGTTGAAAATATAAATATAATAGTCACGAGTCATTGAAAACACATGTGCATGATTAACTGAATACAAACATTTGACTATATATATTTTTTTTAATTCATATAATGCAATGAAATATATTTACTTGCTATTATTGTTCAATCAAAATTTGATGTACAAGATGATAATAATGATGAAAAAAATAAATAAATGAATATATAATAATTCGATTCGATTAGGAATATATTAATGCACTTATATATATTTTAAACTCCACCCACGTATCATCATCACTCACTTGAATATTACTGTATCAAATTAATATTATAACTCAACTCTTAACTATTATTTTTATTATTTTTTTATTATAAAAAATAAACCCAAGGCAATCGTAAATCGTTTTTTTTTTTTTTTAAGTCATATATATATGAGAATTTTTATTCTCATTCACAAGTGAATAGTCATTTTAAAAATAAATAAAAATTAATTTTTTACAGGCTCACTGTTTACCTAAGATGTGCCTTGAAGCCTACAAGTCATATATTCCAAAAAAAAAAAAAGTTTAATAAAAAAAAAAGGAATAAGAGACTTTTGTCATGACGATAATATTTATTTTCATTTACTTAACAGTTTTATTTTATCTATTTTTTGAACCCACTTGATCCTCATCTAACAAAGAAAACGTTATACAAATATCAAATTTATTATCATAGTTTTTTTTTTTTTTTTCTTTACTAATAGAGAATATAAATATAAAATTATTTACTTGTAATAAAAAAAATATACATTAAAATATTTAAATCAACATTTTTAATAACAAATTAACAAATAATTTATTTTTATAAAATTTTATTTATTAAATATATTTATTTATCAAGTTAGAGCAAAAAAAAATTTATATTTAGTTTTGAATATTTCAAGTATATAAACTAAGTGAAAAATAACTTAACAAAAAAATAAAATATTTATGTTCTTGATATATATATATATATACAAGTATATCTTTGTGTATATGTATTTTTAATTTCCTTTGAAAATTTCAGTGAGCATTTGGTTGACAGTATCCAGTTGTGCACAGCTTTTTTTACAGTCTATGTGTTCATCTAAAATGAAACAGACATATCTAATGTTTGTCCAAACCATTTCCCAAAATATATAGTGCTGCAGATATATACATTATAATACATTAATATATACACATGTCTAACAAAAAAAAAAAAAAATTAAAAAAAAATATATTAAATATCACCTTCCTTTTCTTGCCCCTAGTATCACAACCCTCCATTAGATTACTATTTGTTCAGGACCCACTGCAAGTCCCCTTAAAAAAATTGTATATATATACATGTAAAATATTTATCAAAAAAAAAAAAAAATTATATACACACGTAAATATATAAATAAAAAATAAAAAAAAAAAAAATGTATGTTTGACTTTTTGGTATAATGTTTACATTGTTGAATAATTTTTATTATCAAAACTGTCATCACTTTTATATTTTTTTAATTCAATTATTGGAGTAAAATTAATTTTAAATTGAATTTATTTTATTTTATTTATTTATTGAATTAAATTGATTTTAATTTGTATTTTATTTATTTTAGATATCTGCTAGTACAGCACAAAATCCAACTTCAAGTGCAAATGACATGGATTGGTTTTCTGGTGTTGCTGAAGAAGAATTACTTTATTATACAAGTAATGATGTTGATTCATTATGGGCTGTGATTGGAAATTTTGTACCACCTCCACCAAGACCACCATATTTACCAGAAGAAGCAATTGCAACTGATGGATTAACTACCTGTGATTTGTGTACCTGGGCATTGCGAAATGACAGGCATTCATCATTTTCTCTTGATGGTACATTGGGTAAGTTTATTATTTATTTCAACGTTATTTTTTATTTTTTACTCCAAAATTTTTATACCTGTTCTAAACAAAAAATTGAAAAAAAAGATCCTAAAAATCACAAAAGCAGGTCAATGACAAGACATAAAATAACAAGGTCAAAAAAAAAAATAACAGGGTCATAAAATTTTTTAAAGAATTTGAAGGTCAAAAAAATTGTTATATAAAAAGGTCAAAAAAAAAAAAATAATGTCACAATATATATTTACGGTACATTACAAGTCGTTTAGAATATAATAATGGAAAGAAAATGTAAATTCTATGTTTGCAAATTTCACGTCTAATTATCGTTAATATTTTTTTCTATTCAATTTTTTTTTTTTTTTTAAAAAGAGCACTTGTATATATGAATACAATTATACTTATATTTTCTCGCTTTCATTTTTTTATCCTCTTTTGTTATTTAACTTTTTTTTTTTTATTTATTTAATTTTTTTTTTACTTCAAGAGTATAACCATGACAGAGTGTATTTTTTCCCAAGACTTGGTTTTGATCCCTTGAACAGACACTTCAACTTGTGTTTATATATATTTCTCAATTTTCATTTTCTTTTTTATATATATTTATTGTCCTCCATTTTTGTTTGATCAATAAACACTGTATAAAAAGCACTTTTAAAACCATTGAATTATTATTAAAACAACGGAAATCCTTTTGATATTTGTCGGCTCAAATGAAGCTTTTATATTCTTCAAATGGTTTTATATTGTATATTTTTTTTTTATATTTTTCTTGATATTTTTTTGGAGTAAACGGAAGTGCACATAGACAAGTTGTCGACATAATTTGACAAGAGTGGGTTTTTTTAAGATATTGAACATGTCACTCGACATTTTAACCCATCAGTATAAATAAACAAATAAAAAAATGAAATAAAATTCATATATATATATAATACAAAACTTTTTAAAATAAATATTTCAACATTTTTTTTATATTTATTAAGTTGTTATCTGACAATTTCATTGTCACATGTGGGAAGTCGTTTGTATCCGTTACAAATGTATCATGAGATTAAAAATCAAATTTTTCTGATAAAAAAAAAGGGAAATAATAAAAAAAAAAATAAAAAAAAATAGACATATATCAGTTAATAAATAATAATAACGGTAGGCGCGTGTTTGTAATGTAGACTCAAGAAAATTAGATATGATATACAGGTAGTAAAATAAAAGTGATGGGGGTAGCAAAGGTATCATAGGGGGAAATAAAATTTTATATATAAGAAGGGGGTGAATTATATGTACTTGGTATGATACCACATCCGGCTGATTTTACCTTTCAACCAATGGGCGTATGCGTGTACACGCAAATATGGCGGATCATATAAAAATTTATTTATCCATATATATATATATATACATGTTCGCACCCGTTG
The DNA here is from genome assembly GCA_011426435.1 of Lysiphlebus fabarum. Taxonomy (NCBI): domain Eukaryota; kingdom Metazoa; phylum Arthropoda; class Insecta; order Hymenoptera; family Braconidae; genus Lysiphlebus; species Lysiphlebus fabarum. Next base: position 357,003 of record WSYQ01000029.1, on the reverse strand, counting down.
TTTCCGTTTCTTCACAGCCCCACCTTTATTCGGCCCTTTTTTTTTTATGTACCTCACGCCCATTCGACTCTTACTGATGAACTTCCTCCACACCTCTTTTTTATATAATTTTAATTTTAATTTTTTTTTTTTTCAAAATTATATTTATAATATTTCAAGATTTTTTAAAAATATATTTATCTTTTTTTTTTACCTGTTTGATGTTTCTATCCTGCGTATATTTTTCTATACGTTGTGTTTTTTAAATAATTTTTTTTTTTTAATTCGCTTCATGGCACCCGCATCTGTCTGACAATCATATATAAGCTTTGATGTCTTAATTTTAACATGTCCTATGGACAAGTATAATTTTCAAAAAAATTTTTTAAATTATATATATTTATAAAAAGATAAAAAAAAAAAATTATAATTTTTTTTAGATGTATAGATTAGCTTTAGGATATATCAGCTGCTGTTGCTTCTATTATATAAAAAATAATAATAATTATTTAAAAAAATAGTTGAAACAATAGATTTATATTTTTATAGCAAAATAGTTGAATGAAAATTTGTGTTAAAGTTTTAGTAGAATATCGTGAGTATTGTCGCTTGTTGTTGAATTTTTTATTACTATTTTTTTTTTTTCATATTTTGTTGATCTTTATCAAGTACCTGCCGATTCTTGTATATCGTTACAAAAAACCACTCGAGGCAAGGTGAATATAAATATAATAAAAAAAAAATATTTCAACACAATAACGATGGTTTTTTTGGGAGGGATGAGGGATGAAAAAAAATATATATGTATATATAAAATCAGGCATACCTGGAACTATGTAACGAGCTCTCTTTCACCTTTTATCTTCCTCGTTATTATTTCTTTTCTTTATTGGCTTCTTCCTTATATTTATAAGTATATTTTATTTTTTTTCTTTAATTTTTTTATTTCTCACCTTACAACTGATTTTCCTTTTTTTTTAAATCATTTTTTTTAACCTTATTTATCTTAATACTTTAACACATTTTTTCATTATTACTGCGGTATGTTTTGAACCTTTTTTTTTTCGGTTTGAATTTCTGCGTTTTTTTTTGTACAACATTTGTTGGAATAATTTTTTTTTTAAATAATAATAACACCCTAAAAAAGACATGTGATGAGAGGAGTTGAACTTTGTTAGGGCTTATTTTATAATTTTTAGAAAATTCAAAATTTCAAAACCAAATATTTTCCAAATTACATGACCGAAAAATTTAAAATTTTTACAGGGGTTACATATCAACCCCTTCAAAAGGTTTTGAGTCCAATTTTTTCAATATTTTTGTCTTTCATGTTAAAACAGAACTGTCTGTTTTATTTTATTTTATTTTTTTTTTTTTTTGTTGTTTAATATATACTCTATCAAAAATTTTAGTTTAACTTTACACACGTGTATCTGTTACCTCCGCAAAAGTAATCTCAAAATGAATCTTGGGTCTCTCGGGATTTATCGGTAGACTTGTGGATCCTTTTACTTTTTTAATTTTTTAATTTTATTGTATATTATCTCTGTTTCTCTTGTATTATATACTATATATTATGTTGCTATTGCAAAAAATTCAGAAGGTTTGAGATAACCAGTCCCAGTGAGAACACATTTGAAATAATAATAAATAAAAAAAAAAAAAACAAATTTATATATATTTATATATGTATACAGAGGCAAACACGTGGGTTAACTCTTTTTAGTGTAGATTTTTTTTATATTTTTAAACTTTCAATCTTTAAATATATATAAATATACAATTGCATATGTTAAGATGCTACTGAATGATAAAATAATCAAAAATATATTTTTAAATTTTACATAAAATTTTATCATTAAAATAAAAAATTATTTTTATATTAATTTTGAATCTTTTTGGCGCATTTAAAAATAATTTTTTCATTCAAAATTTATTTATAAGTATCTATATAAAAAAATTTAGCTCAATTGAATTTTTCTTGTTGTATTTTATCTTACCTGTTATTTTATTAAACTTTATTTTTTTTTCATCTAAAAATATACTGGTTCATTGGAAAATTATTAGATTGGAATTTGTGTTTACGTTGAGATTGTTAGAGACCAGAAAAGATATCCTATCTTGAATTTGTATTACAGAAGCCTTTAACGGTCGACTTATATATCCCATCGTATCTTGTTTTCTATTTATTTATTATTTTTATATATATTAAAATATATATTCTTATTTCTCACATGATACTTATAAAATTGATACAAAATAAAATAATTTAAAAAAACAATTTTTTTATCAAAATTATATAGTAGCCAATTATTATTATTTTTCTTTTTGATATAAATAAATTAATTTTTGTATCACATTACATATAATAACAATAAAAAAATTTAACTATAAAATTCATCATTAATTAAAATTTACAAATTTCAATTTGTTCGTTTGTTATTCACCACAATATAACAGCAATTCGTTGATTAAATTTTTCAATATTTGTGTAAATTAACTCAACTGAATTATTCATTTACAAATGTATATAATTTATATTATTAAATAAAATAAAATTTAAATTAATATACAAATAATATTTAATTAATTTTATTGTCACAAAAAATTTATTAAAATATAATTGACATTGATATTAATTAAAATTATTATTTTTTTTTTATTTTTTTAAATTAAATTTTATCTTCATTGTCATAATTATACTTGTAAAAGTTTTTGACAGTTTATTACTTACTGTATTCCCATGTTTCTTTTAATATCAAAAAAAAAAAAAAAGAAAGAATATAATTATTTTATTTATTTTATTTTTCACACCAAAGAGTGATTTTGTGAGAAAGCCCCCTCAAGCAATTTAAACAACTCTACAAACTAAATTTTAACTTTACACTTTAGCTTGTCTCTTTCAAAACTTTTTTATATATCCCAAAACGCTGCGGGATATATGATCGATAAGTACTTTTTCATTTTATATTTTCTTTTATTTTTTTTATATGCCGGTGTGTATATATTAAAGTCTTATCACTCAACAACAAAATTTTTATTCTTACAACTTGATATTTGTTAACCGTCGGAGCATAAAAATTGCATTTCATTTATATACATATACAAATTGCAATTTGCAAGTAAACCAATATATAAAAATATAAAACATACACACACGGATATATAAATATATAACTTGTATATAAATATATTTTTTAAAAATTAAATTTAACATTTATAGTTTACTTGTCATCTTGTGTTCATGTTTAATTTAAATTTACTCCAAATGTTATATTTAATTTATATATATTTATTTTTAATTTGTTGTCAATGGTATTTATAAATTATTTACTTGTTAAATTAATTTATTCAAATTTATATTTATTTATTTTGTTTTTTTTTTATAATTTTATATAAAAAATTATATATGGTTAAATTCAGTGGGTGGTATGAACACAGAGTCAAATCGTGGTCCAGGATAATTAGCAATGGCGATTGCCAGTACATATCAGTGATCATATACGTGGGTGGTTCCTCTTGATTTCTACCTCATCCTCTTTTTTTTTTTTTTTTTTTTTATTCATTTTATTTATTTCTTTTTCTCTTTTTATCAGTATCTTTTTTTTTTTTTTTTTCCTTGATCGCAATTAGCCGTGAAACAACTCGTTGAATTGCGCGAAACAACATGATGAAAAATAAAATAAAATATTTATTTTTTAAAAATTAATTTGAATAAGTTTTCATCAACTAAATTATGAAGAAATAAATATATAAATAATGTGTTAAACAAAAGCAGAAAAAAGTATGCGATTTCTAATTTTTTTTATACAAAGAGAAATTATAATTTTATTATATTTTTTTTTTTTTAAATATTATTATAATTATTTTCAAGTGTGAAAAAAAATTAAGATAATTATCAAATATATATATTTATATTTAACATATATATCAAGTCATCACGGAAGCCGAAAAACCAAAGAAATACCGGTTCAACTAATTTGATATATCATATGGATGAGTGAGTTTTTGAGATACCTAATAAACGTTTCACTGGACGTGAACATTTTAAACTGTTATAACTGTATGATTTAAATTTTTTTTTTCTAATTCAAATATTATATTAAATGAAAGAAAAGAAACTTAGGTAAAGCCATCAAGTCATCAATTCTTTGCCACACCTTCGACAAGATCAAATGACGGATAACTCGATCATCATCATCATATTATTTTACTATCATCAACAACTTATTTTAGCATTTTATTTTTTTATCTTATTTATAAATGTTTTATTCATTTTTTTACATGTTTTTTTTATTTATATTATTTACTACTGAATTTTTCTCTGTGTAATTTTTTTTTTTTATTTCTACAAAGAAAAATTCATATTGCTATTGAATATTTTTTTGTTAACAATTATAATTATTATTTTAAATTAAAAATAAATATATATTTTCAATTGAGTAATCAATTTTGTAAAATAGAAAGTTGTAATCCATCATTCGAAAAAGTTGTCTCAATTTATATTTTATGATATACCTTATGGCTCAATTTTGCAACAAGATCAACATGAATAAATATATATTTATTTTTATGATATTTTTTAAAACGCGAGTGACAAACAAATATATATATATAAGATCTGGCGGTGTTATGCTTGATTGGACCCCTTTTACTTGGTAAAACACGACAGGTTATATATTTTCTATAAAAGCCGGTTTTCTATATAGGTATATTGATATCGCGTGCCAGACAACGATTGACTCGTCGCTGCTGGTGACTAAATCTCACCAGAAGTCAAGAAAATATATTTGTGTTTTCATGTCGTGTATTAGTTTGTATCGGTCATTTAAAAATTTCAATATACTTGATAACAAATTATTTATAAAATATCATTAAAAAAATATTTTGTTAATGATTTATAATAATTTATTAGCAATAAATTCTCTCATGTCAATCAATGATTTATATTTATAAATTTTTCTACTAAAAAAAAAAAATCTATAATAATAAATAAAAAATATTTATATATATATTTTATGAAATTTTTGTAAATGAATTTTTAGAATATAAATTTTTATTACTGTTGGAAAATTTTCTTTTGGATATTGATTACTTTTTTTACTCAATTTTTTACGAGCAGTTAAATCTTGAATTTTTTTTAAAGGGTTGGGGGATGAATATATGTTTTTTTTTTTTTTCAACAAATGTTACCAAGTATTTTGATGGTAAAAAAAAAAAAACGAAAATTTATATATATATTTTTTTTTTATTCACACCACAAAGATTTTTCTACCTGCAAAATTGCTAAAATTGTGGAATTTTTATTTATTTATTTTTATCTTCAAAGCTATAGATTTTATTTTATTTTTTTACCATCAACATTTTATTTGAAGCAACTAAAAATTTATTTTATTTTTTTGAGTATATATATATATATATATATAAAAACACCTGCAACAAATATTTGTGATTTATTTATTTTTTTATTTAATTAATTTAAGTATAAATAAATAAATAAAATTAAAAATATTGTCAATTTATTAAACGTATAAAAATTTTTTATCGCAATAATATTACTGCAAATGTCGTGCAACTGTTTATTAAAAAAAAAATTTTAAATAGCTCTAAAAATAATTATATCTTGTAGCGTGAAAGTAATATCATTAAAAAAAAAATCAAATACCAAAAAAAATAGTAACATCACTTCCTCGTTGAATTTTCTGAGCACATACACAACATTTGAAGAAACTTCTTTGGCTACGTACTTTACAAAGTAATTATACAAACGTGTGTAACACTATATTCTCAGGTGAGTTTATTCGCAATAGACTCACCACAACTAGGAAGAAATTATTTTTATTTTTCTATTTAAAAAATAATTTAAAAAAAATAAATAAAGATTTTCTTTTTTCTCACTGTATATATACTTCAGAGTTAATTCATCGCTGTTAAAAAAAAAATGCCGCAAAACTATAAAATGTGTTAAAGCTACACTTGGAAATAAGACTTTTGTAGTGTTTTTATATAAATAAATATAAAAAATATAAAAATAAATACATACAGTTGTGTCCAATTATCGCACTGTATTTACAACATATTTTTACTCAACTTGTGGTAGATAATGACTTCTTTAAATGATACTTTAGTTGATTGTCACAATTTAAAAACATCGCAACAATAATATAAAATATATATATATATATATATTGTGGTTTTGTTATACCACCTGTCACCAATTTACTCATTTAATTTGTTTATTTATTATTTTTATTATACCATTTAATGTACTATTATCAAGTAAATTAAATAGCTTTTTGTTTTAATTATTAATTTCATTAATTTTTTTTCTTTTTTTGCAGAAGCATCTGGAGAGTTTGGATGGTTACTTACTTTAGTCATTGTTTCACTTATATCAGCAGCAATTGGAGCTGTTATTATGGTTACTTTACTTCATTGTCGAAGGTAATATTCATTAATTAATTATGAAAATTTTATATTTAAATTATTTAAATTAAGTATATAGAAAGCTTTTTTTTATTATTTATATATAAAATAATTGAGATATAAAATTTAAATGAATTGTTATAATAAAATAATTAATTAATTAATTCTTTGAAATTTAATAATTGTAATAATTAAAATTATTTTTCTTTTTTTTGTTTCAGAATGAAGAATTCTGGTGGTAGAGGTAATTTAAGAAAAATTTAATCAATAATATATATTTATTTATTTTTTTTTTCTTCATATCAATTCCCATCATTTTCAAATAATAATTATAATGATAAAATAAAATTGAGTAGAAAAAATAAAAAAACATTGAGATAGAAAGACAAGTCCCGCAGCTTTCCAACTACCAAGTTTCTTTGCAATCTCTAATATACAAGCCAATCGATAAAGATCCAAGATTTCTTATCTTTTTTAACAATCATCGCTGTCTTCTGCATGTTCCCTGTCGAGATATTTTCTCCTTTTTTTTTTTTTTTTTACATATATATTTTTTAAAACTTTCATAATCATTATTCAAGGTTGTTAAAATATAAAAAATATTTTTTTTTATTTTTTTTAAACAAAATTACCAAATTACTAAAAAAAAAAAAAATTCAAAATATTTCTAAAATTGTATTATGTTTTTTTTTTTTTTAAATAATTTTATTATAAATAAGATATATATTTTTTTTATAAAATTTAACAACAAAAAACAAATATATAATAAATCAAGTTATTTTAAAAAAATGATAATGAGCTAAACATTAAAAATCGTCACGAGTAATTTTATATTTTTCTTGAGCATATCTCCCATCCGGATATGTCGGCGCCAATGTCACAAAACTCTTTTTAATATTATCATCATTATATATATTTTTATTTTTTAATTTAATTTTAAATAATGTTTTTTTCTTTTTTATTTTTTATTCTCTGTCTCGCCATAATTTTGTAACATGGTGCATTTAAGATACTAACTCATTCACCCCAAGTTCATCATTGTCATCAAACCGAAACGAGCTCAAACACATAATGAAAGAAAAAAAATAAATTAAATAAATTAAATAAGGGGTCATAAGGATCGATTGGTATTTAATTAGTTAGCATAATGAAAGTGGCATAAATGTCGCGAACATAAAACAAGACTCATGATTTTCAAGATGAGAAAAAAAAAAATTAAATGAGAAAAGAGAAAGAGTTTGAGAGAGATTAAATAAAGAAGAATTATAAAATCCTTTTTGATACATGAGAAAAACAAACATGAAATAAAATTAAATTTTAAAAAATAAAAAAAATAATATTATATCTATCTGTATTTCTTGTTCATCGTATCATCATTTATTTATTTTATTATTTTTAAATGTTGCTCACTTGGACATGAGACACACGGTGGACATTGAAACGCGTCTAATTAACTTTCTGATTTGAAATCAACCGTGTGCCTCTTCTTCTGTATAGACTGATACGATCAAAATTGCAAACGTCGTTGTCGTTGCATCGATGTTTCAAACATTATTCTATATTATTTTATTTATTTTTTTTCTTACCACCATATATACATTTAATATGTATACCTTTGTCTAATAAACCTTTGACCCTATTTTATAATTTTTTTTTCATTTATAGAGCATCGTTTTTCTACACTTGAATTAATTTCGAAATCAGCAAATACATTTATATAGGTATAAACCTCTTTTCAACAGCAACATTGAGAACCGAATTAATTATCCAACACTCGTACCACTTGAGTCGATCGTTTTTGCATTGCTGTCTCAACACGTTCACAAACCCCCTTTAATTTTCCCCCTTAAACATTATCATCCTATCATTCTATAGACAGTATACATATAAAGTAGATGTATTTTATTTTTTAATTTACGTATGTGATGCTTCTGTCTGTAATCAAACACCTTTTCAACATATTAAATCCAATAAATTTATCAAAAAAAAAAAAAATATATATACAATTTTTTTCATATTAAATTTCTAATTGGTTTATTAAAATATATTTTAATTGATTTTAAAAAATAAAAACAGGATATAAATAAATCATAATTATAATCAAATATTAAATTATTATATTTTATTTTTTTTTTGATTTTGCATTCCATAAGGACACGCGGTATCCTTAGATCTAAAAAAAAATCCTGTTGTGTTATATACGTCTCGATGACATGAGCACAATGGTGAGAGAAGAATTTTAAAGAAAAAAAAGGTCAAAAAAAATATAATAATATGTATGTATATTAATAAAAAGAGTAAAGACTAAAAAATAAAAAATAAAAAAATATTACACAGAGAATATAGTATATCCCTTTTTTTAAAAAAATTTATATAATATTTATCCCCCTGTTTTATATCTTTTTTATATGCCTAGTCATGTCATAATGTTCAATGGGGGGAATCCCATGAGTCCATGACACAAACATACATGAACGTACGAATTTATCCTCATATCATGTAAAAATAATATTTAAAAAAAAATATATATATACCTATATAAATTTAGGGCGGGTAAATATATATATATTTATTCTTTTTGGCATATCAAAATTCTGAATATCATATATATACCCCTCACCTGGCACTTCAAGAGATTCATGTTGACTACCTACCCCTTTGCCCCTTTTTATTGATGCTACATGCTACATGCACCATAGAAAAAGACAACTGTTATCCAACTTGCTCTCTGTATATCATAAAAAAAAAAAAAAATGATATATAATAAAGTGGAAAAAAAAAAAGTTATGAAATATATTATAAGAGAAAAGAGAAAAAGATAGGAGGGTTGGGTGCACAAATGTGAATCATAAAAACGGTTGAACAAAATAAAAAATTATATACATATAGGTATATATGATGTGGGGTGAAATTTGAGAAGACACCACACCCACCCTAAATACATACAAGAGAAAAGAAAGAAAAAAAAAAATCTTAATCTAATTTTCCATCCCTTGATATAGAAATATTTCTCTCTTCTCAATTTCATAAATGAAATATAATAAACAATATTAATTTCATAATCCATTTAAATTTATTATTTCTTCTTATTTTTCTTTGTGATTATTATTATATTTATTATTTAAAATTGAAATTGATTGTATTTATTATATATTTTGATTGAATAAATTTTAATGAATTTTTTATTTATTTATAGCAAATTGTTGTGGTGTTGATGATGAATCAAATCCTCAAGAAGCACTTGGTGGTGGTACTGGTGGTGTTGCTGGTGGTGTTTCAATTATTCCTGATAGACCACCATTAGAACTTGATAAATTACCACCATATCATGATGTAACACCAACACCAGGTAAATATATATTTTAATAAATTATAAATAAATAAATAATAATAATAATATTAATAAACTAACTAAATTAACATATATAAATATATATATAATTAAGTAAAATAATAACAATTAACAAAATTAACTAAAATAAAAAAAAATCCTTCTTCTTCCTTTTTTTCTTAGTTTTATATTTTTATCCATCAGGACACAATGTATGGTCATGGCTTGGTTCACGTCGTGGTGGTGGTACTGCTGGTGTTGTAACAACACCATTAAATTTACCACAACATCGTTGTCAAATAAATATACCAGTTGAAAATCATTATACACACATGCAAACAGATGAAGCACTTTATGCTGAATTAGATTCACAAACAGCAAGTTATGCTAGTGATTTACAATTACAATTACGTAGTAGTTCAACATATGATGATGGTGGTTTAATACCTGGTGAAGATGATGATTATCATGAACTTGATGCTGCTAGATTACATCGTAGATATGGTAACAATGAGACTGATACATTAAAACGTGATTCTGGAAGAACACAACATAGTCAAAGGTAAAATAACAATTTTTTTTAGAATTTTTTAAATTCAATTTCATTGAATATAAAAAAAAAAAAAATTAATTAAACAATAATTTATTATTTATTTTATTATTACAGAATAAAAGAACCAGACTACGAAATGTATGAAAATGGTCCATCATCACCAGTTCCACCAATAAATTTACCAAATAATATTGTAAATAATAGTAATAATAATAATAGTAATAGTAATAGTAATCATAATAATATTATTAATAGTAATAGTCATCATCATCATCATCATCATCATCATAATCATCATCATAATCATCATAATCAACATAATCAACAAATACGTTCATCAAGTACAAATGATATTAATCCATCATATCAAAATACAGCATACACTGGTAGTGATGTTGAACTTGATGGACAATTATTAAGTAGTGCACCAAGTAGTGCATATTATAGTGATCTTAGTTCAAATTCAAATAATCATAATACTAGTAGTAATTGTATGACATTACCAATAACTATGAATAGTATTAATCATGAACAAACAATACATTATAGATTAGCATCAATTAATGAAACAACAACAACAACACCTTCTGATTATATTTGATATATGTCTATGAGAAAAACAAACAGAAGATATCGATTAAGAATTGATTAGTTTAAATCATTTTTTTTTTTTTGTTTTATTTTTTATTTAAAAAAAAAAACAAACAAAAGACAGAAAATAAATTAATTATGTTGTTGTTTTTATATTTAAATATATATTTTTTTTTTGTATTTAAAATTTTTTTTTTGTTTGAAACATATCAATCTGAATAATGTTAAAATAGTATATCATTAGATCTTCTCATTTTAAATTCAATTTTTTTTGTTTTATTTTTATTTCGTTGATTTTTTTTTATTATTTTAATTTGATAGCAGAATGAAATTTGCACAGTACGAATGAAGTTATTTCGTGGAACAGGTGTTTCGTAATTTGATGGTTTACATACACATGCACATACCAACATAAATCTATATATATATATATATATATTTAAACATTTACACTGACAAGAGGGTATATATATATGGATAAGCCTGTAAGGGAATAACCACTCTTCTTTTCTTCCAATTTTTTTTATTATTTAATTTTTTTGCTCTCACAATTTTTTTATTCTCGCATTTTGCTCTTCACCATATTCAATGGCCTCAATCTCAGCCATTATAAATATATAAATATATATATATACTTATTTATAAATTTTATTACTATTTTATATATCACAACCAATAGCAAGTTAAAAAATTGATTTAAAAAATTTTTATTCACTTATTTTAATAACGAAAAAAAAAAAAACAACAAAAAGTAAAATAATGTATTTCGAATCTAACTTATACATATATATATATTTTTAATCATTTTATTTTACATTGAAATAATTCGTTAAAAAAATAAATGTTGAGAGTTGAAAAAAAAAAAATGAATAAAAAAAATTGGTAAAGAAAATATGCTGATAAGTATTGAGTAGGGATATCATTAGTGTCCTTGATACGTTTTACATGTATATATATATATAAGAAGAAGAAGAAGAATAAAGACAGCTTGCCTCCATACTTACACGCACTTTAATTTATTATCAAGTTAAACAACAACCGTGGCAAAAGACACTGTGGGTGCTTGCGGCTTGACTTTTATTTAAAATTTTTTTTTTTTAAATAAATTTTTTAACATTATTGTATATTTTATTAGTTTTTTGAAACATTACTTTATTATTATTATTGTGCGTGTATGTATATGGACTGAATGATTTTACTCGTCGATTTATACAAGTGTGTTAAAAACAAAGATAATTGTGCAACAGATGCAACAATGCTATTGTGTATGTGTGTGTGTGCCCTCGTGGGCACGCAGTAATTAATTGCAATGCTCGCGGTCACAAAAAATAAATAGAAAAAAATATATATAAATAAAAAAAGGGTGGTTGGGAGGAGGAGTACAGAATGAAGAGAATCAAGAGGGCGGTAATGATTCTCTCCTCTTCACATTATTCAACTTTAAAAAAATCCCACGATACTCGTTGGTTATTTAATAAAAAATTAAATATTTATAAAAAAACAAAGAAATATAGAAAATAAAAACAAAATTAAAATAATAAATAAATAAAAAATATTGTAAAAATAATAAGAAAAGAAAAAAAAAAAAAAAATCAGAAAAAAAATAAAGACTTGGTATGTCTGCGACACGGTAGTTACTTTATCGAATTCTCAAATGTCTAAGAATATTTGTGAACTCGAAAAAAAAGACGTAATTTTTTAAATTTTTTATTCAAACGAATAAAATTTTTTGAATGCGTTTTTTATTTATTATTTTGAATAATCAAACTTGTACAAAATATTTTTTTTTTTTTTTTTTTTTTGTAATTTATATAAATATTTAGAAAAAAAAAATTATATATATTCAATTTTATTATTGTAGAGAAATTAACATTGACTTTGACACTGTTTTTTTGTTATTTAACAGTGTTTAAGTCATTGCTCTTCGATGTCAAAAAAGAAAAAAAAAAATCATAAATAAGTCAGCGATTAGTCGCCAATTTTCGTAATAATCGTACTTGATAGTCTAAAAAAAATTAAAATAATTAATATAGTAATTATAATGACGAATATATCATTAAAAATATCTTGTATATATGGATAGAGAATAATTTAAACAATGTACATTATTTATCAATGAATTAATATTTATATTATATAACTGAGTGAGGTATGAAAGAAATGTTAAAAAAAAACAGATCTATGTAGTGTTTTTTCTATTCGAGCAAATAATTATAGAAAGACAAAAACAAAATGAATTAAAAAACAAAAATAAATGGATAAGAAATAATATGATGAGTTGATTTATTGATTTAATTGAAATAATTGAATTTTCAGGTGTTGAGAATAGTAAGATAACACGAGAATATTTAAAATATAATGATCTGATAATTATTATTTTTTGTATCATCAGAATTTTCACGATACAATATACACAAGAAATTTTTCAAAAAATTTCAAATTATAGAAAAATAATAGAAGGATGAGAGAGGTATTCAGGTGACTACAAAAAAATTGATTGAAAATATTTTCGAAAAATTTCAAGTTGTAACAGGGTTACAAAAGTCGAAAAAAAGTATTCGATGCATTTTCTACTTTTTTTTCTATATAATAATTAATATTTTTTGAAAAATGGATATAGGGCTTTTAAAAAAAATCAAAAAAATATCAGGTTTTAACAAGGTTATAGAACTTGACAAGAGGTATCCGATGCTGTTTCCCGTTTTTTTCTAGGATCAGGACTTTTTTTTTTTTTTGACCTGCTGCATTTAAAAAAAATCAAAAAAATATCAGGTTTTAACAGGGTTATAGAACTTGACAAGAGGTATCCGATGCCGTTTCCCGTTTTTTTCTAGGATCAGGACTTTTTAGGGAAGTGACCTGCTGCATTTAAAAAAAATCGGAAAAATATCAGGTTTTAACAGGGTTATAGAACTTGACAAGAGGTATCGATGCCGTTTCCCGTTTTTTTCTAGGATCAGGACTTTTTTTTTTTTTTGACCTGCTGCATTTAAAAAAAATCGGAAAAATATGAGGTTTTAACAGGGTTATAGAACTTGACAAGAGGTATTCGATGCCGTTTCCCGTTTTTTTCTAGGATCAGGACTTTTTGAAATAATTGACCTGGTGCATTTAAAAAAAATCGGAAAAATATGAGGTTTTAACAGGGTTATAGAACTTGACAAGAGGTATCCGATGCCGTTTCCCGTTTTTTTCTAGGATCAGGACTTTTTAGGGAATGTGATCTGCTGCATTTAAAAAAAATCGGAAAAATATGGGGTTTTAACAGGGTTATAGAACTTGACAAGAGGTATCCGATGCCGTTTCCCGTTTTTTTCTAGGATCAGGACTTTTTTTTTTTTTTGACCTGTGCATTTAAAAAAAATCGGAAAAATATTAGGTTTTAACAGGGTTATAGAACTTGACAAGAGGTATCCGATGCCGTTTCCCGTTATTTTCTGGGATCAGGACTTTTTAGGGAAAGTGATCTGCGGCATTTAAAAAAAATCAAAAAAATATCGGGTTTTAACAGGGTTATAGAACTTGACAAGAGGTATTCGATGCCGTTTCCCGTTTTTTTCTAGGATCAGGACTTTTTAGGAAAAGTGACCTGCTGCATTTAAAAAAAATCAAAAAAATATCAGGTTTTAACAGGGTTATAGAACTTGACAAGAGGTATCCGATGCCGTTTCCCGTTTTTTTCTAGGATCAGGACTTTTTAAAATAATTGACCTGCTGCCTTTAAAAAAAATCGAAAAAATATCAGGTTTTAACAGGGTTATAGAACTTGACAAGAGGTATCCGATGCCGTTTCCCGTTTTTTTCTAGGATCAGGACTTTTTAGGGAAAGTGACCTGCTGCATTTAAAAAAAATCAAAAAAATATCAGGTTTTAACAGGGTTATAGAACGTGACAAGAGGTATCCGATGCCGTTTCCCGTTTTTTTCTAGGATCAGGACTTTTTAGGGAAAGTGATCTGCGGCATTTAAAAAAAATCGGAAAAATATGGGGTTTTAACAGGGTTATAGAACTTGACAAGAGGTATCCGATGCCGTTTCCCATTTTTTTCTAGGATCAGGACTTTTTAGGGAAAGTGACCTGCTGCATTTAAAAAAAATCGGAAAAATATGGGGTTTTAACAGGGTTATAGAACTTGACAAGAGGTATCCGATGCCGTTTCCCATTTTTTTCTAGGATCAGGACTTTTTAGGGAAAGTGACCTGCTGCATTTAAAAAAAATCGGAAAAATATGGGGTTTTAACAGGGTTATAGAACTTGACAAGAGGTATCCGATGCTATTTCCTGTTTTTTTCTAGGATCAGGACTTTTTAGGAAAAGTGACCTGCTGCATTCAAAAAAAATCGGAAAAATATCAGGTTTGATCAGGGTTATAGAACTTGACAAGAGGTATTCGATGCCGTTTCCCGTTTTTTTCTAGGATCAGGACTTTTTGAAATAATTGACCTGGTGCATTTAAAAAAAATCGGAAAAATATCAGGTTTTAACAGGGTTATAGAACTTGACAAGAGGTATCCGATGCCGTTTCCCATTTTTTTCTAGGATCAGGACTTTTCAGGGAATGTGATCTGCTGCATTTAAAAAAAATCGGAAAAATATTAGGTTTTAACAGGGTTATAGAACTTGACAAGAGGTATCCGATGCCGTTTCCCGTTATTTTCTGGGATCAGGACTTTTTAGGGAAAGTGATCTGCGGCATTTAAAAAAAATCAAAAAAATATCGGGTTTTAACAGGGTTATAGAACTTGACAAGAGGTATTCGATGCCGTTTCCCGTTTTTTTCTAGGATCAGGACTTTTTAGGAAAAGTGACCTGCTGCATTTAAAAAAAATCAAAAAAATATCAGGTTTTAACAGGGTTATAGAACTTGACAAGAGGTATCCGATGCCTATTTCCCGTTTTTTTCTAGGATCAGGACTTTTTAGGGAAAGTGACCTGCTGCATTTAAAAAAAATCACAAAAATATTAGGTTTTAACAGGGTTATAGAACTTGACAAGAGGTATCCGATGCCGTTTCCCGTTTTTTTCTAGGATCAGGACTTTTTAGGGAAAGTGATCTGCGGCATTTAAAAAAAATCGGAAAAATATGGGGTTTTAACAGGGTTATAGAACTTGACAAGAGGTATCCGATGCCGTTTCCCATTTTTTTCTAGGATCAGGACTTTTTAGGGAAAGTGACCTGCTGCATTTAAAAAAAATCAAAAAAATATCAGGTTTTAACAGGGTTATAGAACTTGACAAGAGGTATCCGATGCCGTTTCCCGTTTTTTTCTAGGATCAGGACTTTTTAGGGAAAGTGACCTGCTGCATTTAAAAAAAATCAAAAAAATATCAGGTTTTAACAGGGTTATAGAACGTGACAAGAGGTATCCGATGCCGTTTCCCGTTTTTTTCTAGGATCAGGACTTTTTAGGGAAAGTGATCTGCGGCATTTAAAAAAAATCGGAAAAATATGGGGTTTTAACAGGGTTATAGAACTTGACAAGAGGTATCCGATGCCGTTTCCCATTTTTTTCTAGGATCAGGACTTTTTAGGGAAAGTGACCTGCTGCATTTAAAAAAAATCGGAAAAATATGGGGTTTTAACAGGGTTATAGAACTTGACAAGAGGTATCCGATGCCGTTTCCCGTTTTTTTCTAGGATCAGGACTTTTTGAAATAATTGACCTGGTGCATTTAAAAAAAATCGGAAAAATATCAGGTTTTAACAGGGTTATAGAACTTGACAAGAGGTATCCGATGCCGTTTCCCGTTTTTTTCTAGGATCAGGACTTTTTAGGGAAAGTGACCTGCTGCATTCAAAAAAAATCGGAAAAATATGGGGTTTTAACAGGGTTATAGAACTTGACAAGAGGTATTCAATGCCGCTTCCCGTTTTTTTCCAGGATCAGGACTTTTTTTTTTTTAAGACCTGCTGCATTTAAAAAAAATCGGAAAAATATGGGGTTTTAACAGGGTTATAGAACTTGACAAGAGGTATTCGATGCCGTTTCCCGTTTTTTTCTAGGATCAGGACTTTTTAGGAAAAGTGACCTGCTGCATTTAAAAAAAATCAAAAAAATATCAGGTTTTAACAGGGTTATAGAACTTGACAAGAGGTATCCGATGCTATTTCCCGTTTTTTTCTAGGATCAGGACTTTTTAGGGAAAGTGACCTGCTGCATTCAAAAAAAATCGGAAAAATATGGGGTTTTAACAGGGTTATAGAACTTGACAAGAGGTATTCAATGCCGCTTCCCGTTTTTTTCCAGGATCAGGACTTTTTTTTTTTCAAGACCTGCTGCATTTAAAAAAAATCGGAAAAATATGGGGTTTTAACAGGGTTATAGAACTTGACAAGAGGTATCCGATGCCGTTTCCCGTTTTTTTCTGGGATCAGGACTTTTTAGGGAAAGTGATCTGCGGCTTTTAAAAAAAATCAAAAAAATATCAGGTTTTAACAGGGTTATAGAACTTGACAAGAGGTATCCGATGCCGTTTCCTGTCTTTTTCTGGGATCAGGACTTTTTAGGGAAAGTGATCTGCGGCATTTAAAAAAAGTTGAAAAAATATCGGGTTTTAACAGGGTTATAGAACTTGACAAGAGGTATCCGATGCCGTTTCCCGTTTTTTTCTAGGATCAGGACTTTTTAGGGAAAGTGACCTGCTGCATTTAAAAAAAATCGGAAAAATATGGGGTTTTAACAGGGTTATAGAACTTGACAAGAGGTATTCAATGCCGCTTCCCGTTTTTTTCCAGGATCAGGACTTTTTTTTTTTTCAAGACCTGCTGCATTTAAAAAAAATCAAAAAAATATCAGGTTTTAACAGGGTTATAGAACTTGACAAGAGGTATCCGATGCCGTTTCCCGTTTTTTTCTAGGATCAGGACTTTTTAGGGAAAGTGACCTGCTGCATTTAAAAAAAATCAAAAAAATATCAGGTTTTAACAGGGTTATAGAACGTGACAAGAGGTATCCGATGCCGTTTCCCGTTTTTTTCTAGGATCAGGACTTTTTAGGGAAAGTGATCTGCGGCATTTAAAAAAAATCGGAAAAATATGGGGTTTTAACAGGGTTATAGAACTTGACAAGAGGTATCCGATGCCGTTTCCCATTTTTTTCTAGGATCAGGACTTTTTAGGGAAAGTGACCTGCTGCATTTAAAAAAAATCGGAAAAATATGGGGTTTTAACAGGGTTATAGAACTTGACAAGAGGTATCCGATGCCGTTTCCCGTTTTTTTCTAGGATCAGGACTTTTTGAAATAATTGACCTGGTGCATTTAAAAAAAATCGGAAAAATATCAGGTTTTAACAGGGTTATAGAACTTGACAAGAGGTATCCGATGCCGTTTCCCGTTTTTTTCTAGGATCAGGACTTTTTAGGGAAAGTGACCTGCTGCATTCAAAAAAAATCGGAAAAATATGGGGTTTTAACAGGGTTATAGAACTTGACAAGAGGTATTCAATGCCGCTTCCCGTTTTTTTCCAGGATCAGGACTTTTTTTTTTTTGACCTGCTGCATTTAAAAAAAATCGGAAAAATATGGGGTTTTAACAGGGTTATAGAACTTGACAAGAGGTATTCGATGCCGTTTCCCGTTTTTTTCTAGGATCAGGACTTTTTAGGAAAAGTGACCTGCTGCATTTAAAAAAAATCAAAAAAATATCAGGTTTTAACAGGGTTATAGAACTTGACAAGAGGTATCCGATGCTATTTCCCGTTTTTTTCTAGGATCAGGACTTTTTAGGGAAAGTGACCTGCTGCATTCAAAAAAAATCGGAAAAATATGGGGTTTTAACAGGGTTATAGAACTTGACAAGAGGTATTCAATGCCGCTTCCCGTTTTTTTCCAGGATCAGGACTTTTTTTTTTTCAAGACCTGCTGCATTTAAAAAAAATCGGAAAAATATGGGGTTTTAACAGGGTTATAGAACTTGACAAGAGGTATCCGATGCCGTTTCCCGTTTTTTTCTGGGATCAGGACTTTTTAGGGAAAGTGATCTGCGGCTTTTAAAAAAAATCAAAAAAATATCAGGTTTTAACAGGGTTATAGAACTTGACAAGAGGTATCCGATGCCGTTTCCTGTCTTTTTCTGGGATCAGGACTTTTTAGGGAAAGTGATCTGCGGCATTTAAAAAAAGTTGAAAAAATATCGGGTTTTAACAGGGTTATAGAACTTGACAAGAGGTATCCGATGCCGTTTCCCGTTTTTTTCTAGGATCAGGACTTTTTAGGGAAAGTGACCTGCTGCATTTAAAAAAAATCGGAAAAATATGGGGTTTTAACAGGGTTATAGAACTTGACAAGAGGTATTCAATGCCGCTTCCCGTTTTTTTCCGGAATCAATATTTTTTGAAAAATTATTATGAGGCTTTTAAAAAAGTCGTAAAAATAGCGGGTTGTATCAGGGTTATAGAACGTAGAAAGAGGTATTTGATACATATTTCTTTTTTCTCTTAGGATTTCTATTTTTTAAAAAATCCTAATGACTCATTTGAGAATTTAAAAAAAAAATTTTAATTGAAACAGGATCATAGAACAGAAAAAGAGGTATTCAGACCTTCATTTTTTTTTTCTATCATTTTTTATCTGACTATTTATTCAAATAAATTGTTAATAATATTTCACAATATAATGAATATTATTCACTTTTGGAAGTTTAGATTCGTTAACATGATTATTGTTGATAGAGTATAATTTTTTATTTTTAATAATAAAAAAGAAAAAAAAAGGTTTTGTGTTAAATCGTTTTGGTCTTTGCACACGTAATGTTATTTATTTATTTATTTATTATACAAAATTTTTAAGGGCGGGATATATAAATTATACATGTAAATATATGGTCAACAGAGGGCAACGGTTGAAGATCCAAATGTCTGATATCGAAATATGTGTTGGCGCGATATCCATTGCACTTTCTTATTCGTTTTTTTTTTTCATTATCTTATTTTACTCTTGTTGGTTAATTTTTTTATGTGTGATTTTCAAAGACAAGTTTTTTTCACTTTTATTTTTGTAAAAACCGTATATAAAAATTTTTTAAATTTCTATAATTTATACTCGATTGCTTTATACTCAAATACTTTGACAAAGCCTCAATGAACTTTGTCAAATTCAGGTCAATTCAGGTAATAAAATTAAATTTTACCATGAAAGATTTTGAAACACCAGAAAGGCAGAATGTAAGTTTCAATAACAATATGAAGTTATTTTATTTTTTCATTGGTATATTTGAGAAAAAATAAAAACCAGTTATTGTGATGTTTAAAAAATTTAATAATATTTCTAATTAAATAAAACAACACATTGTTTGATTTTATTTTCTTTTTACATCTCATTTACTTATTCATTATTTTTCAAAAAAAAAAAAAAAACACATTCATCATAATAATTCATTCACTCTTGCGCATCAACTTATAATTATAAATGATGTTATCAATGATCAGTTAGAAATATAATTTTTTTGTTTGTTTGTTTTTCATTCTTTTTTTTTTTTTTTTCATAACTACAAAGTATGATACATAGAGAAATATGTTTTTTAATTTTAATTATATCAATTATTTAATTAATTTCTTTTTTTTTTTTTTTATAAGATTTTTTTTTTTGAGTTGTTATAAGAAGTATTTTTAATTTATTTATATCAAATACTAGAATTTATACTTTTCAAGTTTAATCAGTATTTATGATTTTAACATATTTTTACATTTTTTTTTTTTTTTTTTATCAAGGTAAATGTCAGTTTGCAGAATAAATGCAAGGAAGAGATTTATCATCAAGTCAAATACCTGATAATGATATTTGTTTTTTTTTTTGCAAATGTAAATACTTTGGATAAACCACAGAGAAAAAAAAAAAAAAAAAAACTGATATATCTTTGTTGATCTATTCTCTTTGTTTGTTTTATAATTGTTTCAATAACTATGATTTTTTTTAAACAGTTTTAAAAGAAATAAAATAAACTAAATAATAAATAAAAATTAGATAAATACAAGACATTTGAAAAACAATATGTCTATGAAATTATTGTTAATCAGTATCTTGATGAACATAAATTTTAAGTGCATGTTCACGTCTACGATATGTTGAAGTTGATGAAGTACGATTATCTTTTGATGAATTAACACTATCAGTTGTATCAGTTATATCTCTTTTTATGTGAATGAAAGATTGTTTAGCTGCATCTCTGTAAATAATTATATAAAAAATTAATATACAATTAAATTAACTAAATAATATTATTAAAATAAAAAAATGTAATAATTACTTGTAATAAATAACAGCTCCATCATACAATGCTGGTACATCATCACCAATTGCTATACTTGTCCATTTTAATGATCCACTTCTTTGTGATTGTCCAAGTGGCCAATTACCTGAAGTAAATTCTAAATTTTCACCTGGTATACCAGATAATTCAGATATTTTTTCAGTTAATTCTTCAATAGTTGCTTGTGCTGATGATAATATAATTTCTTGATATTCTTGTCCATAATCAATACCAGTCGAACATTTAACAATAACAATAATTTGTCGATTATCAATAACTTGTTCAACACCATCTAATATTTGTAAAACAATTTCAATTGATGGTTTTTTACAAATTTCATGTAATAATTGATGATTAAAATATACTTTTGATGGCTGTTGATGAATTTTATGTCTTAATCTTATATTATCAATTGATATATCAGTATCCATTTTAGTTTTCATATCACTGACAATAATATTTTTTAATTGTTTAATAGTCATATTTTTTGTTCCAATAATATCAAATAAATATTGAAAACTTGAATCAGCTGATGATGATTGATTTAAATTTAATTTATATAATTTAATTTTAATTTCATTATTACCAAGTACACGTAATAATATCATATTTAATGTTGTATTATTATTTATTTTATCACCTATTCTATTATCATCATATTTATTTGAATAACTAATATCTTCAATATGATCATTATCTTCTGCTTCTAATTTAAAACAAGTTTTTGATATACCAATGAATTTTTCTAATTTTATTTTAAATATTTGTATTTTTAAATTTTTATCAACCAATAATTTCAGGTACTTTTTTCCATTTTCATCAGTTATTGTTTTAGTTACTTTGAAATATTTTTTTAATTCAATATTTAATAATTCTTTTTTATAATCTGTTTCTTTATTTGAATTTTGATTATCTGTTGAATCATTATCATTATCATTATCATCATCTTCTTCTTCTGATACATTACCAACAAGTGTTCTATCAGAATCACTTTGACTACTATCTTCACTATTACTTTGTTCTTGTAATTCATCATTTTCAGTTGTTGTTGTTGTTGTTGTTCCATTTGTATCTTTATTACCATTAATTATATTATTATTATTATTATTAGTAGTAGTAGTACTATTATTATCACCAGAATCAATACATTTTTTTATATTATTATTGATATTATTTAAATGATTACAATCATTATCATAATTTTTATATTCATCAATTAATTTAATATTCATTTCATCAAGTTTTTCTTTACTCATATCTGGTAAATTAATTTTTAAATAAATTGCTTCATCAATATCATTAGCTAATTTTGTTAATTTTTTCATATTTAATTGATATTTATTATTATCATCATCAACATTATCATTTTGTATTAATAATATTTTAGCATTAACATCATATATAAAACCTTGTGTTTTTAATTCAGCATTATCATCATCAAGTATTTTAACTGAATCAGTATGTGATCTAACAATAGCAGCACATATTATATTTTTATAATTTATTGAAAATTCATTAGCAAGTTCATTTTTAAGATCTGATATTTTTTGTGAATATAATGCACGTCCAGTAAATGGACCATCAATAATATCATATTTTTTATAATCAACAATATATATTGTTGTTTTAAATGCATTTGGTAAATAATTTTTAAATAATTTATTTTTATCACGTATTTCAAGTAATAATTCATAACAACTATTTTGTTCATCATTTTTTTCTAATACATCAGCTATTTTATCATTATTATTTTTTTCATCATAACTATGTTTTATAAATTCATTTGTTGGATCCCAACTAACAAGACGACACTGTTCAATATCAATAATATTCTCTAAATTTAATTCTTTATATGCATGTTCAATAGCTTTTTTTAATGTTTCATCTTCAAAAAAATATATTTTTTTCTTTTTAATAATATTATCAATTGGATGAATACATGATACACGTGCTGATGTTAATGATGATTTTGTTCTATAATAAGATAATTTATTTTCATCATCTTCATTTTTAATTTTTTTTAATAATTCTTTAATATGTTTTGGAAAATTATCAATAGTCATTGGTAATGCATTTCTTTCATTATCAATTTGACGATACATAAGCATATATGCATTTGTACTTGAACCATAATAACCACTATAAAATCCACGTGTTGGTCCACCACCAAATGTTTTTTGTATATCATTTTGTGTTATTGATGATACATCTTGATCATTAAAACATAACCATTGATTTGTTTTAAAGTCTTTAATATATGCATAATAATGACCACCAGATGCTGAACCACTGTGTATCATTATTGCATATAATTCATAATTATATGGTCCTTTAATATGACATTTATCATTATCTTGACTATGTGTACTTGATGTTGATGGTCCATTTGACATGTCAATACCTTCATCATCATCTTGTTCAGTATTAATTGTTGATGTTGTTGTTGCTATTATCGGTTGTTGTTCTTGTTGTGGTAATGGTGGTGTTGTTGATTCTGGTGATGATGGTGGTGTTGCCAATGTTGATGTAATTGTTGTTGTTGTTGTTGCTGTTGATAAAACACTATCAGATATTAATAATTCATCATGATTATTTAAATCATTTGTTGATGAATCATCACATTTAACACCAACACCAGCATCTTCATCATTAACTGATGATTCTTGTGTATCATTATTATCATCAATAACAAATGAATTTAAATTTAATTCATCTGGAAATGATACTTTATCATTTAATTTAATACGTTGTAATGTATTATAATCAAAATCAAAACGTTTTAAATGTAAAGTTAATAAATATGGAAATTTTTTAAATTTTAAACCTTTATGTGCATCAGTTTTTTTATTACATTTTTCACAATAATATTGATTAACACCATCAAGTGTTTCTGGTTGTACAAATGCACGTAATGCTTCTTGTACATCATTATATGCAACATTACAACCAAATGGTCTAACTGGTAATGGTATATCTAAAAATGTATCTTCACGACTTTTAATTGTTTTACATGTTAAACATTTAACATAATCAATCATTTTACCTTCATATAAACGATTTATTAAATCTGATTGTTTTGTATTTTTAAATGTTTGTTCTAATGCATCAAACATAACACGACATAATTCTTGTATATCATGTTGATGCCATGCTTCTGTTGAATCCCAACCAAAACTTTTTGTTAATGATGTTGTTTTAACTGAATTTTTATCAGATGTTTGTAAATTTAAAAATAATTTTTGTAATTGATATGGTATACTTTTAGCTTCATCTTTTTCTGTAACATCAACATATTCCCAATTATAAAGTGCATTACGAAATTCTGGTGTCATATATAATGCTTGTAA
Organism: Lysiphlebus fabarum; assembly: GCA_011426435.1. Taxonomy (NCBI): domain Eukaryota; kingdom Metazoa; phylum Arthropoda; class Insecta; order Hymenoptera; family Braconidae; genus Lysiphlebus; species Lysiphlebus fabarum. Next base: position 332,528 of record WSYQ01000029.1, on the reverse strand, counting down.
TAAACTATTTAAATAACAAGTCATTGCTTGATTAACAAGACCAACATAATTATTTGATGATAAATTATTAATAATAATATTATTATTGTTGTTGTTGTTGTTATTATTAATATTAATATTATTATTATTATTTATTGTTTTATTATCATTTTCATAATAATTTGTTGTATTATTATTATTATTATTATTATTCTTAACACCAATTGATTTCATTTTTTCAATAGTGTTAAATAATTGATCAACTGCTGGATCATTACATGATTTTACATGTGAATCTTTTGACCATCGCATCATTTCAATTGTTTCAGCTGGTGCTAATGTTGTATTAATATTATTATATAAATTTTTATTTGGATATTCACTAGCAGTACCATTTTTAATTGATTCAATACAATCATTGAAATTTGAAAAATTAAATTTTTTAAGAACTTCATAATTTATTAACTTTTCATCATGTTTTGTTATATAATTATTAATAATTGAATTATCTGTTTTATTTATTATTTGTATATTTTTTATTTCAATTGTTAATTTATTTTTAAAATTAAATTTTAATCCCAAATCTTTAAATGTTTTATTATAATCATCACCAAAATTTATTGATAAATGATGAAATTTAACTATTATATGTGATTGTATCATATTTTTTGTAAATAATTCATTGTAACATAAATTCATAATATTATTTTGTAAATCTTTAATTGTTGAATTTTGTGTTATTATAAAATTAAATGGTAAATTATGTGGTTTAGAAATATTTGTTTTATCTATTACTTTTAATACAATAAATTTTGGTGATTCAAATAATATTTTTTTATTATTACCATCAATATTATCATCATCATCACAAAATTTATATGCAATACCTAATCTTGATTGTTTATTTGTATCAATATTCAAATGATGATCAATTATTTTTTTATTATTGTCATAATATATTTCAATTTCATTCCAGTTAAGTTTACAATCACTTATTGGACGATTTTCTTTTTGTAACCATGTTATTAATTGACAAATTAATGATACTTCACATTCAGGTGATATTAGACATCTAATATTTGATATTTCTACTGGTATAAGTGCTGTTTCATGTATCAATACTAATATATCAAGTGAAGAATTAATATCATTTTGTCCTAATTGATAATTATCAATTGCTTCAACAACCATTTTGATTTATTTATTTATTTGTTTGTTTTTAATTATTATTTTCTTTTTTAAATCTGTAAAAATAAAATTTTATTAATATTAATTTTATTCAACACTTTTATATTATAAAATTAATCAATTATAGCACCTGTTATATTTTTTTTATAATTCACTTTTATCTATTTCATTTTAACTGGCATATTTTTTACTACATAATTAAATTTAGATAATAATATTTAAATAATAAATTATATTTTCTTTTTTTTTCATAAGACAAAAAATTATATAAAATTTATTTTTAAGAATAATTTTTTTATCGATAAATATATATTTTTAATTGGCATAATGCCAATTTTGAAAAAAAAAAAGAAAAAAAATTGTTTAAATTGATGGAAATAAGCCGGGGTTAGTGAGACAAGATCGCACACGGCACCGAACTAACCAACCAACCCAGTAAAATGATAAAAAAAAAAATAAAAAAAAAAAAAGAAAACTCCCACTGTAGGTTGTTTGAATTGTAACCAGCCAGATTTATATTTAGATGATCTAAACCAAGACTTGGAAAATGGCTCTTATATTTTAAAATGAGTGAGCCAGAATTCTTCTTTCACCCTCTTTATTTTAATGCCCTCTCATTTTCACCTCATTTTTTTTTAATTTGCTAAATTTTATTTTTATTATGTCCTCTATTCTCAAACAATTTAATTTACGTTTAATAAATATATTATTAATTTATTTATAATTATTTATAATATTGATTTATTTACCCTTTTATTTTTTTTTTTCAATATTTAAGCAATCCAATTTTGGTCAGATGATAATCTGACACACCAATGAATACATGAGCAGCTGAAATAAAAAAAAATTATATTATATTTATTTTTGTTTATTTATATTTGTGATTCTATTTTTTTTTTCTTTTGATTAGGTGGAAGATTTATTATTATTATTTTTTTGGTAAATCTTGAAAATGCATGAAAATAAAATTCATTTTATTTATAAATTATTTCAACGAGTAAACAAACTTGTCACAAAATAATCATGAATAGAATGAAATTGTAAACACTGATTGATATTAATGAAATGAGTCATTGTCAAAATTCTATTTTTTTTTTTTTTTTTTTTTTGGTTTGTTTATTTGTTTTATGTAAATAAATTAATTGTAAAATAATAATTGTTAATATTGTTAATAAATAAATAATCAAGTATATTTAACAAATAAATAAATTTAAAAACAATATTATTTTAAAAAATTGATATAATATTATTTAAATTTTAATAAAAAATTAATTTTAAAAATTTTCTAAATGTTGTTATTCCTGGAAGTCAAATTTTTTTTCAATTATTTTTGTTGTGCCTTTTTTTTATTTTTTCTTCCAAGTTAAAAATAAATTTTATTATCTAAAAAAATTAATAAATTATTAATCAACAATTAGTCATAATAATATTAATGTATATGATTTATTAATATTATAATTAATTTATAACACAAGCATGAATATTATTTGCAATTATTTGTCAGAAAGACATGAAATGGCTGGTCAGACAACCCAACCCTGACTTCAAATGCGTCTCAGCATTATTATCAATAAAATTATTATAAAAAATATTATAATATTAATAATTATATACTATTATTAATAGAAAAAAAATAATTTACAATATTATATTATTTATTATATTTATAACTGAATTAATTATTTGTTTATGTTCTTACCAAAAAAAAAAAAAAAATCACTGACATGTGTAACAATCACTTGACGGCCATGTTTCTTTTGAAATCTATTTTTATCTCTCTCTCATAATGAGTATTGCCAATAAAATAATCTAAATTAACTAGTATTTCAACAAATACTGGCAAGTATTACAAAATAAAGATCCCTAGTTGCAATAAAATTTTCCCGCCTTGTTCGCGTGGGCTGCCATTTTTTTTTTTTTTTTTCTCTTACACGTTTTTATTTTTTTTCTCTCTCTGCAATTACACACCACACACAACCCCAAACAACCCCTAAATAAAATCTGTTAAATAATAAAATATTTAACAAAAAAAAAAAAATATATATATACCTATACCTATACCCATATCATCATCATCATCATCATTAAAACAAAAGCTACATCAATAAAAAATTAAATAAATTAAAAAAATACAAAAGGTTATATAAAATAAATATACATTAAATATGTTTAATTTTCAAAATGTCAGTGAATCTTTATCAAAGACAACACCAACGGATGTACCAACTGGCGTCTCTTTTTGTGGTAAATCATTAAAATTAAATTCAGAAGAAGATGGTAAGTTAATAAAATAATTAATAATTAATATTTAAAAAAAAATATGACAAAACAAAAATTAATAATTAATAAATTAATTTATTAAAATTTTTTAGCAAATCTTGTTGTTGATGCCATTAAAAAATGTTCATCATTATCATATTTAAATTTGGAGGGTAATACACTTGGTCCAGATGCAGCAAAAGCAGTATCAAAAGCTTTAGAAACACATGGTAAACCATTAACTCGTGCATTATGGAAAGATATGTTTACAGGACGTATGAAAACTGAAATACCAAAAGCACTTGAGTATCTTGGTACTGGATTAAAAATATCAGATGCACGTTTATTTGAACTTGATTTAAGTGACAATGCATTTGGTCCAATTGGTGTTGAGGGTCTTGCTGCATTATTAAGTTCAAGTCCATGTTTTACACTTAAAGAATTACGTTTAAATAATAATGGTCTTGGTATATCAGGTGGTAAAATGTTGGCAGATGCACTTATTAATTGTCATAATAATTCATCAAAAATTGGTAAACCATTAGCATTAAAAGTATTTATTGCTGGTAGAAATCGTCTTGAAAATGAAGGTGCAAAAGCACTTGCAAATGTATTTGATAAACTTGGAAGTCTTGAAGAAGTTGTTATGCCACAAAATGGTATATATCATATTGGTGTTGCTGCAATTGCATCAGCATTATCAAATAATCCAAATTTAAAAATATTAAATTTAAATGATAATACTGTTGGACCAAAAGGTGCAATTGCACTTGCAAATGCATTAAAAAAATTTAAAAATCTTGAAATAATTAATTTAGGTGATTGTTTATTAAAAACACGTGGTGCAATAACAATTGCTGATGCACTTGGTATACCTGGTAGTCATACTAGTTTAATTGAAATTAATTTAACTGGTAATGAAATAAGATCAAGAGCTGCTAAATCATTGGTTAATGCTGTTACTGATAAAATTCAATTAACAAGTTTACAACTTGATGCTAATTCATTTGGTGGTAATGGTATTGATGAATTAAAAGAAGCACTTGATAAAGTTGATAAACTTGATGTACTTGGTAGTTTAGAAGATGATGCTACTGATGATGAAGATGAAAGTGATGAAGATGAAGATGATAATAATGAAAGTGATGATGATTCAAATAATGATGATGATGATGATAATGATAATAAATACAGTGATATATCACAAGAAATTATTATTCAAGAAAAAGAAAAAATTTATAAACCAATAAATGTTAAAGAATTTTTAAAAGCACCAATTGGTGAAAATTTATTGATGATTGAAGGTGATAAATTTAATGAATTTTTACAACATGCAAAAACTATTACACAAGAACCAGAAAAATATATTGATGAATTATTAATTATTATCATGAAAGTATCGTCATTGTGTGGTAGTGGATATGGTGATGTTAGAGTTGAAGCTGAAACTCTTACTGATAAATTATACTCTGAATTATTTACATTTGCTCAATCAAATAATCAATTATCAAATGTTAATAATAATCTTTTAGTTAATTTGGCATTAATCAAGGTAAATTTATTATTTATTTCTTTTTTGTTATTTAAATCAACAACTTTACTTATTTTTCGTGTAATTTTTTATTTATTTTTATTTATAGAGTGAAGACAAATCATCAGGAAAAATTGAATGGAATTTGGAAGGATGTTTCAAAGCACTCGAAAAAATATGTACAAAAGAATATTTTCCATCATTAACCAAGGATGCCCTTAAATTATTCATTGAAAAACCAATTAGAAGTGGAAAAAAATTTGTTGATCCATTTCAAGATGCTAAAAAATCATTGAAAGATGTTCTTGAACATTCAAAAAGAACGTAATTTTTAATTTTTAATTTTTAATTTTAATTGAATGTATAATTTAATTTACAAGCTATTTTTTAAATAATTTCCAATTGAAAAATAATAAATAAAAATCTTAAATTGTTGCTTACGGATAAAATCACAAACTGGTTGAAACTGTAAATTTATTTAAATATCTTTTTTTAAGAAAAATAAAAATAATAAAAAATAGAAAAAAAAATTCAACTGCTGTGCAGAATGTCTTGTAATATTTTAAAATTTAAGGTTTTACAATAAAACGTTTGTATGTCTAATTTGTTTAATTTTATTTTTTATTTTTTGGCTATCAAAATTATCATTTATAAAAGTTTTTTTTTTAACAATAACACACTTATTTATTAATTATAATTATTTAATATTAAAATTATTTCCATCTAATAATGATCAAAAGTTGTACTTTTTGTTTCTTTTTGTTCGTTTACTTTTAAATCACCATTTAATTTATAATTAAAAATAATAATACTGCTATAAAATTAAAAAACATTAACGTCAACTCGTGGATCCCAACCAAGTTTAAATAAATGTAAATTGAGATAAGTATTATGACTTGAATCTTGATCTTTCATATATTTATTTGCCTGAAAGAAATAAAACAAAAATTAATAACTTTAATAAATAATATTTTATCATGAGATTATACCAGTATGATAAAAAATAAAATAAAATTACCAAATAAACAACAAGATGTTGCTTTGAAATTGAATCAAAATTATCACCAAGTGTTGATGGATATTTAATTGTACCATTATTGTTATTAATATTTTCTTTGATTTTTGATAAACAAATATTCTCATCAAGTGGTACTTTGTTTGTAAATAAATCTTTTGTATTAGCAGCAAATGTAACTGAGTTAACATAAGCCCATGACATTGATAAATATTTTTCCAAAACTACTCTTGTATTATTATCATTAAATAAGTTTGGATAACGATGAACCAACATATTATTGAGTAAATAATTAGCACGATTATTTTTTAAATTACCAGCTGGTGATGACATAACTTGATCTTTTGTTCTTCTTATCAATAAAACTCTACCATCATATTTATTTAATTGTTGTGAATTATCTAAATTTAAATAATCTTTTATAACAAATTTAGTAAGACTACTGACAAAATTTGGCATCATATACAAAGCTACATCAAGGACATTATCAAATGTTGCATCAAGTAATAAACTATGCAAATTATTATAATTCATAGCAGCCCATGTTGATGTAAAACCACCAATACTCCAACCATTTATTATTATTTTATCAACAGTAAAATTTAATTTTTCAATTGAATATTTAATAACAGCATCAATTGCATTAATTTCTTGTTCTGGAAATGGTATACCAGTACTAGCACCATAACCAGGATGATTCCATCCAAGTACAGAGTATCCTATATTAAATGGTACTTCAAGTATTCCAATTTCATAAAAACCACCATTACCCTCACATGTGATTACCAAAATGTCACCATTTTCTTTAGAGTTATTACGATTATCAATAAACATTGTATCAACTGTTTCATCATCAACTGTTACTAATTTTGATCTTACTCCACCACGTTCAATAAGTTTTATTCTACCAAGTACCAAATCATTTTCTACTATCATATTGAATATTGATGTACTTCCTGGATACATAGCTTTAACAACAATATTAGAAATTAAATAAGATATTAATTTAAAAGGTGCTGTGGTAATTGATAAATTGATTGAAGCATCTGGCAATGTTACACGAAGTTGTCCATTTAATAAATCTTTTGATATCACTTGATAGTCTGTTGGCCATGCCCAAAAATCAAAATCATAATTTTTAATTAATTGTTTTGACTCATATGTATTGGATTTTTGTGTTTTTGATAAAACATTCATGAAATTTGTATACGTTGAATTTGATGATCGAGCAATACTTCTTACTCCAAGTGTTATTAACAAAATTATTGTTAAAATAAAAGCTGCTATAACAATAAAACGTCCAATTTTATAAATAAATTTAAATAATTTTTTTTGACGATGACGTTTTTTTTCTTCTGTTGTTTTTCTTCGACAATAACAACGACATATTTTGTAAAATAATAAAAATCCAATTTTTGGTATTGTAAAAAGACTCAAATAACAAATTGCAGCAAGCTGTAAATTTACATTTTAAACAATTAATTTATCAAATTATATGTAGATATATATATATTTTTTTTTAAAGTATTAATTAAAAGTATTTACAACTTACAAAATATAAAATATAATCAGCATATCTTTCAGTATTACTTGGCTCATAAATTTTCTGAAAATTGTCATATTATTATTAATTACTAACCTTTTTTAATTTATATTATTTTTTTTTATTAATTATTAATAAACATACCCATGAATTTTCGTAAAATGAATATAATCTGGGACTCCAGATGCATGTCCAAACAGACATCTTTTAAATAATGTTATTTGCTTAATATTTTTTTACTTATTGGTAAGTACATTTATTTATTTATGCTTTTTTATTCATTTTAGAAAGGAAAAGTTGTTGAATATTCAAGATGGAGTCGGGTAAAATGACGTGAATAACTATATTAATAGTTTGACTGATAACTTTCCCCAAATATATATTTTTTTTTTTGACATGGGCTAACGTGGACACTCATCATTTGTTGATAAGCCTAATGACCCAATGTCATCACAAGAAACTTTATTTTTCATATATATTTTTTTAGTTATAAGTAAATAATGTGTCATTCTTTTTATCTTTTTTTAAAAAATAAAATTGATTTGTTGATGCATGAAGTTGTTTTTTTTTTATTATATAAATTGGAAAAATTTAAATAACACCTTGTACCTTTTTTTTTTGTTTCAACATACATATGTACGCAAACTAGACTGTTTATATAATATATACATGATTATTATTATGATGTAAATAATAATAATAATAATAATTAAAAGTAGAAAAAAAAAACCTATGTACTGTATTACGATGCAAATTAATGCTTCACGTAAATCGAAACAAAACTTGATGAATTTTTCGAAATATGAAAAAAAAACATTACGACAATTTTGCGAATGGTATACTGATATAAATAAATTTATATTTTGCAAAATATATTAAATAAAATAATTTCAGCAAGATTAAAAATATTTTTGTATTTTTTATATTTTAAATATTGAAAATACAATTGAATTATTTTACTGTTATCAAAAAAAATTGTAGTGTTACTTTAAACTTGATGAAAAAAATGACTGATAAATTATTAATAATATTAATAATGCTGCTCACCCATTTTGAGATAATTTCTGCTTTATATTTGTGTACAATTAATTTAAAAAAAAAAATTATAATAATGTTAGTAACTTAGTATTAATTGAATTAATATATTGTTTTATTTGTACGTGGATCCCAGCCACTTTGAAATAATTCAGCATCAAGAGGAACACAATGTTGAGATGCCTGATCTTTCATGTATTTATTTGCCTGAAAGAAAAAATAAATAATATTTAAAATAAATAATGATAAATTTAAAATATAATAAAAAATAATAATTATTAAATTTACCAAATAAACAGCAAGATGTTGTTTTGAAATTGAATCACAATTATCACCAAGTGTTGATGGATATTTAACTTGACCATTATTATTTTCAATATCTTTCATTATTTTTGATAAACAAATATCTTCAACAAGTGGAATACCATCATTAAATAAACCTAAAATTAAAATAAAAATTTTTAATATTAAATTATTATTATTTTTTTTTTAATGAATTAATAATAAAAACAAACCTTGTGTTCTAACAGCTAAACTTTTAGTTGTTTTACCATTCGAATCATGAGTTGGCATTGATAAATATTTTGTTAAAACTTCAACAGTTTTATTATCCGTATTTTCAAATAATTTTGGATAACGATGAATTAATAATTTAATAAGTAAATAATTTGCACGATTATGTGCTAAACTACCAGAAGGTGTACACATAATTTCATCATCTGTTCTTCTTATTAACAATACTTTACCATCATATTTTTTTAATTGTTCAGCAATATTTAAATTTAAATATTCTCTAATTAAATTTTTAACAATAGATTCAAGTATTTTTGGCATTGTATTTTTAGCTAAATGTAATACATCATCAAATGTTGCATCGAGTATTAAACCATGTAAATTTTGATAATTCATAGCAGCCCATGTTGATGTAAAACCACCAATACTCCAACCATTTATTATTATTTTATCAACAGTAAAATTTAATTTTTCAATTGAATATTTAATAACAGCATCAATTGCATTAATTTCATGTTCTGGAAATGGTATACCAGTACTAGCACCAAAACCAGGATGATTCCATCCAAGTATAGAATAACCTTCAACAAGTGGTGTTGACATTATTCCAGCTTCATAAAAACCACAATTACCCTCACATGTTATAACTAATATATGTCCATTTTTAGATTTATGACGTTTATCAATAAACATTGTATCAATAGTATTATTATCAAATGTTATTAATTTTGAACGTTCACCACCACGATCAATTAACTGAGTTCTACCTTGTAATATTGTACTTTTCATTAACATATTAACAATTGATGTACTACCTGGATACATCATTTTAATTGCAATTGTATTTGCAAGTAAATAAGATAATATTTTACATGGTACTGCTATTATATAATTATCACAATATCTTTTTGAATTTATAACTGTTACACGTGATTTACCATCTAATAAATTTTTTGATAAAACTTTATAATCAATTGGCCATGCCCAAAAATCAAAATCATATTTTTGTAATTGTTGTTTTGTTTCATATGTATATGATTCTTGAGCTTTTGTTAATGTTTTTAAAAATTTTATATACATTGGATTTGATGAACGAGCACAACCACGAACAGCAAGTGATGTTATAAATATAAAACCTGCACCAGCTGCATATTTTGACATTATATACATATTATCAGTCATTGTATTGTTACGACGATACATTAATGCTGCAATTAATGGTAATGTATAAATACCAATTGACCAAATTGCTGAAAACTGTAAATTATAAAAATTATACAATAATTTATTAGTACAATTGAATATTATCATTTAAAAATAAATAAATATATTATATATTTTTAATTATTTAACTTACTGAATTAACTACATAATCACCCCATTTTTCAAAATTATTTGGTTCATAAGTTTTCTGCAAGTCAACAATGAATTATTTTTTTTTTTATTAATTAACCTATATTAATTTATTAAAGTTTTTAAAAATAATAATAAATATGCAAGTAAACATACCCATAGTGCTTCATGAAACTTATATAATCTGGGACTCAGGGTACATGCCCAGATGGTTTTCATGTTAGACATGATAACACTTTAATTTTGTTGATCTTTTGTCTTATCACTTAATCAACTGTCAATATTTTTTTTTAACAAAGAATAATTTATTGTTATTTATGTGTGAATACGTGTGTTATTTTTGCACTCAAAGTATTCACCACGCAATCACACTTTTTTTTTTTTTAAATGAATATTTGTTGTTTCATCAAATACAATCTACACAAACATATAAAACAATTAATTAATTCAAAATTATTTATGTATTCTTTTTTTTTTATATATGAAGCTGACATTTGTTTTGGAGAGTTGGAGACTGAAGTTCAAGGACACATTAATGTTTACAATTTGATATTTTTTTTTCTGTCAGTTCTAAATGCTGATGATGATGATGATGATGATGATGATGGTGATGATGATGGGGGTCAATCAATATAAATAATAATCACCATAATAATTTCATTGGCTAATGTCAAATGCTCTTTTATCGACAATAATTTTTTTAATAAGTTTAATTTTTTTTAATAATTAATAAATAATTAATTATAAAAATTTAATTAAATTTTATATAAATATATTCAATACATTGAGTACTATTTGACCTTGTTTTTTGAAAATTTGTACAATTTTTTTTAATAAAAATTATTGCAGCTGAATTTAGTTTTAGGATACCATTGAAAATTTGCCCTAAAGATTACTAAATAAATAATTACAAGTGACAACTCAACAGCTGACTAAATATTTTGTTTATAATTTTCTTAATTTTGAATATTAATAAATTTATAATATAAATATTCAAATGGCAGATTCAGTAAGAATAAAAAATGCAAAATCACGTGCTAAAATTCGTGCTGCAAAAGCTGCAAGAGCTGCAAAGTACGAAAACAACAAAATAAATTAAAAAAAAAAACAATTGTTATTAATTATTAACATATTTATTGTTTATAGAGATGTACCAGTTGCAATATTGTTAAAGAAAAAAGCTGAATGCGATTTAAGAGCTTTGAAAATTGTTGAAATGATGACAGAAAAAAATATTGATGTTGATTGGATGCTTGAAAATGTAAGAAAATTAATAATAAATAATTTAAATATAATTTTTAAACTTTTTAATTTTTTAAATGTTTATTTTTTTACAGTTGGGTTGGATAAATCGTAGTCACTTGGAGGACATTACTGAGGAACGAGCAATTGTAAAATTATGTGGTTATCCACTTTGTGATAATACTTTAACAAAAATAATAAATAAACGTTATCATATATCAACAATACGAAACAAAGTTTATGATATTGAAAAAACTAAAAATTATTGTAGTTACAGTTGTTATTTATCAACAAATTATCTTATTAATCAAATGCTAACAAGTCCACTTTGGATACGTGATGAAGAAATAAAACCAAAATTTAAAATTCTTGATAAAATGAAAATACGTAGTTCAAGTCCACCTGGTGTTGAAGTTAAATTAATAACACTTGATTTACCATCTGATTCATCAGAAACAGATGAACCTGAAGAAAAATTATCATCATCATCATCATCTAATGATAAAAATGAACAAAAATCATCATCAAAACGTTCATTTGAAACACAAATTGATAAAACTAATAATGATAGTAATGAAAATAATGAAAAATTTACAAAAAATGAATGTAAAAAAATGAAAAAAGCTGTTACGTTTGGTAAAAATGAAGTTAGAGAATTTGAAACTACTAAAACAGATGATAAAAATATTCATGATAATTATGAATCAGACGATCATGATAGTGATTTGTCTGAATTTAATGATGATGAAAAATTACATAAATCATTAGAAAAAATGGTTATTGATGATGAAAATAACGATAAAAAAATTGATAGTGATAAAATAAATGAAAATAGTAAAGTTATTAAAAAATCAATAATTAAAAAAACTAATGAAAATAATAATGATGAATCAGAAAAAAAATCAAAAATAAATAGAAAAAATAAAAAATTAAATAAAAATAAAGATATGTCATTTGAATCACTTGTATCACATGTTGAAAAAAGTTTTACACAATGGATAACTAATGATACAATAGCATATCTTCATGGTGAACCATTATTAAAACAACAAGTTATGGAAAAAGTAACACGTGATGAAAAATTTAATGAATTATGTAAAAAATTAGATTTAATAGAAATTGAAGAAGAAAAAGAAGCTCGTATGATGATGAAAAAATCAACAGATATGAAACCATTACCTGATTATGATACATTAAAAGAACAATCTAAAAATATTGAAATAAAAGTTAAAGCATTTTATCAAGGACAAATTGATCCAGCTGAAGTTAATATTACTGAAAATAAAATTGATGTTAAAAATAATGATACTGATGATTCATTTGTTCCATTAACTGATGCTAATGATGCAATTGCATTAAGAAGAAGAATTTTTTTAAATAATTTAAATCATGTTATTCCTGATTTATTACAAACACTTACTGGCCCAGATAATTATCACCGTATTAATTCACCAGATAGAACAACATTAATTAAAACATTAGTTTATACTTTTAATTTATCAGCATCAAATATTTCATTTAAAACTGCTGAATGGAATCTTGTTGGACTATTAATAATTCAAATGTAAGTTTTTAAATTATTTATTTATTTTTTAAATCTACAATTATCAATAATTAATTATTTTTATTTTTAATTTATAGGCTGAGTGCAATTGATCCAATAATAAAAAATCTTTTATCAATGAAAAAAGCATCAACTTATATCGCAATGATTTTGACTATTTACAATCTTAGTTCAAATTATCTTGATATTCTTGTATCATCTTTAACATCACCAAGAAATATTACAAATTAAAAATAAAAAAAAAACCTAATTTATTAAATATAGGTATATATATTTTTTTTGATTTCTATACATTGTACAGAATTCTTATTAGTCATCTGTTTATTGAATTTTTTTTTTTAAATATAAAATCCCCCCGAATATCTAAACTAATTAATATTGTCATCTATTAGAAATTTATTAAATTTAATTAAATAATAATTTATTATTTTTAAATATTAGAGTCTTGTTGGTGTCATTGATGAAAGTGGTGATGATGGTCCATCAATACTCATTCTATTATTTTGATCAATAATAATAGTTTCTTCAACTGTTTTACTGCCAATTTTTTCTTTGAGTGATTGATACAATGAATGAACAGCTTCATTGTGCTAAAAAATAACAGTAATAATAATAATAATAATAATAATTAAATTATTTAAATAATATTTATATATATATAATAAAATATAAAATAATATATACCTGACTTGTTGGTTGAAGACCTTTCATCAAAGAATGTAATCTTGCTGGTGGTAATTTTGGATAAATATACCAAAGTAATTTTAATAAATGTCTTATAACATTATCTTTACCAAGACCAGCAAGAAAAAATTCATCAAATATAACAGTACAAAATGATTCATTTGAAAATTCATCAGACATATTTAATATTAATAATGATACAAGTGTATGTAAAAATGGATCTTCAAATGCTCTTTGTCCATCACAATTAGTTAATATTGATAATACTCTCATAAGACCTCTAGCATCACCACGTGTTTTACCACCAATATTTTGTCCAGATCCAATATTATTATTATTGTTATTATTATTATTTAAATTATTATTAATATTAGCACCACCAACATGTAATGCATAATACATTGCTAATACAGCAGCAACACCAGAACTTGTTGAATATGCTTGGCATGCATCTGGTGGTGGTCCAGAATGTTCAATAATAGCAATAGCACTTTCACGTTCATCTGGTGGTAATTTACAATTTAATTGACGTATTTGATCATCAACCATTAATGACATTAATGCTGGTAAAAATTTTGTAACAACTTGACTATCTAATTTTGGTTCTTTAAAATCTTGTGAATCAATCATATTCCATGCTGATAAACCAAGTGCTAACATACGTAATAATAATACTAATACAGCATTATCACGTGGTAAAGATTCAGAATTAATTAAATGTAATGATATTTTAATAACTGAACTTGCTAAAAAATTAACAGCATATGGATCACATAATGTCATACTTAAATCACCTAATACTTGTTCTTGTCCTCTTTTAATACTATCTAAAAAACCTTGTAATTCACGTGATCTTTTAATATCAACATTTTTTTCACGTATACATGCATCAAGACACCATGTAAATTTATGACATGGATCAACTGATATTATATCTTGTATTTCTGAATCATGTAATGCCATTAATAATTCAGCACGTAATGTACAATAATGTATTATTTTTGTACGTAAAAATAATGTACGTAAAAATTGTAAAACCATATCATATAATTTAACACTGTGTCCAATCATATGTGCTAATTTAATAACAACATCACCTTGTCTACGTATTTTTGGTGATGGTGAAAAAAATAATGAATTTAAATTATTATGATCAAATAATACTTGTTCTTTTTCAATAATATAACGACTAAATAATGGTGATACTTCATCACCAAATAAACTTTGATTATCTTTCCATATTTGACGTTTAACTTCAGTATCAGCTGAATTATATAATTCTTTTTCACGTACAAGTACACGTAAATATTTATCATCAATATGTGGTGTATTTCTTAATATACACATTACTATTGGACGTAATGCTGCAACTCTAACTGCTGAAAAACTTTTTGATAACATTTCTTTTAAACGTTTATCACCAGATGTACCTTTTTGTTCACGTTCATTACCAATTTCATTAATACGTTTTATTAATTTTTCACGTAATTCTTCAAGTACTGATGCATGAAAATCTAAACGACGAACACCATGAAGGTCCAGTAGTGGTAACATTGGACGTAATGATGGTAACAATACTCCATTTTCCAACTATTTTTTAAATTAAATAAAAATTTTATTTTATTTTCAATTCATCTTTATAATAATTATATTTATCTAATTCTTTAAACATTATTATTATTATCATCATTACCTGAAATTCTTCAATTGCTTTTAATGGATCAGTACAACTTGTTAATGCATCACGAAGAAATATTTGTCCAGGTATACCCAAATCCTCTAGACCATTTCCACTTGTTGCACCATTATTTTTACTAGTACTCATTTTTTTTTTTATTAAAATAATAATATTATCAAATTATAATAAGTAAAATTAATTATATCAAAATATATATTAATAAGAAAATAAAAAACACTTGTTTAATAAAAAAATAATAACACTGAAAATTTATCAAAATATATCAAAATATATCAAGGTATTGTGGTATTGTTTATATTTGTTTGGTTATGTTTTAATATTTTTAATTCTTTTCTTTTTCCTACAGGCATTTATTTATTAATATAAAAAATTATTACAAAATAATAATTAATTTAAATTAATTTAATTAATTTAATTTATACATTTTTATATAAACACTGATTTATAATTATTTTTAACATAAACAAATTGAACAAGCCACTGTGTGTGGTGTAAACTTTAACACACTGTCAAAAAAAATAAATAAAAAAAATATACACAATATTGTTATTATTATGTTGATGATGATGATGATGATGATGATGATGATGATTGAAGCCACCTAGTGCAATTTATTTTAACTGATAGACACGCTTGCGCCTTGTTGATGTTTATGATGATGATATTGATGATGATAATAATGACATTCACCAGAGTGGGGGATAAAAACATTGGCATTTAATAAAAAATAAAAATAAAAATAATCTTGTGTTGTTGAAAAAAATAAATATAATAGAAGGAAAAAATTTTCTGTGTACTCTGGAAATCCGGGTACGGAGGTCAGTTACATATTACTTGTTTTAAAAACTGGTAAATATGTTTATTAAATTTACCTGTCAGGATTTAATCCTGATGATGTATTTTTGGTCAAAGTAAAAATACCAAAATATTTACATCAACAATGTGAGTATTTTTTTTTATATTATAAAACATAATTTAATAATTTATTTATTATTTATTTTTGTCATATTTCAGATGATTGTTGTTAGTTGATAAATTATATTATAATTATTTTAATTAATTAAATGTGTGATAGAATGGCTGAAGGAGGATGTAATAATGAAACCAAAACAAATGGTGATAATCCATTGTCAAAAAGTTCACTGGAGATGAATGAATGTCTTGGTAATTGGTTGACATATTTACAGGTAAATTAAAAATTAAAATAAAAAACATATAAATAAGAAAAAAAATTGTTAAAATGTATTAATAAATTGTATATTTTGATATAATTTAACAGATGCTCAATGGATTGTGTTCAGCTGGAACAAAACTAGCCCAATCATTAAAAATATTATTATCAAATCATGAAGCAATACTTGATTGTCGATTAACTGGACAATGTTTATCTGGATGGGAAGAATTAACACGTGCAACTAGCATTGCAAGTAATACTGTTAAACATCATGTTGTAACATCATTACGTGATCATGAAACACTTGATAATGATAGTGAAAAACACGTTAGTTAAATAAATTATTATTAATTCAAATATAAATCAAACGCATAAATAAATATTATCTGAAAATTTAGACCTTGAAACTTTGCCCTCCAAAAATAATATTGATTTATAAACATGAATTTTAATTAATACTAAAGAATTATTATTTCCGTATATTACAGGACATACTTCGTGACAATTTGCTGACCTTTATAAATTTACAGTATCAATTTTGTGTGGCATGTTGTCAATGTTTAGGTAATAAATTTTTTTTAACATATAGATATATAATGAATAAATAAATAAATAAATGAATAAATAATATAATATTAAAATATTATAAAATAAAAATAGGTGGAATGGCTGAATGTTCATGTCCACAAAGTGGTAAAACAGAATGTGATATTGCAGCATTACAACAATGTTTTGAACGTTTATATAGTACAACACCAGGTGTATCATCATCATCAATAAATCAACAAAGTTGTCATCGTTCACCATTACAATATCCATTATTTCCACTTCAAGTACAAAGAAGATGGTCAGAAACAGCTGCTGCCGAAATAATTGGTGAAACAAATGAAAATACAATGAGAAGATGGTCAATGCCATGGGATTGTCGTCATGTTACTGAATGGCCAAGACAACAACAAGATGAAAAAACAAAATTAAGAGTACCGTATAATGATAGAAGTAGATCAACAACACCTGATTCTGTATGGAAATCATCTGGTATGGCTAGTCAAGATGGTCTTGAAGAAGCTATACAATTATTATCTTGTCGACCTGGTAATTAATTATTATATTAATATATAGGTATATATTTATTTTTTTATATATTATTATTATTATTAGTTATTTATTTATTTTTTTTTTTCAAGGAATAAGACCATCAATTCAACAACAATCTAATTTTATGAATCAACATGTACCAGGTGTTACATTAACAACATGTAATTTAGAAACAAATTATGATGGTGCTATTTGGCTTAATTCAAGAAAAGTTGTATCACCAAGATGTTGGCCACAAGATTCACATTCAAGTGATCATTCAGATAATTCTGGATATCGTGACAGTGATCACAGTGGACAAAGTGGTAAGTAAATTATTTAAAATAACAAATAAATATAAAAATTATAAATATATTATATTAATTTAGAACACAGTGGAGGCAGTGGTAATGGTCATCGTGATAGTAAAGATAGTATTCATTCACACAGTGATCATGGTAGTCATCGTGAAATTGAAACAGCTGGTATTAATGATCTTCCATCACGTAAAAGTAGTTCATCAACTGAATCATGTTTATCTGGTAATAGTAGATCTGGTTCTGATAGTGCTGGACCTGGTGATACATCAAGATCACAATTATATTCAATGTGGAGTGGTGGTGATTTACCATTTATTAAATTACCAGAAAGTCATGAAAATCAAGATGATAGACCACCAACTAATTAAATATAAATAAACTAATAAATTATTTATAAAATTTTAGATAATAATATAATTTTTAAATATTTTAATTAGTCAATTTGACTCTAAAATTATCTTGTGTATCGCACACTAAAATCCACCAAGATCTAGTCGTTAAAAAAAAAAAAAAAAAAAATATATATGTTGTTTGTTATTAGGTACAATTGAATTTTCTTGAAATATTTTTTAATCAAAATCTATTAAAAAATTATTTCTTAATATTAAAATAAACAATTGTCATTTTTTTTTTTTTTTTTTTTAAACAACGAAGTTGAATTAAAATAATTAAAAAAATAAGATTAAGTAGAATTTTTAAATCTGATTGTTTTAATGAAAAATAAAACTTAAGGACCAAAAAAAAAAAAAAATACTCAAGGATCGTCAGTCTACCAACAAAAGCCATTGATAATTATCCAATTGGATAAAATAAAATAATTTAATAAATTTATGTTAAGATTATGAGAGAATGATTAATGTCATGCATGTTTTCATATGATTATGCAATAATTAAAAAAAAAATTTTTTTTATTTGTCTATTTGTCAATATAAAATTATCTTTTTATTTATTAAAAAATTAAAAAATTAAAAATTATCAATCATGAACAAAATAACTGAATCATGATAATAATATATCATAAAAAAAAAAAATTAAATTGTTTATTTATTTATTTATTTATTATTATTATTATTAATTTTTTTTTCAAACCAATTTTTATCATTTGAATATTTAAATTCGTTCCCGCTTCGACATCAGCGCCACTATTCGAGAACTAATAAATAATAATAATAATAATCATCAACGGCTTCATACGCTTCACTTTGAGAGAGCTTCTGCGTAGCAACAATTTTGCTCTGATATATCTCGTCTCCTGGAGCTAGACATCGTTGTTTTTTAATGGTAAATATATATTTATTTTATTAATAATATTATTAATAATATATTTTTGATTAAATAGTTTATATTTTTTATGGATTAATACATTATTTTTCTAGATTTATGCGCATCGAAGTATAACAGTGTAAAGTGTAGTGCCGTGTGTAATATATTCCGAGTAATCCTGACTCCTGGACAAAATTCAGCTATGGTATGTACCAATTTATTTATTTATTAATTTATTTTTTATTATTTATTTCGGTTTAATAAAAAATAAAAAATAATATATCTCGAAGGATTTTATTAGATTTGGTGTCGTGTGAATAATTCTTTTTTTTTTTTTTTTTTTTTTCTCATTCGTGATGAATAATAAATATTTATATTATTTATAAATAAAAAATAAATAAATTTATAGTGAATTTAGGAAAATTATTTAAATTAATTAGGTAGTTTGTTCAGTTTGCTTTGAAATTATATATTATTGTGTGTCTATTTGAGGTGATATTCTTGTGTCGTTGTTAGTGAATGACCTGGTGCAACAACCACTTGGTTAAATTTGTGTTTATTATAGGTATCTTTGAACTCACCAAGTTATGATTGTTGTTTTTTGTTGATCCAAGACAACATATTATCATCTTGTATTCTTTTTTTATTCCCCAGGTCATTTATTGTTATTTTTTCATCAATTTTATTTTATTTAAATAATCTTCTTGAGTTAAATTTAATGATTCATCATGATTTGATTTAACTCATCTTGATAGTTAAATTTCTGACGCCATTTTGTTTTCTTTTTTTATTCCCCAGGTCATTTATTGTTATTTTTTCATTGATTTTATTTTATTTAAATAATCTCCTTGAGTTAAATTTGATGATTCATCATGATTTGATTTAACTCTATCAGAAATAAAACATTTAGGTGGTATTTTTTTTGAGTAATCAATTGTTCGTGATTTGTTGGTTGATGTTGGATCTCTTGGTGATCGTATTTTATCTAAATTCAATAATTGGCAATTAAATAAATAAATAAATAAATAAATAATATTTAAATAAATATAAAAAAATACAAACGGAAAATTCCCAATAATCCATTTCCATGACTTGTTTCTTTTTCTAAATTTTTTTCCAATAATTTATCACTTAAATTTTCGAGAATTGATTTTTTATCTGATTATTAAAATAAAAAAATTATAAAATAAAAATTTTAATATTATTCCCTACTTAAAATCATATTTAATTAAAAATTATTATTTAACCTGGATTTTTTTTATGTTTTTTTGTTGATGATTCATCTGTTACACTTGATAAATCATCATGTTTTTTATCAAGCATACGTGCTACTGAATAAATACCATATTTATGATGTGGAAAATAATCACTATCACCATAATTTTGTTGTCTATATTGTTGTCCATTAAGCCAAAGTTCTGATTGCATTTTTTCAAGCCAAGTTTGTTGATGTCCAATAACTGAACCTGGACGACAAATTCTTATCCATGCAATTGCTTCTTTTGCTGTCATTTTATAATGTTTTATTAAATATGCTGCTATTAAACAACCAGTCCTACCTAGACCAGCCTAAAATCAAATAAAAATAATAAAATAAACTTATAAAATTGATTTAATAAAACAATAAAATAAATTTAAAAAATAATAATAACTTTGCAATGAACAGCAATTGGTCCTGCAGTTGTTTCAGCAAGTTTTAAAAATTGATTTAAAATTTTTCTTGATGGTGTTGAACCATCTGGTAAAAACATTTCAACATGTGCAATACCATATCTTGTAAATCTAAATGATAAAATAATTTTTTTTTTTTTTAAATTATTTACAATTAATTTTAATTAAAATTTATTTAGTTTACCTTTTTGAATCATAACATGGACGATTTAATCTAACAACAGCAGCAACATTATTATTTAAAAAATAATTAATGTATGCTTCTGGTTGATGATATGGTTTACCAGGTTCTGTACTTGGTCCAATAAATGCTATAAATTTATCTGGTACAATCCAATTTAAATCACCATATTTTAGCTTTTCATATTTATCATATTCAGCAAGATCAAAATCACCAAAATTTAAAAAACCAAATGTCATTGCTCTAAATAAACCATTTAAACAATCTAAAATATAAAATATA
Organism: Lysiphlebus fabarum; assembly: GCA_011426435.1. NCBI lineage: Eukaryota > Metazoa > Arthropoda > Insecta > Hymenoptera > Braconidae > Lysiphlebus > Lysiphlebus fabarum. The sequence continues at coordinate 310,955 of WSYQ01000029.1, read as the reverse complement.
AAATCTAATTTAATATTAATTTTTTTTTAATTAAAAAAATTTAAGTAAATAAAAAAACCTTGAAGACGTATGTGATAGTGTGAATTTCCAATTGATGCATCTTGAAATGGTTTAAAACCTCTTGAATTACCTTTTACAAGTATTTGATAAGTATCATGAGGATTAATACCTAGATACATCATAGCATATGCTGAAATTAAATAAGCAGCATTTGCACGTTTATTTTCATCATCATCCAAAGTATAATGAACAATTTTTCTATCAAAATATTTTTTATTACGACGTTTATTATTAACAAGCCAACAATATTTATATAAACAACTTAAATTTAATGGTCCAAAATCATTATAAAAATTTTTATAAACAAGTTCATTATCAATTGTAAAAAAATGTATATCTAAATTTTGTCTTGGTTTAATTAATCCTGGTAATAATGTTGCAAAATAAAATTTATTTTTAACATATTCTGATACTGACATTAAATCTGGATGATTTTTAATATCAACTTCACGATTATTAAATTCAACTTGAGTTGAATTATTTTTTAATTTAGTATCATAATTTTTATATACTTTACGTGACATTTTTTTTTTTTTTTTTTTTAATTTCTTTTTAACAAAATAATATTTAAATTAATTTAAAAAAAAAAAATATTAACCAAGTAAATTTTAAAATGCCAAAAATATTTTATTTATAAATTAAATAAATTGCTTACTTCATTAATTTAAAATTTAATCATTCATTTTTTTTATTCTTAAAATAATTATGAAAAGGGTTAATAAATAATAAAATAGTTTTTTTTTTTTTTTTTTTATATTATTATATTAATTGATTTAGACAATAATACAATTAATCATTTTTAAATGATTAATTTTAATAGCACGATACATTTTTTATTTTTTATATTTATAATTCAATAAGTTTTTAATTTTCTATTTTCTATTTATTTATTTTATTTATTTTTAATTTAATAAATAGATATTTTTTTATATTTTTTTTTTTATACACATATTATAAATTACTAATGTACCGAATTTAAAAATAAATATTTATATATTTTTAAACTCGGTCATTGTTATTTAATTTTTTTATAATATTTTCTATTTATTAAATATTTTTTATTTTTGTTTCATTAGACAAGATTAATGTACTTTTTGCAATTTTATTATTTATTAATAAATAAAAGACGAGTAGAAAAAAAAATATATATATATTTCTAGATAGAGAGAGTAAAAGAGATGAACTAGAATTGAATTATTTTTTTCATTTTTTTTTTTTTTGGCCTTAAAGCCGAAGACTTTTATACTCAGGCTTTTTTTTTTTTAACAATTACAATACACTGTATGCCTAGTATTTTTGGTATAATTGCATTTTTTTTTTTTTTTAATTATCATTTACCCAAAAAAATAACATCATTGTGTTATACTCTTCTATTAAATACTATTTACAATATTTTTTTTTTTTAAATTCTCAAAATTTCATAACTTTTTTTCTTATACAATTTCGTATTTTTTTTAATTTTTTTTTTTTTAAAACATTAAGTTTATTAAATTAACATTGTTGTTGTATTATTATTATAATTATATTCAAATTACCTAGATTCTAAAAATGTTACAGCAGGCTTTGATAATAAATTAATTTAACGTGCTTATAAATTAGAAAAAAAAAAAAAAAAAATACTAAATTTATGCACCTCAAGTTGAAAAATATTCTTTGATAATTTATTTATAATTAAATTAATTAATTTATATATTATATTATTTTATCAAAGAAAATAATTATTTAAATTTTATGGCTCTATATAAACATAATTTTTATAATTAATTTAAGACTTTTATTATTTTATATTTATTTTTCTTTGGGAGCATAGAACGCGACAATTCAAAGACAATATAAATTAATTATAATAATAATATGATATTTTTAATTATTTTTTTTTTTTTCTTAGCTAAACTCAAGTATAAAATAAAAATAATATTTTTATAATAATATTAACAATCTAAATATTATTTTAAAATTCATACATGTCTTAATTATATTATTCGACTCAAAATTATTTTATTTACATAATTTTTTTAATTTTTTTTTATAAATATATATTATTTTAAAAGAAAATTAGGCACAACCAATCGACTAAATTATATTTTTTTTTTACTTATAACAATAGAAATATTTAATTAATATTTTTTTCATACTTTAATTGCTTCAATTTACCCAAAACCATTAACTAAATTATTGAAGCTGAATGTTATTTAAAATATTTACATTATTTTGTCATTGATATTTTTATTTATACAGTTTTTTAGTTTTAGTTTTTTTTTTTTTTTAAACTAATTTACATTGATACTTTTGAAAGAAAAATAATAATAATTAATTATATAACTAAACCATCAAGTTCGAAAATTATTTATAATAATAATTCGTTAATCTTGTGGTATTTTTTAAATAATTTAATTCAAGGCACTCACGTGAATATTTTTTTTATAAATTTATATGAAATTTAATTTAATTTCATAAAAATAAAGAAATTGTAAATATTATTTTTTAAATAATTAAATTTATCCTGTACAAACTAATTTTTTTTTTTTTTTTTTCAATATATTTTGTTTTTAAAATTTTTTTTTTTTTTTCTTATTATTATTTTTTTTTTTTAATAAAACGTTTATATGTTATTAATTAATTAATAATTTATATATAATTGAGATTTGAGATAGAAGAAAAAATTTTTTAAATTTTATATATATCTTACAAATTAATATTAATTTCTTGGTACACCAAGAAGTTTAGCAGCATTGTCTGGTGTACCTTCAAGTACTTCATCAATAATACTTTTGTCCTGAATACCAAGTAAATTTGATATTAAATCATTATTATTGTCAGGTGTTGTATCTGGTGTTGAACTTGAACTACTCATATTACTTGTTAATGTTGTTAAATTATCATATGAATTAAATCTCATAATTCTACTTGGTCCAGCTTCATTATTTAATGTTGAATTAACATTTAACATTGACAAACGTTCATGTACACCAGTTAGTTGTTGTCCAGATAATAAATCATCATCATGATTATCATGATTATTTATTCTATTTTTTTGTGTTGTATGTTTTTTACGATGACGTAACATACTGTGTTTTAATGAAAATACAACACCACATATATCACATTCAAATGGACGTTCACCAGTATGTGTACGCATATGACGACGTAAATCTTCAGCAGACCAAAAACGATGCATACAAAATGCACAAACAACCTATAATGACAAAAAAAAAAAAAAAGAAAAAAATTTAACAAATTAAATTATTACTTAATAATATATATATATTTTTTTTAAATTAAAAATTATAATAATTTACCTTTCTATTACTGTGATCATGATTTTTTTTTTGTTTTCCATCACATTTTGTTTTATTTTGTCCATTTAAATTAACTGAATTTTGTTCAAATGCACCATTATCATGTAATTTTTTAAATGTTTCTGGATGTAATATTTTAATATGTTCTAAACATTCATTTCTTTCGGCAAAACTACAATCACAAAGATGACATTTAAATGGTACATCAGTTGGTCCTGGTGAAGCTCTTGGTGATGGTCTTTTTGTATTTTTATTTATATTAACATTAAATGTAACAATATCTGATGATGATTTATTACCACTATCATTAAAACCAGATTGATTTGAAGATTGGCTTTCATATCCACTTTGATCATTTTGTTGTGGTTGTTGTTGTTGTTGTTGTTGTTGTGACTGTGATTGTGATTGTGGTTGTTGTAAATGTTGATCTTGTTCTTGTTGAATTGATTGATCAATTGGACTGTGTACTTGTTGTTCAGATAATCCATCATCACTTGTTGGACTAACTGATCTTGATTTACCATTTAATGAATGTTTTTTAGCAACATGTTTTTTTAAATTACCATGTGTTGCAAATGTTGAGCTTGGACAATGTTGACATTTAAATGGTCTTTCTGGTACATTACGCATTGAAAAACAGTTGTTATTATTATTATTATGATTATTATTAATAAGGTTGATATTATTATTATTGTTAATATTGTTGTTGTTATTATTATTATTATTAATAAATGTATTATCATGATTATTATGACGACGTGATAATTTTAAATTCATTAAACATTTTGATTTACTTGATGTTTTATGTTTTCTCAACATATGACGATCACAATTTGATTTTGTTGTAAATAATAATGCACATAAATTACATCTAAATGGTTTATCACCAGTATGTGTTAATATATGACGATTAAGTGATGATGACCATGGAAATTCACGTTGACAATATGGACATGGTACTCTATTTGGTGCCAATGAATATGCTGATTTTGATTTTTTTTTCTTTCTTCTTTTTTTTTCTAATAATGATTTATTAGATTTACCTGATTTATATGATTTACATGATTTTGCTGAATCTGATTTTTCATCACTTCCAGAATTATTAAAATCACTTGAACCAATAAGACCCTCTTCATCACTCATATATTGTGGTTGAAATTGTTGATATTGTTGTGATGCATTATCAAGTAATTCAGATACACTTGCAAGATCAGCATTATTATCTTCTGTTTTTATTGATTTATCAATATCTTCATTACTACTAATACCACTACTTATACTACTACTTCTATTATTAACATCATCATCAACATTTTTTTTTTTAATATCATTTTCATCATCATTATCATCACAATCACCATCATCACCATCATCATTATCATTATTATCATCATCATCTTCATCATCATTTGGTTCATTTTTAATAATATCATTTAAATTATTATCAATTTTCAATTGATTTTCTTCAAGTTTACCACGTAATAAACTCATTGGTTGATTATCAATATTTTTATCAATATTATTTTCATCAATAATAAGTTCTTCATCTTCTGAATCATTGTTATTATTATTATTGTTGTTATTGTTATTGGTATTGGTATTATTATTATTAATATTATTACCTTTTAATTGTTGAGCAAGTATGGCATATTTAACTTCTTCAGATATATATTTTTTTTTATCAGTTAATTGTTCTGTTCTTGTTATTAAATCACCAAGTGTTAATGATGATGCTGTTGTTATTGTATTATGATGATTATTATAATTTTTTAATAATGTTGGTGGATTTGCTGGTGGTCTACCACGTGTTGAATGTCCACCACGTGGTCTTGATGTCCAACATTGTGGATGTTGTTGTTTAATATGTCTTTCCATATTACTTCTTAATGTAAATTTTGCTGAACAATGCTCACAACCAAATGGTCTTTCAGTTCTATATCTTCTTTGTTTTTGTTTTGGCATTAATACACCATTTTTAAGTACCATTTTAACTGAATTTGGTGATTGTATTCTATCAATTTGATTATCAAGTTTAATTTTTTTTTGCATATTTGTTGTTAATTTTATAAAATGATCATCATTATTAATATCAACTGTTCTTTTTGTTGTAATATCATGTGTACGTTGTTTTTCATATGCAGCAGCAGCAACAACAGCTGCTGCTGCTGTTGTATAATTTGTATTATTTATTGTTGTATCACCAATAATACCACCACCATTTGATAAATGTAAACCACGTACAAAATCTTTTTGTAATCTTTCTCTGATAGCATAATCTTGAAATTGTGGATTAAACATATATGGTGGTATTATTGTATTTCCAATATTTGTTGCTGTTGTTGATGGTACTGGAAAACCAGTTAGATTTCTATAAATATATTGTGCATTTGCATAAAGTGCTTCTAATGATTGATTACCATGTTGTTGTTGTTGTTGTTGTTGTTGCTGTCCAGCTTTTAATAATGCTTGTGATAATAGATAATGTCTAGATCTTGCATAAAATTCTTTACTGTACTCATCTGTGTCTTGTATTGGATAAATACCACTGTCATTTTTGTCATTATCATTACTATTATTATTATTATTATTGATAGTATCATTATCATTATTATTATTATTTTTGATATTGTCATTATCGTTTGTATTATTATTGTTTGATTTTTTTGATAAATCAAGTACATCCATTGTTAAATCAAGAGGTGCTTCTTCTCCATTATTAACAATTTTTTCTTCATCGTCATTATCTTGATCATCCTCGTCATCATTATCATCATTATCTTCATCATCATCATTACCATTAGCACCATTAGCACCATTAACACAATTAATACCATTAATACCTTTAACAACACCATCATCATTATTAACATTATTTTTATTATTATTATTATTACTATTATTATTATCATCATCATTATCTTTATCATCTTCATCGTCATCATCACCATCACTATTATTATTTCTTTGGTGATTATTAATAGTTTTGGTATTATTGACTAGTGATACACTTTCATCAGATGAATGTGAATTATTATCATCATTATCATAATTATTTGTCATACGTTTTGTTAATTCAATTGGATTAATTATTGTATTACGATATAAATCATCATTATTTGTATAATGATCATTTATTTTTGTTAAATTTTTTGTATTATTTAATGATGTTGTTGTAAAATTTTTTATTTTATTATGTAAATGTGTATAATCACCAATAACAGATGGTTGAAAATTTTGAAAATTAAAATGATGATCATCATTTTTATATGGATAACTAATATTTTTTCTATTTTCATCACGTGTTGATGTATTATTATTATTATTGTTATTATTACAACGTGTTATTGTTTTACTACTATTATTATTATCAATATTATCATTTGTTGTATCATCAATTGGATTATATATTAATGCACGTTTAATTTCATCACGTGTTGTTTTACCATGACGATTTCTTATGTGTCTTTCACAATTAGCTTTTGTTGTAAATGCAAAACCACATATTTGACATTCAAATGGTCTATCACCATTATGATTACGTAAATGACGTTGTACTGTTGCTTTATCAGTTGATGTAAATGGACACATATTACATGGATATGGTTCACCATTATCAACATTTAAATGTGCACGATTATGTCCTTTAAGTGCACGTAAATTTTGAAATACTTGATCACATAAACGACATGGAAATTCATTTTTTAATTTCATTTTACGAAATTCATAAACATATGGATCTTGTACTTCTTCTTCATGACATTCAGATGATGCATGACCAGATGAACCAGATGACATGATATTATTATTATTATTATTATTATTGTTATTTAATTTAACATGTTGATCTGGTGTTGATGTATCTGAACGTGGTAAAAATGATCTTGCTGATGTTGTCATTGATATTATACTTGATATATCAGCTAAATCTTTACCATTTTCAATTATTTCATCATTTGTTGTTACATTATCTTTATTACGTAAATCAAGATGTTGAAAAAATTGATTTCTTTGTATTTGATTATTATTATCAAATAATGTATTTTGTTGTATTTTATTATTATTGTTATTACTATTATTATTTTTAATATTAATATTATTATTGTTATTATTATTATTTTTAATAATACGTTCAATATTACCACAATCAATTTCATGTTCATCAAGAGCTGATTTACATGGAAAACAACGTGTACATTTGATACATTGAAATGGTAATGTATCACCAGCAACTGGATGATGTAACAATTTTTCACATGCTGAACGTGCAATTGTTGTAAATTTATTTGATGTAAAATCAGTAAATATTAAATCTTGAAAACCAGATAATGATTTAATTTTTTTATTATTACGTATATCATTATTTAATTCATAATCATCACTAAAATCAAATGTACGTTTTGTTTTTGTTGTTTTTGTTGTTATATTATTATTACTATTATATTTATAATCATATTTTGGATGATTTTTTTTAATATGTTCATCAAGTGTTTTTTCTAAATAATTTATTTTATTACATACTGGACAATTATTATATAAATATATTGATTTTTTCCAATCATCAATTGTTAACATTTTTTTATTTGGTGAATCAATATCTGATGATAATTCCATATTATTATTATTATATTCTTTATTTTTACGTTTATATAATTTTTTTATATTTTTTATTGAATTATTATCAGATCCACTACTATCTGAATCCATTGAATTTATTAATTGTGATTTATCAGTTATTGGTATATGCTCATTGAACCAATTACGTTCATATATATTTAATTTTGATGGTGTTGAAAGATCATGTGTTAATTCATGTTCTCTACGTGATGATATTGAATAAAAAATTTTTTGACAATGTTGACATGATAAATCTTCAGCACGACTATTATCACTTTCTGGTGAACTTGGTAATTCCATTCTGTATTGTTCTGGTGTGTACATTGATACAGTTGTCATTTTATAATCTGGTGATTTTTCAATCTGTAAATTAATTGATACATTTTTTTTATTATTTACAAATATATTCAACAGAAATATATATATATTTTCGTTTATTATAATAATATACTTACTGGTGATTTTGATGCTTGAATTTGACTGGTTTTCTGATGATCCGATAAACTGTTAATCGTCACTGAAATTACAAAATAAATTATATTAATTTGCAAATAATTTGAATATATATTAGATAAATAATTTTTTATTTTACCTTTGAAAAAAAAAAAAAAAAAAAAAAAACAACAACAACAACAAAAATAATAAATGAAAGACAAGATTAAAAAAAAAAAAAAAAAACATTAACAATTTCAGTCAAAATAGAAATATATCTCATATGATGATAACAGACGAAAATATTATTAAAGATTATTTATTTATTTTCTAAATTGTCATTTGTCTGATAGATGATGACAAAGTCTAAATATCAAGTATATATTTAAAACGACTGGGAAAAACCAAAGATGAATAGATTTATATTTTAATTTTTTTTTAATTATTTAAAAAATGTTTTGTGATTAAATTAGCAGGAAGTTTTGGTGTCTAAATGATGAAGAGAATTTATATATATACATATTATATCAGTGACCTCGGAATCTGACTTAAACCACATTGGATAAATAAGCAAGGACATTTATTTTTATTTTCATTTAATATATTGTTTATTAAATTCTTCTCTTTATGAAAGATTTTAAATATAATCACATATATATCCTATTATATCTATTAATAGAAAATACCTATAGGCGTATATATATTTTCTCAATATTTCAAAATATATATAAATTATGTTTTTGATATTTAAATATATCTTTAGTTGATGTTGAATGTTATTGATTGCCCTAGCTGGAATACAATCAGACAAAACATACATCACAAACTACTCTCATTGCATTTGTCGTATTTTAATCAATAATTTTATTATTGTCATTATTAAATTTTTTTATACTAATTATTTTTATAATTTAATATATATAATATATTGACAAAGAAAATTTAAAGAACTTACTTTGGATGTATATATTTTTTAAATTTATTTTAAATCATCCAAAATTTATTTATAAAATTTATCAAAAAAATTAAAAATATATTTAGTAATAATTGGGATTTTTTTTTAAATTTAAATTTTTATATCTTAACGTGATTTATGATTTATATAATTAATTATTATTCACTTGAGACATTAAAAATTAAAACCAAAAAAATATTTATTGTTTATTTAAATTTTAATTATTTTTTTTTCTCTTCATCAATAATTTTTATAAATGTAATAATTTATTGAATGAAATCATTAATAATAGTTGTAAATAAATTATATTTTTTATTTTTGTTTGATGAAACCTTCAAAGTGAGATTTAATTTTTCGACGGAAGAGAAATCCGCACATTTATCTGTATATATACGCACAATTAATGATACACGTACATGTTTTATTTTTATTTTTTTTGTAACAAAAAAAAAAAAAAAAAACCAACAACAACAAAGTGTGGGTATAATTGTGGTAAAATCCATTGTCCCATATAGATTGTATCCCAACTCTCGAGCATCTCTTCGACATTAAATTCACTTCAATTTATAATAAAAATTAAAAAAAAATAATAATAATATAATAATATTCTGCAGTTTCCCAAGACTTTGTAAAGATGAGCCAAAACAAAGATATATACATGATAAATATATTCTCAGATTAAAAGGGCTATATATTACATGACAAGATTAAAATTACCACAAATTAAATGACTTTTTTTTAATTATATATTTCACATCAAAAAAATTTTATATTATTTACCTTTATGCAATTTTTTAGTTGAAAAATCCATGCTGATTATTATTACTATTAATCCTCACATGCACAAATGATTTATAAATTTTTTTAATACAAAAAAAATATAGTAAATACATGAATTTAACAAAAAAAAATTGTTTCAACACAAAATAATATTCACAAATTATTTAATAATTTAATTTAAAAATAAAAATACACTTATTACACAAAAAAATAAAATAAAATAGAAAAATCTTATTTATATAAATCAATATTATATATTAATTAAATCACAGTATATTTAATTACACATAATTAATTTTTATAAAATCACAATTCACAAAAAAAGGATGAAAAAATAATAATATATATTTATAATAAATGCACACACGCAAAGTGTTTGTGTCTCACAATAGATGAGAAAAAAAAAAAAAAAAAAATATGAATTTTATAATAATAATAATTTTTAATTTTATAACTTCGCGGTATAACGATGTTGATCGCACAAGACACCGCGATGGAGTGATGTGTCCAGACCAGTCCAGACAATTTCTCTCGTTCTGCGTTTATTTTATTTTATTTTTTTTTTTCATTAAACATATAGGTAGGGGTAATATTTTATCCATCCTCCCTACTATTCTTATATCTTTTACACTGAATGCTGTTATAACTAGTCCCCCTCTATTTATGTTCTTTGGATGCTCCGTATTTCTCCGAGTTTATTTTATACCCCACCATATTTAATCGGCTGCTGTCAGCCAAACATTGCTCCGTATGCTTGAAGGTTTAAACCTCCTCTTTTTGATCCAATAGTTACATCTTCATTGCCCGCCTCCCCCGCAATCATATATCATAGACAATTTAATAGTCGACATTATCACCAACTACTACCCCCTATTAACTATCCAGCATCATTAATTTATTTATATATTTTCTAGTTTTTTTTTTATATATCAAGGTACACGTAAACTTTAGTGACCCTCATATGATTTTACATGCGTATATTTATTTAAAGGTCATTATTTTATATAATAATTTGTAAATAATATATTGGTCAAGTTTAAAATTAATTAATTGAATTATTTTTTTATAATTTTATGATTAATTATTTTTCTGAGAATAAAGGGTTTTTTTTTTTTTTTGATATCAGATTTATCATATTATATTTGAGATTCATTTATTTTTTTATATATTTTTCTTTTGTTTTTTTGTTAGAAAAAAAAAAAAAAAAATGAAAAACATAACGTAACGATGAACTCGATTTTTCACAAAATTGAGTAAAATTATTTCACAATATAAAACTTTCACGTGAATTTTTAAATATTATTTTATGAATTTATATATTATCATGATGGATAAATTGATTTAACCGAAGCATTAACTGAATTATATATTTTTAAAGATGTTTGTTGATTTTGCTTGTAGAAAAAATAAAAACAATAAGATAGTTGTTAACATATTTATTTATATTTAATTATAAAATATTTTATATATTTATTAATACAAGTTTCACTGAAAGACTCTCACTTTGGCACGTGTCGGTGAACTCGTTGGTTTGTTTTGTTCATGTAATGCAAAGAGATAATTATTGATTTATAATTTTGATAAGAAAATATTTATGTTGCTTCAAACAGACAGGAAAATTTGTTGCATATATTTTTGTCTGATTCATTTCTAACATTATAAATATGTTGATGTGTGATAAACTTTTTACAATTAAATATAATATCAAATAGTTGAAAAAAAAAAATCTTTGTAGATATCAAATAGTTCAGATTGCGCAGTATGAAATAATTGAAAAAAATTATATAAAACAGATATTTTTTATATAAAAAGTAATATTAATAACAAAAAAAAAAAAACTGAGAAATGTGGTGTCAACTGATTGGGCCACGTATATTGTAATAAATTGCGGGATATATTTACAATGCTCTTTACACTAAATTTCTAATAAACATATGTGTATGCAAGTCTTATAGATCCATTTACTATATATACAATTCATTTTATAGTTCACATTAAAAACACAATACAACCCTGATATGAACACATTAATCTATTCTCGTTTAATATATACTTTTATACACTTATAGACACAATATCATCATGGTCATTTACATATATATCTTTGACCTTTTTCATAAATTAAAAAAAAATTATAAATTAATTTAAAAATAAAAAAAATGATAATTAAAAAAATTCCAAATTTTCTTTTATACTAATATCTATCATGGAAATTATTATTTTATTTTATTTTATTTTTTTTTTGGTAATATAATTTTAATGAGATGATGAAAAATATTTACATGGACCCGCCATTTTCGTGGTTTCATTGTGGGTGTTTATTGAAGAGAGTGGGATGATGAAGGCGGGGAAATAAAATAAACGAGTATTATTATTTTTATTACACTGAGAAAAAAGTACATGAAAAATTATCTATTAAAATTATATTGATATAATTATAATAATTCAGTTTTATATATTTTTTTAAAAATAAAACGTTGAGAAAAACAATGAATCATAGTTGACAGAAGATAAATAAAATATAAAAAAAAAAAAAGTTATAAAATATATTCGTACGCCATGAAGCATAAAAAGGCACAAATAGTTTTATCTTGAATATAAAGTCATATGCAAATTTAATTTATACCTGCGAGTATTTATACCTTGTAAAAAAAAAATCAATTGAAATTGACCTGACTAAAACACATGGACCACTTGGATCCCTGTTACAAAAGACACCTCATATATACACAAAAGGGATGACCAAAAATATTTTTGGTCATTACATCTCACAAGCAAAAAAAATTTATAATCAAAGGGTTTTTAAATATATTTTTTTTTTCTTTTTAAGATTTATGGGAATTTTAATACTAACGGTTATTTTTTTTTATTTTTTTCTAATCATAAAATAGCTTTGAATCATTTGAGACAATGATTCAAAGAAAATTTTCAGTTATATTTTGTTATCAGTTAATTTTTAAACAGCCAACTTGTTTTGTTTGATTGAATATTTATAAAAAATTATTTGTTTTTATTAGATAATTAAAAAACATTGTGATAAAAAAATAAAAAAAATATTAGTTTGTCATTTGAGATTACATTTTGTCTGTCTTTTGTCTGTGAGAAAAAAAAAAAAAAAACCAGATTATGTATTCACTTGAATATATTGTCAGGTATATATTAACATTCAAATAGAGATAAGATGACTCAAAAAAAAAAAAAAAACATTTATACCAAGTTTGGTTTGAAGACAGTGCATGACAATGTAAAAAATTTATTTTTTCTAATATATCTATATTTTCAAAGAACAGTAATGACAATAGATAACAAATTGGACATTTTTTTTTTTCCAGATTTTATCATGTATAAAGCTGAGATATCACATAAGCAAGTCATAATGGTGAGTTATAGATATAATTATTTTTTAATTGTTTTTGAATAGAATCTTTAGTTGATATTTGGAAAAAAAAAAAATTAGAAAAACCCACTTCAGATTAAAAAAAAAATATCCAATTTTTAATTCTTTTTAGAAAAATATTAAAAATAAATTATTTAAAGATAAAAAAAAAATAAGAAAGAATGAGTCTGAAGATAAAATTAAATAAAAAAAAAGTTGATTATATTTATTTTTATAATTTTTTTTAACAAATAAAAATAAATATATATTTGTACTTGAATTTTGTAGTACGTTTTAGTAAACACTATTTGATAAGAATTTAAACATTAATTTTAAATACTCAAACAATAAAAACTAATTATAGAAAAAAAAACATAAAATTGCTATAAAAATTGTTGGTATTTTTCAGTTTGAATATTTTTTTTATCATAAATATACCAACAATTGACCTCGAAAAATTGAAAATTAATACAGCAAATTGCAAATATAATTGTCCAATGCGATAACACATGTGTATGACCTCCATCTAATATTTTTTTTTATTCTATTTCAAATATATCAGTCAGTATTTTTTTTTTTTGAAAAAAAGTACCACCTCAATTAAAATTAAATATATATCAAAAAGTCAGTAAAATATATATTTATATTTTTATATAAAATAATAAAAAAATTATCTCATTATTTATTTAACACCTTTGAAAAAATAAATAAATAAAAAAATTATCTCATTTTTTGTCTGAATTCTCGAGTGATGCTGTACTGTCAATATTAAAAAATATATATATATAAAAAAAAAAAGTTTAAAATATTTCTCATAAGAGTTAAGAAAAAAATATATATAAAACTGATAAGTCAAAAGCGATTAGATGAGTTTTATATTTATATACTTGAGAATATTATCCTCACCCATGTTTGATCAATGATGTCACAAATACTTTTGCGGTCCATCCGGTGTTAAATATAAAAAAAAATTCATCTCATAATTAAAATTTAAATATAAAAAAAATAAAAAACCATGTATAAATTATTAAATTATACAATATCATTAATCTAATTATCAATTTTAAAATTAATTAATTGATTGACAGTCGCCATTTGGATTTTGGAGTAATTTATTAATCAATTTGAAAATAATTTTCAAATGATTTGATGGGTCATTTATGTAAAAAAGGATAAAATGAAAATAGGAGTGAGGAGAAAAGATTAAAAAATAAAAAAAAAAAATAATAAAATGTCATGTGAATAGTGAGTGACACACGCGGGAGACCGGTATTACGAAGGTTGCATACGAAATAGACCAATAGGTATCATGTATATTTTTTTTCATGATGTAGTTGAAGAAATAATTTTAAAAAAAAAATTTATATATATATATATCTACTCGCGGGTGTATCACTGACGCTTTTGTAAATGTAGGTTATCCGTTATAGTATCACACAACAACGATTGGACATGAATATATATACTATTTATTTTTATATTTTTTTTACTTGAATTTACTGCCACGTACTGACAGAAAGTACTTTAATAAGTTCCGCAGGATGACATGACTTTCTTATTGCCATCTTCATTATAATTATTAAATTAAGATGATGAAAATATTGAAAAAAATAAAAATAGATTTGTATAAGTTATTGGTCAATTTATTATTACAGTGGGCTTTTTTTAATTTTATTATTTTTAATGATAAATTTTTATTGATTTTCTTCAGATCCAACACATGGCTTTATGTAAATATAAATATTAATAATACCTGTGTTCAATAATTTTTATAAGCCACCTATAAATATATATTTTTTTTATTTCCCTTGTCTATTATATTCTCATCAACATCATCAATAACGTCATATTTTATATCCCTTGGTTGATGAATAATTAAAATTTAACTTAAATAAATAATTTATAAAAAAAAAAAAGTACTAAAATAATTATTATAATAAATATTTAATTTTTTAGATATTTTATAATTCACGATTCAGTAAATTTTTTATTTCATTTATTTGTTAGTTTTTTTTTTTATTGTATTTTTTGGGATAATGTGCCTCATTGACAGTCGTGTCTCGTTGGTTTTAAAAGATGAAGGGAAATAAAGGACATTTAAAAAAGCACATGATGAATATTTAAAAAATATTGGAAGATTAAATTTTTAAAATGGTTTTTTTTTTATTTTTTTTTTTTTAAATTTATTGTAAAATATAAATAAAACATAATAATAATTGGAATTATATTTTAAAAATTTTAAAATAGCTTTATATATAGATATTTTTCAAATAGACCGAGTATAAATAAGGGTAATAAGGGTAGCCTTACAGGCTAGAGTCAGTTTTGTAGAAATAGGACATTTTGGTCAATAGAAATTTTTCTAAATTCAAATATAATGATTTTATGATTTAATCGTGTAAGCGACAATAAAAGACGTTGTTTCCAAGCAATAGATAATTTATTTCTATTCATTTTAAAACTATATTGGACTTTGAAGATATCTTCTACCTCCGACTTAGGGTCATCTTTTTCAATATAAGACATTTTCGTCAAAATAAAATTTTCTTGGTTAAAATATTCAAATATTATGATTCAATTTGGTCAACAACAATGAAAGACGTTGTTTGAGAGCATAAAAAAAATTATTTCTATTCATTTCCAAATTTTATTGGACTTTGAAGATATCTTCTACCTCCGACTTAGAGTTGTCTTTTTGAAAATAAGTCGTTTTCGTTAAAATAAATTTTTCTAAGTCAAAATATTATAAGATTATGATTGAATTGTGTTAATAACAATGGAAGACGTTGTTTCAGAGCATGAAAAAAATTATTTCTATTCATTTCCAAATTTTATTGGACTTTAAAGATATCTTCTACCTCCGACTTAGAGTCATCTTTGAGAAAATGAGACATTTTCGTCGAAATAAATTTTTCTCGGTTTAAATACTAAAATGTTATGATCGAATTTTGTTAACAACAATGGAAGACGTTGTTTAAAAGCATAAAATTGAATATTTCTATTCATTTCCAAATTTTATTGGACTTTGAAGATATCTTCTACCTCCGACTTAGAGTCACCTTTTTGAAAATGAGACATTTTAGTCAAAATAAATTTTTCTCGGTTAAAATATTAAAATGTTATGATCGAATTTTGTTAACAACAATGAAAGACGTTGTTTAAAAGCATAAAAAAAATTGTTTCTATTGATTTCCAAATTTTATTGGAGTTTGAAGCTTTTTTCTACCTCCGACTTAGAGTCATCTTCTTGAAAATGAGACAATTTCGTTAAAATAAATTTTTCCTAGTTAAAATTTTAAAATATTATGATTGAATTTAGTCAACAACAATGGAAGACGTTGTTTAAGAGCATAAAAAAAATTATTTTTATTCATTTCCAAATTTTATTGGACTTTGAAGATAACTTCTACCTCCGACTTAGAGTTGTCTTTTTGAAAATAAGTCGTTTTCGTTAAAATAAATTTTTCTAAGTCAAAATATTATAAGATTATGATTGAATTGTGTTAATAACAATGGAAGACGTTGTTTCAGAGCATGAAAAAAATTATTTCTATTCATTTCCAAATTTTATTGGACTTTAAAGATATCTTCTACCTCCGACTTAGAGTCATCTTTGAGAAAATGAGACATTTTCGTCGAAATAAATTTTTCTCGGTTTAAATACTAAAATGTTATGATCGAATTTTGTTAACAACAATGGAAGACGTTGTTTAAAAGCATAAAATTGAATATTTCTATTCATTTCCAAATTTTATTGGACTTTGAAGATATCTTCTACCTCCGACTTAGAGTCACCTTTTTGAAAATGAGACATTTTAGTCAAAATAAATTTTTCTCGGTTAAAATATTAAAATGTTATGATCGAATTTTGTTAACAACAATGAAAGACGTTGTTTAAAAGCATAAAAAAAATTGTTTCTATTGATTTCCAAATTTTATTGGAGTTTGAAGCTTTTTTCTACCTCCGACTTAGAGTCATCTTCTTGAAAATGAGACAATTTCGTTAAAATAAATTTTTCCTAGTTAAAATTTTAAAATATTATGATTGAATTTAGTCAACAACAATGGAAGACGTTGTTTAAGAGCATAAAAAAAATTATTTTTATTCATTTCCAAATTTTATTGGACTTTGAAGATATCTTCTACCTCCGACTTAAAGTTGTCTTTTTGAAAATGAGACATTTTCGTCAAAATAAATTTTTCTTGGTTAAAAAATTAAAATATTATGATTGAATTCAGTTAACAACAATGGAAGACGTTGTTTGAGAGCATAAAAAAAATTATTTCTATTCATTTCCAAATTTTATTGGACTTTGAAGATATCTTCTACCTCCGACTTAAAGTTGTCTTTTTGAAAATGAGACATTTTCGTCAAAATAAATTTTTCTTGGTTAAAAAATTAAAATATTATGATTGAATTCAGTTAACAACAATGGAAGACGTTGTTTGAGAGCATAAAAAAAATTATTTCTATTCATTTCCAAATTTTATTGGACTTTGAAGATATCTTCTACCTCCGACTTAGAGTTGTCTTTTTGAAAATAAGTCGTTTTCGTTAAAATAAATTTTTCTTGGTTAAAATATTCGAATATTATGATTCAATTTAGTCAACAACAATGGAAGACGTTGTTTGAGAGCATAAAAAAAATTATTTCTATTCATTTCCAAATTTTATTGGACTTTGACGCGAACGTCTACATCCAAGCCAGAGTCAGTTTTGTGGAAATAAGGTATTTTGGTCGATAATAATTTTTCTAAGCTCAAATATAATGGTTTTGTGTTTCAATCGTTTAAACAACTATGAAAACCAAGCCAAGATCGAGACAAGATTGTTTTTAAAATCAAGACAAGATCAAAACAATTGGCTCAGTCTTGGCATATTTAGTTTTGAGTGAAACACTAAAACAAATTCTTGAAACTCACAGGGTATTTATTTTAAGGTGTTTTTTAAATATTAGAAACATAACATCATGAATTTTTATTTTGAAAAAATATATTCTCAATCAAACATCAGTCAAAATTGCATATTAAAAAATATAAAAAAAAAATAAAAAATTAAGATTAGATGCATAAAAAAATATGATTTTAATTTTTCATGGGAAAAAGAGGGTGGTTAATATTAAACAATAGTATAAATGAGTTTTGTTGGGTTCTATTTAAATTAAATAAAAACATATATGTATATTTTTTTTTTATTGTTAACTGGTGGGATATTTAGAGTCGAATTGCTCTCGGAGGCTGTGCGGACGTGGGAGACAGGTAGTTCACTTCCGGTCGGCTCACTTCGAAGCCTATTGTAAGCCATCCTATATGCCACACAAGTTTTTTTTAAATGCCACAAAGTATATACACATATACCTGCTTATATATCATATAAAAAAAAAAATTAAATAACAAAATATATATACAAGTATACATAGATATATTATGACTTTAGGGAGAGATAATACGTCATGCTCTTATGTAGGTGGATGACTATACCATCATCCGACTCTTTCAAATCATTAATGCTTTTGTATAATTTTTTTTTTTTTATATTATATTATTATGTTTTTATCTCATTGATATTTACATGAATTTTTTGGTAATTTTTTTTATTTTTATTTCTTTAAAAATATTTTTCATTTGATAGATTTTATTGTTTATTTTTTTTTTTTATTTATCTTCTGTTATTTCAGTTTTTTAAGAAATTTTTTTTTTCCACTTGTTACAATGGATAGGGTTATTTATTATGAGTATATTTTTAAAGTAAAAAAATAATTTAATTTGTAATTTTTTAAATATACAAATTAAATTTTGTCATTCAATTTTTTGATACAGTAATTCTTCAGCTGTTAAAAAATGAAAAATTATTTCTAATTTTAATTGAAAATATAAATTAATATCACATTATCTTATCGATTTTGTGGATAAAAAAATTAAACTTGTTTATAATAATATACTGAGAAAATGATCTTATCAGATGCTTCATTATAGATCTTTTGTTAAACCTTTTTATATTATTTTTATGATATATGTATATTCTTAGTATTGTTGGATCGATTAATGAACTTGTCATTTTCATAAAGACAATGGAAAATTTACTAATTTTCATAATAATAATCTATCTTGTCATATTATCCAGTTTTAAATAAAATAAAAAAATTGAAAATTTATAAATAAAAAATTTCAACATCTTTCGTTTTATTATATATTTTTTTAAGATACTCAATTGTATGACAAAGGTGTGCCACGATCTTTTTTTGTACATGTCTTTTTTTTTTTTAACTTTTGGGGGGAAAAGAGCTCATTTTAAAATGAGATAATACCAATACTGTTGCTATAATATACACATGTATACACAGGTGCTATTCAATTTAAGAGAGAACCACGCGCGCAGATGCTGCGAGTTTTTTTTACGAGAATAAAAAAAAAATATATATATATATGGATAATAATGATAAAAATATAAATGAAAAAAAATGAACCAAACTCAAGCTTCTTTCAAGTTAAATGTTATCTTGGAGACTGGATGATGTATGTCTTTGTGTACCGGTTTAACTAGCTCATTCTATCATCAGACAATTATTCAAAATATTAAAATAATAATAAAAAAAAAGAGAGTAAACTTTAAAAAACTAAGAGTAAAAAATTCAAATATATTATTATTATTTAGTTACAAAATAGGAAGTTGGAAAAAAAAATTTAAAGAATGATCGAAGTGGAGTAGTTTTTTTTTTTTTTTTTTTTTTTGTTACCTGTTAATCGATGGCTTTGAAGCATAAATGGAATAAAAATAAATATATCCTATGTATTTATGAGTTGGAAAATGTGGTTTAACATCTCGGGGTTTTAAAAACATGTGGGCACGTGCGGAAAAAAAAATATTAAATAAAAGGTGGAAAGTGAGTCGACGAAAAAAGAAGTTGAAGTCGACCAGCAGGTTGTTTTTGGTAGACAGGTGGCTGTGTATATATATAAATACTGCAGTCAAAAGATCCAAATTTCAATGTCAAATTTTAATGAAAGTTATAAGAAAATTTCATAAAAAAAAAAGCAGATAAATTTGAAGTTGAAGTTATTATCATTTTATATATTAATTTGAGCTTTTAGTCTTTAAAAAATTGCATTGAAAAATTATTTTTTTCTGTATAGAATTTCGATCGAAAAAAAAAGTAAATTTATAAATAAAAAGTTAAATCTAAATTAAAAAGTATATACTTATAAATTAAATAGATTTTTTTTTTGCTCATGTATATTTGTGTGTATGTGTCCTCGAAAGTAATGACAGAAAAAAACTGCACATCAAATGTAATAGAATAAAAACAATGAGGCAAACTTGCACAGCCTCGGTTTACAATTCAACAGACCATGAAGATGCAATAATTTGCGCTAACGCTCTCCTTTGAGGAAATACATAAACAACAACTATGGAATAAATATACAATTGTATTTTTAAAAAATTGTTGAGACGATGTTTAAGCATCCACAATGTTTACTTGCACGCCACACTGATTTTCATTTAGCAAAAATTTTTTCTTATTTTTTTTCTATTATTTATTAACCATAGAAGAAAGAAAAATTCAATTTTATATTTCAATGAAATTTATACTATGCCAATTTATCAATTACATTTATTTTTAATTTTTTTAATTTTGAAAAAAAAAAAAAAGAAATATACAATTGAATTTTTCAATATATACAATTATATTTTTTTAAATTAAAAAATTTATTATCATTTTATTTAATGCGCAGTTTATAAAATTAAATATTAATTTTTCATTAATACAATTTATATATAAGAAAATTTGACACTCAGGAGTCTTGTTAATAGCTAACGTCTCGATAAAATAAAAGAATTAAAAAAAAAAAATTTATAAATATACAGATGTTTATCAGTTTAAATGTGAGCTTCAAATTTCTCAGTAAATTTGAGGAGATTGAACTCAATAAAATATAAATTATATATTTTTTCATGATAAATTTTAAAAGACAAATGATTAATTAATTATATTTGAATAATAAAAATTTATATATCTAAAATTATATGTATATATTTAATAATGTCCTTGTAAAGATGAAAAAACAAAATAATGATGACTTTGAATCTTTTCTTTATTTATTAAAAATATAATTATTTTAAATTTATCTCGTTGAGTATATTGAAAAAGTGCAGTCATATGATTATCATTCATATATATTTATTTATTTTATTTTTTTTTTATTTTTAGTTGAATAAATTCTTCATTGTCTTAATGTACACTTGAGTTGAAGAAAGATGATATTACGCTTAGCTCGCATCTGATTGCATTCTATATATATATAAAAAAATATAAACTCTTATGTATATCTGTTATTTTATTTTTAAATTTTATTGTGCAGTTTTTCATTAATGTATCATTTGCAAAAGATAAGAACAATCTTGACTTCCGGGCAAGTTGGTATATATGTTTTTAAATGACATTTGATCATGACATTTATGCGCGTGCCTTTCTTGCTTCTTTAAGTCCTTTGTAAACTTCCGGTGGTCAAATATATATTAAAAAAAAATAATAATAATAATAATAATAATTAAAAATATCGCATCTAAACATTTCGAAAATTTAAATTTTTATTTTTTATTATGAAACTTGATGTATAATTATATGAGTTTCTAATTATGGCTTTTGAATTAACCTCAGTGTGACAATATAAATTTATTATTTTTCTTGATTTAATAATAATTATACAAACTCAAGAATGTGTTGAAGTTTTAAATATTTAAATTGAGTCTTTGGTATTATTTAAAATATTTTCTGTCAAATTTTCAAGATTTGTTTATAAAATTATGAATTAAAATTTGATTTTTATAATTTCATCATTAAAGTCCACTTGGCAACAAACAATTATTATTAAAAATTATCTTGTTATTCGAAAAACATCGTTTCCTTTTTTTTTTTTTTTTTTTCTCGTTAAACATCCCACAGTGCATTCATGCGACAATATATTTTATATACAAAAGAAATGCATAAAATAATAGAATTGAATTTTCTCGTTGACCCGCAGTCAAAGACAGAAAAACAATGAACTAAAAAAAGCTATATATAATACTGTTGTCAAATAACTAAAATAATATAATATATAAAAAATATTAAAAAAATATAAACGTGTTTAGTGCGCGAACAGGAAGTGACTTTTATAAATATGAAGTGGTCAAATGACACGTGTTAAACAAGCTTCAAAACCCATTGGCAAATCCTGTTTTAAAAAAAAAATAAATATAAAGATGTATAAATTTTTTTTATAATATAATTGTATTTATTGTTTAATAGAAAATAAAAAAGATCATGCCCCTTCAATATATTGTTGTATAATAAATGGCAAACTGGATTTACTATTTTTAAAAATCATTGATATATCAAGGGTCAATAGGGGGACAATAAAAAATTAAATTTAAAGGGCACGTGTAACCTTTTGACCATCAGGTTAAAATCCCTTGTATAGGTTTAAAAATCAAACAAGATTTTTTTTAAGACAGAAATTTAAATGGTCAATGTATTGTTAAAATTTAAATTGAAAAATTTTTTAAATTACCTGTTGAATTAATCTTTAAATTATATCCCTTTTTTTTTTTTTTTTTAAATTATTGGGATCATTGACACTTTGATATTTTGATATTGTGAAATTTTTTAAATACCATCGTGACGTCAGAGTTTAAAATGTGATATTTGCTGAGTCTTGGATAAATTTTTTAAATGAAGAAAAAAAATTAAAATCAAATTGATTTAATTCTCAGGATTTAATCGTGCATACACATCAAGTCTTTATTTTTTTTATAATTTTTTTTTTTTTTTTTTTAGGACAATATGTAATGACACTTGCCACATCATTTTTGTTTGCTCGTTACATTTTTATTTATTTATATTGTTTTTTTTTTTTTATTTATTTTTTTTAATAAACAGTTATGTTTTTTGTATCTGGTTTTTATTATGTATATCTGATGGTATAATGTCTTGAGGACCAGTGTCAAAAATAATAGACCGTGAGAGTTTCAAGATTTTTTTTGGAAACAATTTAATTTTAATTTTGAAAAAATTATTATTTGTTCTGGTTAAACTGGATATTGTTATCTTAAATCTAATGATGAGACTGGTCCATAGATAAAAAAATTTATTTTTTAATTTCTGTATGATAATTATGATTTTTTATTTTTTCTGACAAGAAAATTTAATGCTGCGTGGTTCTCAATATAATCTTTGCGTAATTCATAAAAAAAAAAACTTGAAAAATTTCTTATAAATATTCAACAAATTAACAAAATCTTACAATTCAAAGTTTTCTATTTTATTTTTATTAGCTCAGATGCAACTGATGAGAAATTTCTTTTTTTATTTCACTCTGAAATGTTCCCCTCTGATGCACCACCCTGCGTGCAGTTGAAATCAGGAAAAAAATTATTACGTAAATATCTCATCACGAAAAAAAAAAAAAAAAAAAAACATAAATGCCAACAAAATCCATAAATTCAATTAAATTATTTACTAAAAATAATTTATATAATTAAACGACATTATCATAAAATCTTTTTCACATTTATAAAAATATAGTAAAAAAAAAATAATAAGAATTGAATTAATAAATAATTAATAAATCTAATGTTTTAATATAAAAAAATAAAAGTATAGTTGTTGATTAATTTAATAAACTACATTATTTTTATAACTTTAGCGTTTTCTCTCGAGTTAATTAGAAAAAGTTTGCAATAAAAAAATAAAATTATATCTTTTATTTATGTAAGTTTTACAAACAGAAAAACTGGACATTATAAATAATTAAAAACAATTTAAATAATTTATTAAAATTTAGATTATCAATCAGTATAAATATTCTTCAAGATAAAATAAAAATATATATTCAGGAAAATATAAAAATTAATTTCTCCTCAGCTTCTTTTAATTTCCTCGCATCATATATCGTATCGCATTTTAAACACTATATCTTCCGGATTGCGATGCTCTCATGGAGAAAAAAAAATATCTACACTTTCGATTAAAAATAAATAATTTTTTTTTTTCTTTACAAATAAATATAAATATTAAATTTGATTAAAAAAATTAAAAAACAAAAAATATATATTATTATTGCGATATAGCATTGATAAATTTAATTAAATTTTTATTATCATTAAATATCAAATAAATATATAATTATTTTGAATTATATACATATAGTAATAGTTTATATTTAAATTCCGGGTTCAATGTTTGCATTATTATCGATATATTATTTCTCTTGAGATGCAGTCAACGAACACATTACACTTTCCGGGATGATTCAACACAACACGAATAAATAAATAATATAAAAATAATAAAAAATTATATAAATTGAATAAATAATAATAAAAATTTAAAAATAAAAAAAAAATACATACATGGTATATATATATATAACGTTTGCATCATTTGACATCAGAAAATATATATCTTATCATTTTATCACTATCGGTAAATATCAGTTTAGGTGTTTCATCTTCTGTCGATTGCAAATCTTTTAAATTCAACATCTTTAACCCACTTAAATATTTTTTTACATAAAAATATGAAATAAATATATGATAATAAAATTTTTTTTTTAAAAAACTGGTCCACACTTATTCAAAAAAAACAAAAAATATGTCTGGAGATGTAAAATAATTTTTAACTTGTTTTTTAAAATTCTAAGAAAATATATTTATATATTTGTATAAATATATGTAAAGAATAAAAAAGTATTTCGATTGAGAAACTTATTAAAGGTCTCAGAGACATACGTATATATTATTTTATTTAAAAAAATATATATATATATATATATTTCTTTAGAAGCTGTATCAACAAAGTCAAACTTCTGGATAGATGTATTTTTTTTTATTTTTTATTTCTTGACATCCCAATGTGCGCGTGTATTTATTATATTAAATTAAAAGACATATTGATAATCAGATATGAAATAAAAATGATATTGCATAACTAATCGAATAAAAAAAAATATATATAATTTTACAAAATTTTAATTTTAACAATTTACAATATAAAAATTGACCTATTAATTTTTAAAATTTAATAAATAAATACAGATGCTTGTAAAATTAAATAAAAAAATAGGTTGTATTATTAAAACATGTTTAAATATTTTTATCATCATAAATATAAACATGTTTATAAGTATATATATATATATTTTTTGTTAAATAAAAATTTTAAATGATTAATTTGAATTTAAAAAAAAAAAATATATATAATTTGTGTCAATGACAAAATCCAATTAACACAAGTGTCTATCTTTCATCTTAATAATAAATTCATCAAAAAAAATATTTAATATTATTAGATTCAAAAATATATTAAATAATAAAAATGATAAAATAAAAAATATACCAACGTAATTCCAAGGATTATAAATTAAAAAAAAAAATAAATTGAGTTTGGACCAAAAATGATTAAGATTATGTTTCAACAGAAGGTCATATTGATAAGCTCATGTTACATTAAATGAGATTAAAATGATACTTGAGCGATTGACAAGGTTGTGTCTTAGCTTGTTAATCATAAACAAATGTTTCTCTTTTTTTTATATTCAACAACTTTATATATATATATATATTACATCTTCATCTCTTTTTATTTTATCATTATTATTATCATTTTTTTATTTTTTTTTTATAATAATTTTATTATTATTTTATTCTGTCTCCTTGTGTACCTGATGGTCACTTGATCATAACGAGATAACGTAAAGTACATCTTTTATCTTTTTTATATATAAAATTGTTGTTTTTAAATGATACACATAAGCATCAGTGACATAACAGTTAATCTGCATCCGTGATGCTGATAAAAATAATAGTTCAACTTTTTATTAATTTATATCTTTTATTTACATATTTTTTAAATTTTACACTTGACCTTTTTTTTTTTTTTTCTTTTTAAATTTAGTCTATGAGTACACTTGTATGTTGTATGAAAAAGTAGTTTAATTATTAATATATTTTTTTTTTTTTCTAAAATGTATTAAAATTTACGTTTAAAATTTTTAAGAGATTTTTTTTTTTTTCTACTGTGAATCACGAGTTGATTATTATTTTTTTTTTTTTTATTGAAAATAAATAGATATGGGTGTATGAGTCAGAATTTTTAAAATTATGGTAGTACGTGTTTAATATCCCACACCTTTAAATTAGTATTCATCATCATCATCATCATCATGAAAATAAAAAGATACAGAAAAAAAAAAAAAAACTTATTGAAAGAAAATAATGATAATTGTTTAACGAATATTTTGATTTTTTATTTAATAAATTTTATAAGAAAATAAAAAAAAAATCTGATTGATTATTGAGAGTTTTATCAACGCTCATTGATTATTGCAGATGATACATGTATTTTGTACATCACGTTGATAGTAATCACGTATTTATATCAATAGTTTTTTTTTTTTTTTTTTTTTATTGATATACTTAAAATATTATATATATATTAATAAAAGTATAAAATAAAAAAATAATATACTCACTGATGTCAGATATTGTTGATAGCCAGACACACTCCAAGGCCATTTGATGATTGTCTCGATGACAATGATTGCTTGATATTTGGTCCAATTAATTTAAACAATTTTTAATGTTCAAAAAAAAAATATATGAAATATCTATATATCACTTTATTTAATCTTGATGACGACTGTATCACTCGACATGAGAATCAAATCTGTAAAGTTTTATTAAAAAATTCTCAACAGAATAATATCTATCTAGAATGAATAAATTTATTTTGGATTATTTAGAGCATGTTAAATTTAGATCCACCCTTTTTATTCTTGTGTTCCAATTTATCGACCAATGAAAAAAAGATGCCAAAGGGGTTGCTATGTTTCTTGGCGTCTTTAAATCTGGGGCAGAAACTGGAGGGTTGCTAAAGGCCAGCCCCTTTCTCTCAGTAATTTTTTTTTTATCAACGATTTAAAGAAAAAAAAAATTTTTTCTCTTCTTGTCAACCAGAAAAAAATATTTATTTATTTTTTATATTTTTCATTTTTATCATTTTGATATTTTCAATTTTTAATGACATGCAGTTATTGTATTTTTATTTATTTATTTTTTTTAAATGAATATATCATTGGAATTTGTTTTTTTTTTTGTAAAAATAAATATTAAAATAAATAATACTGATAACAGATACTTCCTAGTAAGAAAAAATATAAAATAATATCCAAATAGGACAATGAAAAATAAAATAGTAAAATATATATATGTTTATCACTTTAAATAACCAAGGTAACTTGATGTTTTCACATAATAGATATAAAATATCATGAAAAAAAAAATAATATTATTTTTTAATATAAATAACCCTCGAATAATTAAATATTAAATAAATATGCTCTAACCTTCTTTTAGCATATATATATATATATATATATTTAATTAACAATTTATAAAATTGATTATTTTTTATTTTTCTTGGTTATTATTGTAATCATATACTTTTATAATTTTCAAGCATAAATTTGAAAACAAGTCATCTAATTTCCATTTGTCTATTGTCAATAATATAAATTCCCCTCAATATAATCTCAACATATAAAATATTTATTCAAGTATTGTATATATTTTTTTCCTCAATAATATTTTTTATTTTTTCTGCTTGATATGGATATATTTTACTTTTAAAATTTAGATCGTTTGTCGCATTTATATGTTATTTCTCAGTTGTCGTCACACTTATTGCGATAAGCATTGTGAGGACCTTCAAAGTTCCTGTCTTGTTTATCTTTTCTTTTTTTTTTTTTTTTATATATATATTTATATGTATATTTTTTTTTTTTTTCAAACAACAATTACATGTGAATAGAAAATTAAGTGCTCTTCAACTGACACGTGTAATATATACATTTACACATTTATATCAATAATATTTTCTTCATTCTAATCAACAATAAATTGTCCCTCAAAAATAATTGTCTATATGGCTATCAATATATACATACCTACCTGATAAGTCAAATGAATTATTATTTTATTTTTATATTTAAAATAATAAAGAAAAAAAATTATTAAATAAATATATTTTAATATTTTTAGAGTAATAAATTGTTATGTAGCTAAGAAATAGGCAGGACCAGTGTGTTGTGATTCTGTTAAAGAGAAGGGATCGTTGATTGATCATTGGTTGAAGCTGAGAAACCAATGAGAGAGCAATTTAAAACTTGCACAGCCTCCCAATCAACCCACAATCTCATGATTTTATTCTCGTAATAAATATTCATCTTTCTTAGCTATACTTGTAAAAATTATATAAAACTTTTTTTTTTTTTTCTATTTAAAAGACTCGATAAAAATATATCCAACTTGTCAAGATAAAAAAATATCTATGTACAAACTGCAAATATAGCTATAAGGAAAAGGATAAAAAAAAAAAAATCGTGGGGTAATTTTTTGCAAATGACCGGTAGGAAAAAGAGTATACCCCAGTTGTACTTTGTTAGGGAAAAATATAAAAAAAAAAATAATGTTAGGGCCCATTTATGATGTTGAATTAATACAAGAGTAGGAGAAGGTCCCTCAGATCAAGAGGTCATATACCTGCCCGTACCTTGAAGGATCACCTGCGCACGCGTCTCAAGTCCAACGGGTGCTTTGATGTGTAAAAGGCCCCACATAAAAAAAAAATAAAATATATATATATATATCATAAGTGAGTGAAAAACCTGATTCACTATGTACATGGATATACTAAAATCCGGTGGCATGTTGTCTATACACATATAGGTACAAGATATAATATATCAGTCAACAATATATAAATAATAATAAAAAAAAAAAAAAGGCCCAGGTAGCTAAGGAAAAGGATAAAAGTTGGGTTATAATGGGTGAACCGTCGAAGACCAAGGGTCGAATGCAGGTACATCAACCCTTTTCATGAAAATCATTTAAATGCCCTTATTTAAAATACGGTTTATGCAGGCTCGTGGATGAATATGCAAAAAATATATATACATTTAGATATATGTGGACAGTGTCCTTACTAGATGGACTCTTTATCTTTCGAGAAGGTTTATAAGATTTCTTTGAAAAAATAATAAAAAAAACCGTTAAACATTTGATTGTTAAAAGGTGTTTACTTTTCTATTGTGTCATCTTGACAAGGCAATTAATTATACTCTATTTTAAATTATCAAAAAAAAAAAAAAAAACAATGATACAGTTTTTTTTTTATGATGATAATCGGTTGACTTTTTTATGGGGATTATTTGGAATCAAGGATAATTTTGGGAATTTTTATTATATTTACCAAAGATCTTTTTTTTTTTTTTTTTTTTTTTGAGCTATAATATTATTTCATAGCTTGATTATAAATAAGATGATATTTTACTCTAGTTTCTCATGGATTTTTGTACACATTATTTACATAAAATTTTCTTAACCCTTTTTGTTGGGACAACTGGACCTACCACAGTGCTTTAATGTCCAGATGAGACAATCAAAGTTTAATAGAAAAAAAATAAAAAGATGAATACACATTGTCCAACCATCCAGGAAGAACTAAATGTGCAAATGCAGGTAGCTATAGTAAAAAAAAAAAGACTGCTCTGATTTAAAAAATATATAGATCCTCCAAACTGTCCATTGAAAAATTGTATTTTCCCAGGGACTTTGTACTACCTGAGGATAATTTTTTGATCTAAATATTTGAGGGTAGTTTTATCCTTGTATCCTTGGATGGTCATCATATTGACCATTTTATATACCCCCCCGTGAAATGGTTATTTTATTTTATTTTTTTAAATATAAAATTTTACCTGGACAATGTCCGTATGAATGATTAAAAAGTATACTCTTCTTGGGTCTATTTAAATAAGACCAAAACCGTTATATTGCACAGGTTACCTTTGGTCTAAAAACATCCATATGATGACCATATTTTTTTATGAATTTTGTGTCTGACCATGGGAATATTATTGGGATAATTTTATCAAAGATTTTATATATACCTGTGTTTAAATTAAAATACTCTAAATATAATTTCACACGAATCTTCATCACATCAACATCTATTATTTGAAATTTCACTTGTGATAAAATACCATCATCATCATCATCATATTATATAGATCATATTTATTTATTTTATTTTTTTTGCTTTTCGTTATGTAATTTTTTTTCAACACCTGGAAGACGTGTTGATTTGAAAAGTTTTAACGGTCATTTTTAGTAGTTTTATTTTTTATAAATAAATATTTTGTTTGTTAAGTAGAGCAACGGACAACCACCACCACAAAAATAATTTTATATTTTTACCAATAACACAATTAAAATCAGTTAGAAAAAATATGCATTAGGCCCAGCCTTTTTTTTGGCTCAACAGGCGGTTCTATAATTTTTGCTCTGATTTTAATTTTTATAATATTCAAACTGGTCTAAAAATTTAACGTATTATTGACCGTTAAATATATCACTAAGTAAAAATAATAAAATAAATAAAAAACGGTCAAGTTTTATTTTAAAATCCAGTTAAACAACATTTAATTTCAACTGTAATTTCATGGAAAATATAATTGTTTATATTTAATATTTAATTGTTAATATGATAAATATAAAATAGAAAATAAATAAAAAAAAAAAAATAATATTGCATTGTGAAAGTCATTGTCTTTGTGTTGACAAGTTTTAAGAACGACCTGGAGGTCAGAACTTGATCTTATTGTTGAGAAGTATTATTTCGTCACATTTTTCAACGTATTTTTAATGAAATAATAATAATTATATTGTGTGATTTAATATTTATCAGTTTGATGAACTTTTAATCAATAAATTGTTCATTGTTTAAATAATAATAATAATAAATTAAATATATACGTAAAAAATAAAAGAAAGAAAAAAATTAAAATATATATTATAAGAGTGACAATTGTTTCTCATTTGAGACTCTAAATAATGACGGTTAAAGCCAACTGATACATTTATATTACCATAAATTACCAGACAAAATGAGTGTCCGGTCACACAGAATATTCAAATTTCAATAAATAAAAATATATAAATTGAATATATTTTTAGTTGAATTTATAGTAACTATAATTTCGGTCCAAAATAGAAAAAAAATAAAAATTAAATATACATCTTTAATAATATAAATAAATATTGAATATATAAAATTGAAAAAAAAATTGTATAATACTCCAATTTTATTAAGTTATTTATTGAGCCTAAAGTTTTGATAATAATCTACCGACAAGTAAAATTATGCGAATATTAATGACCTTTTTTTTTTTTTATATATATTTAAAAAAAACCCAGAAGAATAAAAGATTTAAATCTACGTCAATAAAATTAATTCTCAGGAAATAAAATTATTATAAATTTAAGAAAAGAATGTTTTTTTTATACAGAATAAAACGTCATCTAATTAGAATATATATAAAATATTATTTTTTTATTTTTTTTCTTGACATGATGTGCAGTTGAGGTTGAATCACGAGGCCAGCCTCGACCTGCAAGATCAATGAATGATCAAGCAACAAATATCCATATTCAAATAACAGTTTTTAATTAACATGATTATCTTTTTTTTTTTTTTTTAAACTGCGTATTGAAATAATAAAAGATCGACATTTGACATCAATAAGATAATTTATTTTAATTATTCATTATTAATTTAACTTTTTTTTTTTTTATTTTTATATATCTTTTGCAAATAATTAATTTAAATCATCGAATCTATTTTTCTAAATATATTTTTTTTAAATTACACATTTATATATTATTTTGAATTATCATTTAGAGTTAAAGGTGATCATTGCAAACAATTATAACGTGGGAATGGATAATTAACATCATTTCTTTATAGTAACACAAAAAATACAATTTCAAATAATTAATAATTTTTAAAATTTTATTTCATTTTTACATAACCTTGATATTAAATAAAAGAAAAAAAAAAAAATTAAATAAATAAATATTAACAATGGTAAAAATTTTTCAACAATAAAAAAGATATTATTTTTTTTATTTTTTTCTTTTCAAATTTTGCAAAAAATAAAAATATATAATTGTGTATTGGAATTGTTAATCTTTTGATCATATTTAGCATTTTTATTTTTATAACTATATTTTTATTTTTTTTGTTATATATTTATTTGATAATATTTTAACAACCTGGTAATTGTTGCAGCAGCCAGCAGGTGTTTTAAACAGCGTGGGAGACAGTTAGTAGCGCGTTCCAACAATCCTTCTTCTGTCCCCACTTGTATTCACCTATTCACCCTTAATGGGGGTGGTTTTAGAGGGTCATCATATTGCTGCATATAACTGCAAAAGTATGTACATTTTCATTGTTCATTTATACATATGTATATGATTTATTATAATATGTGTTGGTTGGTATGTTGCGCCTAGACGAATCGCAGTGTCGACATATTTTTTTATTCAAACTACGTTTTACACGACAAAACACTCTGAAAATTCAAGTTGTCATGACAACTATATGAGCGAAACATACATAAAACCACGTCAGATAAGTTTTTTTTTTTTTTTTTTATTTCCAACTTGGTTTTTTTCATTTCCCTCATTATTATCTTTTTTTTTTTATTTTTTTTTTCAATCGTCATTTATTCATTTTGATCCATTTATAAAATTAATTTTACCACTGAGAAACTAAATCAATATTTTGATAATTTATTCATTAACAATATTTATATTTTATAATTTGATGAAAAAAAAAAAAAAGAAAAGAATTTAAATTCTTTTTCTAAGTTATAATTTTTCTTTAAATAATAATTATTGATTTGTCAAGTTGTTTTTTTTTTTTTTTTTTTTTTTTTCGACTATTTATTTAATTTTTATATTTTACACAATGTATGTGTATTACTTATTTTTTTTTTTTTCTGGTTTTTGGGGTAAAAATTTGTTTGTCAAATTGGAGTAAATGAAACATCGGCCCCAGGTTGTCTTGGTAACGTCATTTAGCCCCAGCCGCGGTTACCATCGCGACATCAAAACACAACAACGAAAATTCAATTTAACTATATATATATATATTTTTTTTTTTGTTTATTTTTGTTTTGACCGTTTGCAAACCCACCCCCATGTACAATTTATTTTACATCCCTTCAAGGGAACAATATTTTTATTATTATTTTTATAAATCTCATTTATTTTTTTTTCTCAGCAATTGTTTACCCTAATAATATATGCATATGTCATTTTTTAAATTTAATATTCATATTTGAAATCATTTTAGTAATATCATCAATATTATTATTTCTCAACCCTCTTGTCCTTTTTTTTTTTTTTACTAATCTCTACGCTATTATACATTTATATTTTCTTTATGTATTTTTCAAAAAATACTTTTTTTTCTTTGTCATTTCCTGACATTTGCTCGTCACTTTGATCAAATTAATTTGTCACTTGAAAAATATTTTCTTAATTTTCTCTTAACACGTTACAATCTCATTTGGAATAGTTTTTTGTTTTTTTATTATTTTGTTACGGTTTGATAAATAAAAAAAAATATATAAAAAAAAGATTCTTCGTTGTCTTCAACGGGCGTGGACAAGAAAAAAATAAAATAAAATAAAATATAGATATATATAGAAATGAGGGACAATCAGAGACACACAGGTTACGTGATAGCGATTGTTATGTAAATATAGTTGAGTTAGTTAATGCAAAAGAAAAAAATAATAATGATAAAATTATGTGTCCTCGTATATATATATATATATACATATATATAAGAATGACTGTCAATTTCATTTCATCTCAATGTAAATCCCACGATCTTATAGCTACTAGCATAGTAAGAAACGCCTTGTCTTCAACATCACTTATTACATTCAAATATATTTTTTATTTTTTTTTTTATTATATTTGTTACAAGTATTTTTATTTTTTTTTGCTTTATCTTCTTGAATAATAAAACACTGCAAAAATCATTGCATATACATTGAATTTTATATATTTCAGCATTAAAAAGTGTTATTTTTTATTTTTATTTTTTATTATTTTTATTATATTTATACTGACAAAGTTTGTGTATATATATTGTTGAAATGCGAGCACGTATACTCCTGTTATTTAACTTTCACTTACGCGACTTACGGTGAGGCTTTTTCTTTAACCGTCCGCGGAACTAATTACTACCGGATGCACTCTAAAGATCGCTCTTTGTCTGCATCCATTTGAATTTTCCTTGAGGTACATATACAAATGATTAGCAATAAAAAAATATACAAATAAATTAAAGAATAAATAATTATAATTTATAATTTTCATTCAATAATAATATATTTGATATATTGTTTTATTATTATTACAAAACAATGATGTATATTTTTTAGTCAGATTATATTATTATTTTTTTTTTAAATTTATACAATTTAAAATATATAGGTATATTATTTTTATTATTATTTGTTAATTGTTGGGAGGGAAAAAGGATTTCTACCGTGACAATCATGACTTGATGAGCAGAATAAGAGCTCATTTTGATAACACACCAATGTGAGCTAGTTTGACGACTTTTCGTGTGTCAAATGATAAAAAGAAAATTCTCATATATATATAAACATAAAAAAATGAGTTTGACTTTAGTGATAACGATAAGAGTCTTCCTCTGAATTTTCTAGCTTGTCATATATATTTGCATCTTTTTTTTTATAAATATATTTTCTCTATCTATTTTTCATAAACTCCACCTACTTTGTTCACCACTATTCCTCCAATGCCCACTGTATGATTACATAATTTATCCAACACTGTTGGCCTTTCTCATATATATATTTTGTATCTCTCAATTCTTAACGTGGTAAAAAAAAAATATTTTTCCCAAGAAAATGAAATATAATCGCACGAACAACTACTCAATTCAATGTGCATAATATCACCTTCATTCGCGTATGGATTAATTTTTTTTTTATTTTTTTTTATTGCCCCTCGATGAGATTGACTGGAAAATCATTTGATGAGAATAATAATGTATTATTTAAAAATTTTATTAAAAAAAAAAAACGGTAATAAAAAAATATTAAAGATATATATATAAAAAAGAGAAAATTTCATCAAATCAAAGTGAGGCGTTGTTTATATATCATTTTTATCATTTTTATTGTAGCAATGTGTCATTTCTTGTATAAAATATAACCAATCAGAAAAAAGTAATAAATCTCAATTCACAAGCCCCACATTGATTTCTGTATGTAACAAATAATAATATTATTATATAAAAATAAAAATATTATCATGTGGGAGGTACCAACACACAAAGTTACAAAAATCAAATGTGATATCAGTGACTTTTCAAATCCCAGTTTTCAAAAACATCATAAATCTCAATTTTCCCACAATTGAGTTTATTTATACCTGACCATATAATATATTACCTTTCGTGAATATAATAAATTTCATCGATTCGTTGTTTAAAAAAAAAAAAATTCCCACAATTATACGCCCAAAATACCAAATAAGAAAATATTAATCATCATTTTTTGTATATGCCCATAGAAAAAAATTAGAAAATGAAATCTTTTATTTAACAAAAAGAGTTAAAGATAAAAATAGAATTAAGACAAGGTATAGTTTAGTTTGGGAAAAATAATGAAAAAAACATAATGAAATATTTATATATTTTAAAAAATAATAAAACAAAAGTCTATGTTCTCATCATCTGAGAGAGATCGTTGACCGTTACAGTATTAGGGAGATAGTGATTAAAAAAGTATTCTTATTTTTTTTTTTTATAACCCCAGAGAAAGGTAACGTAACATAACGTAAATGTGGGTGCGGTTGGCGCGTGCGCCTGCAAACACCAGGGTAGGGCAGGGCGACAGCTGTTTTAGTCCTCAGGCAACATTGCACCTGCCCCGATGAATATTTTGCCTGGTTTTGGCCTCGACCGTCTGTCTGATCATTTTTGCCTTCACCGTCTTTTCAGATAAATATATATACTCTTCTTTTCTCTAAATATATTATAACAATAAAAAAATATTAAATGGAAAAAAAAACAACAACAACCAGACTAAACCATGCACTTACAACGTCATGCTCTGGTGATTTTGCTAAAACTTCTGAAGCATCATCAAAAATTAACTGATACATGTTTAAATGTTAACATAATCACTTTTTCCATGTTTCTCATTAATTTAAATCGACAAATTAAGCTTCAAATCAATTAACAACACTATAATCAAATTTTTATATTGTGAGATTGAACATATAACCTATTTTTGCACGATACTAGCGCCAATGAATCAAACACCTGATTTGATTATCTAATTTTTTATTTTTTTTTCATTCTATTTCGATATCTTTTTATACGATTTCAATTTTATTACTGTACTATTCTTAATTTTATTTTTTTTTTTCTTTTGCTTTTCAAGTATAAAAGTCAAAAAAAATGAAATAAAATAATAATAAAAGCTTAGAGAGAGGCAAAAGTTTATGCGATTTCAACACGCATATCCAAAGGTGTGGACAGAGTGAAATAAAAAAATAAATATACAATATAATAAAAATAAAAAATGACGAAAAAAAGTGCTAACGGGATTTAAAGGCCAATTCGTGTACCTCAATTTAATTTCCACTCTTTGGTCAATAGCCAGACATGGTCATGTTTTTTATAATTTTTTTATTTTAAAATTTATTTCTGAGAGAGAGTTTTGCGACAGATACAGGATGCACGTGACTATTTTGCAAATAATGTTTATCTAACACAATTTTATTTAACAATCAAAGTATCAAATCCATTGTTCAACACTTGAAATATAATAATACTGACAATGATTTTGCCCCTAAACAAGTCAAACATTAATAGACATTAGATTAATGTATTTTATGCTTTTTTTTTTTTTTTTTTTCCAACGTCATCTCTCAATTACCGGATAAAAAAATATATAAAAAACAGGGGGATGAATAGTTTATATATATATATGATTTGATGAAAGTACAAGGGAGGTTAAAAATAAAAAATAATAAAAAAAAGTAAAGGTCATGAAGAAATAAAAGAAAGATGTGGTTAAATGCCCAACGCCCACGAATTTTTATATATATTTAGTATATATCCGATGACAGATGTTTTTGTGGCATTAGATAATTAATCCCTTGGCTATATAAAAGAGGCTGCTAAAAAGGCGGGGTTTTTTTTTCATATTTTTATATCTTTAATTTTTTTATACAGCCTTATACATATATTTTTTAATATTGCATTGATAGAGGGTGCATATAACATTGACCCTTCTATATAAAATTTTATCAGCAAATATAAATCAAATAAAAAAATATATATATCTCACCTCATCATCCTTTTTATATACATTCCAATATTAGTTTTTTTCTACCCTATATTATTTTATTAAATTTTTAAATGATGATAAAGATGATGATGATGATGATTATGATTGGCTTCTAAGTTTAATCATCAGAATTTTTCTTGCAATATGGTTTTTTTAGTTTTCACAATAACTGTTTCATTTTTTTTTAAATATATTTTTCAACGTTGGCGATCATTTGTACCACAGACACCCTGACATTATCTTCTTTTTTATATACCTATATAAAATATTTTATGATTATTATATGTGTACCTGGTGGCACGCGCCGTATTTCGAACCATCGACAGCTGTGCCCATCTCACGCGCGCAACGTTTTCGAACTTTGGCGCCGACGCCCCAGTACATTTTCAAAGTTTCAATATTAATATCAATTCAAGTATATGTTGTATAAAATATTTCAAGTTACTTTACCAAAAGACATTGAAAATAAAAAATAAGATGTGCATAAAAAGATAGGGAATATAATGAATTTTTTTTTTCAAAAATCGAAACACCTTGCCACAAAAGCGTGCCATAATGCCTCAGGTCATTCAAGATGTGTTGCTAGGTGTTGGTTATTATAGATGATTTTTAAATTTTGGTCATTGATCCTTTTTTATCAATGTAGGTATATTTATAGCCTTTCTATTGTTAAAAATTAATTTGAAAATGAAAGAAAGAAAAAAAAAATTGAACGTCATAAACGTTATATATAAATAATTAAATAGATAAAAAAAACTTTTTAAATTTACTGAGGTAAAAATTTAATGAATAAGATTAAAGTTTAAAAAAATAAAATTTATTATTAAATTTTCAAGACAGGAAGAATATTATGATGTCGTTATAAATTTTGAAACTCCTTGAATTATATTTGACCATGGTCAAAATGTCCTTGGATCTCTATGGTCATTGGTCATGCTGTGTATAAAATAAATATATATATCTTATTCTCAGTCAGCAACAGTCAAAATATATTTAATATATATATTTTTTTTTTTTTATAATTTTCGAAACTGATCTGTATATAAAAGCAGGTGCAGGATATGTCTTGAAAGAAGAAATAACGTCTGCGAGGGCGACCGGTATTCAGAATTCGAGCACCTTATATTCTTTAATGCCTTATTTCTCTTCACCTTTATAGACTCTCGTTGCTTTTTTGATCTTTCATGTAACATCTTGCGAGTGTGGAATACCTGTTTCTACGGGTGCGTGTGTACACACATTTTTTTTTTATTATTTTTTTTTACCTTGGCACGAGCTATTCTTCTTGTATTTAAACTGGCACCTGCTACTGACCGATTTAATTCTCTCTATATCTCATCAAATTTATATATATTTACAAGTAAATTACTTTTAAATATATATATAAACACAAATAGTCAAGCTAATTTATCAAATATATTTTCTATTTTTCATTCAAAATTTACTGTTTTATTTATTTAAAAAAATGATAATGTTAAAGATTTTGATAGTCCAGCTGAATCATTTAAAGTCATCTGGCCCTGCTGGCGTGACATGATAAACAAGCCCCTCTTTAGTATCATCCCCCCAAAAAAAAATTTAGTACATATAAACTAATGGATATTTATTATATTACAAAAGACGTTACATGACATTTAAAATAAAAAAAAAAAAAAAAAAACAAGAATAAATATAATGAATACCACACCTTTAAATCAAAATTAAAAAATAGTAAATTCAATCAGATCAATAATTTTCAAGAATTTATTTGATTTTAAATTTTAAATTAATTAAATTATAGTTGATTATCATATTTTTTTTTTGAATTTATATTGTTTTATTAATATAATTATCTGTATATTTATAATTGTGGGAAAATTAAACAAAGAAAAATGAGATTCAATATCTGATATTGTGTGTCATCCGGAGATGTTTCTGATCAGATAGGAAATTGGTTTTTTTTTTTTTATATATTATTTTATAGTAGTTGGGTTTTTTTTTTTTTTTTGATACTTGTTTAAATGATGGGGGTGTTTTTGAGGCAAATGCCACGTGTCTAAATGTCACGACAGCATCCAGTTAATAGACTGGTACAATCAACCCATGTCAACAATTATTGTAGGGTCTTTTTTTTTTTTCATCATTATCATCTTTCCCTTGACAAACATAACAGTCATTTAGTATGTATATCAAATTTTTTTTTTATACTTTTACAAAACCTCATATTATTAAATAATCCCAAGAGACATTTATAAATAATAATAAAAAAATATAAAATTGACCTTTTAAAAAATAAAATAACAAATATTTTTTTATAATAAAAATATATAAATAATTTTCTAAACTAATTAATTCAAAATTTATTTATTTACTTTAGTAAAATATAATGAATATAAATGAATGAATTTAATAGCCATTATATGAGATAAATATTAAAATTAAAATTGATAAACAAATATTGATATATAAAATATAAATAACAAAAAAAAATAATAAAATGTCATATGCGTTATTATAATATGCATTTATTCGTGTGAGTAGTGGTCGATAAAAAAAAGACAACGAAAAAAAAAAAAAAATAAGAATAGTAAAAATAAATATTTAAAAATTGAAATAAAAATATAATTTTATAAATGCAGTATGCAGAGGATATGCATTGGACACCGTATATCCTGTTATTCGTCCTACTGCAACACTGCACTCTTTTTTTTATTTTATTTTTTTTCTTTCAAAAAAAAACAATAATGATATATATAAAAAATAAAATCATAACAACGTGTGCATTTATATCTCGTCTCCGGAGTGACAGATCATATTACATTTTTCCGATTGTCGTATGGTATTATTTTGCCTCGTCCGATCAATTTCAACTACAAGATCTTTTGTTATCATATTTAATTATTATTTGTTTATTTATTTTTTTATTCGAAACATATATCAATAAGATTATATCCATCAGCTTCTGTTTCTTTTGTTTTATTTTTAAATTAATATTAAAATTAATTTCGTATTAAATAATTATTGATATATATAAAAAATATTATTGATAAAATCAGATCATTTTAGTATTCGCGTGTTTTTTTTTTATAGTATTTTTAGTATATCTACATCAAAAAAATTCTATGCTTCATTTGTGCGTGATAATTATTATTTTTTTTTTTTTTTGTTATCTTTTTACATAGAGTATTTTACTGATGAGTCAGTCACAACAAGACTTGGAATGTCGCTAATGAGTTGTCGTTGAAATCTTTTATTTTTTTTTATTTTTTTTTCATCTTTTGCTAACGATACCGCTGAAATGAGAAAATTTCACTTCTCTTTGTTGATGATAATTCCATATTATATATATATATATTAATAAATTTATGCTTGAAAAATATTTAAAATATTTAGGATCTATTTAAAAATTGATTATCATCTGCAGTATAGTTGAAATTTGTAGAATAAATTTATCTGTATTTGTAATAATTCAATGACAAAAATAGACAATTTTTATTTATTTTTAATTTGTACTAGTTTTTCTCTAAGTACATATATATAGTCACCTTTTTTTTTTTTTTTTTTCTAGAATTATGATATAATTTTTTTTCGCTTGACATATAAGTACATATAGATTTATAAAAGTCAAGTTTACCCCACAATAGGTTCAATTCTCGATAATTATTGATAACGCTAAAATAAATATAAAAAATAATTTTTAATCTAAAAAAAAAGAAAAATAGGAATAAATAAAAATCAACTGTTGAGGAAAAAATAAATAAAACAACGCGTGTTGTTGATTGCGTATATAGTTGAGACAGAAACTTGATATGAGTACACCCGTTACAGAATTTATTCGCGTGTAAAAACGTGGGAACTATTCTAGCATATCTCTCAGTATATTTTACAACTAAATTACTATTTATATGTATATATCTCTGTACATATATAAAAATAACAAAAAAAATTATTTCAAAATTCATCTAATATATTCTTTACTTTGATATAAACCAAAAAAGAGAAAAAAAATAAAAAAATATCAATATACTTTGTCAAATAAAAAATTCATAATTCAAACATGATTTTCTTTCTTGGAAAGCAATAAAAAAATTATAAATAAATAATATAGAATGAAAAAGCAAAAAAAAAAAAAGCGAAATAAACTTGTCATTTTTTTTTTTTTATTCTGAAAAACTGAGATAAATTCTGGATGAGTATTCATCGTCCAATGAGAATGAAGAATAAATCCACCCTCATGTATTTCAACCAACCCTCGTCCAACCCCCATGATATATTTTGCAATGGCGTCGTCTCGTTTTGCAGTTTTGTTAACTGCATCCCAGGGGTTATTTTTGTAGACTGCAAGGGGCAATATATTTCTTGAAAGAGAAATGAGAGTGGTGAGGTTGTTCAAAGAGAATTTTTATATAAAAAAATACACAATTGTTAGGAAGATACGTGAAAGAGGGTTGATATATATATACAAAAGTAAAAAAATAAAATAAAATATAAAATAGCAAAGAGGGGATGATAAGGTGGGCAGGGGGAGGAATAGTATCGCAAGAGAGATAAAGATAAAAAGAGAGTATATTGAGGCAGCTGGGTTGAAATAGAGGGTGAGGGCACACGAGGTCTTCAAGTATTGATCGTACTTTGCTGGACGGTTGATTTTATTCTGAGAGTATAGAAGGAGGATTTTGTGTGCATCAGTGTTAGATATATATTATTGAACATGTAGCTAAGGAAATTACATTATACAAAATCAAATATACAAAATAGAAAATACAGAGTAGAAATATAAAACATATTACTGCAGTTATTTTTAATATGTGTTACAGAAATAACAAGCTCTTAACTCTTTATTTTACTGATTTTTTCTTTCATAAATGTATATACATTGTTAACACATTTGTATACAGTTATATATATTTTCTCTGAATATATTTTTTTTAAACTCACGTTACCAAGGTATTCATCAACACAAATTTATTTTCTTTCCTTCAATTTTTTTTTTTTTTTTTATGAACATATATATATTTTCGGTAACTAAGCAACTAAAATGATCCAACTCCCAGCAACATCAACCGCACCCCCATCTATAGATTAGCCAATT
This sequence comes from Lysiphlebus fabarum, assembly GCA_011426435.1. Lineage (NCBI taxonomy): Eukaryota > Metazoa > Arthropoda > Insecta > Hymenoptera > Braconidae > Lysiphlebus > Lysiphlebus fabarum. The sequence goes on along the minus strand of WSYQ01000029.1, from coordinate 268,080 downwards.
TAAAAAAAAAAAATTTCATGAATAATAATAATTTAACCCATCATTAATTTATATATATTTTTAAATCTTAGTTTTTTAGTTCACCTGGACTATCAATATTATATTCAAGGCTATATTTAAATTTTAAAAATATAATTCTTTTTTTTTTTTTTTTTCAACATAACTTTTCTCTTTTGTAGTAATTTAATTTTTTTTTTTTCAAATCTAATTGTCGATTTTATAAATTATTTAAATAACTATATAGGATTTTATTGTATAAAGTACCTTGGCTTAGATTTTTATTTAATTTTTTATTTATATATAAAATAAAAAAAAAATTTTAAAGTTAAATTGCGTTTTTTTTTTTCTTTTTATAATGTCAAATAAAAATAATTTAAGTAATTCATTATTACTCAGACTTGGTGAGTGTTTTTTTTTTTTTTTTTTTTTTTTATTGTCCAAGTGTATATATATAGATAAAAAAATTTCCAAGAATTGCTGGATCAGATCCAAGGGTTGAAAAAAGCTCGGCTATAATACAGTGAGAAAGGGGGATGATATAGATAGTCAAAAAAAAAAAGGGAGAAAAAGTATAAAAAAAACAATATACATATAGATAAATAGATAAAGATAGTAATAGAAAGACAAAAAAAGATAACAATATAAAGAGAAAAACTCGTGGAAGCGTTAAAGTCAGATCTCCAAGGTTTCATATAGGTGTGTTGGGTGCAAACGGTTGCCAAGTTACCAACTAGTCAGTCCAACGGGTCAATACCTGACTTGTTTTACCTCTGCATGAAAACGTCATTCATACCACCACCCAATTTTTTTTTTTTTTTTTTTACCTTTTACGTATAAACTCTTCTCGAATATAAAAATCTTTTTATAATTTTATAATTTATAAAATCCAATTATCTTTAACAATTCCATTTAATTATTTATATACGCATATGTATGTATGTTTATATTTTCAAAAAATTTTTATCGATTTATATTTATTACTCCACCCCTATTACTTTTCATATTTTTTTTATTTTTTAAAATTTTATTTTCTGCGTGCCAACTTACCCTCAAGTTTCTACTGTAGGCACATTAGCCCAATCAGTCGTCCGGAGTGCCGGTAGCTAGTCGATCCAGCCACCCATAATCATCATACCTTTTTAGCTTCCTGGAACCAAGAGGGGAATTGAAGCCTGGAAAAAACATATATACTCTGATAAATTCACCCTCATATTTTTTTATATTTCAAGTCTCTAATGGTATATTATATACATGCAGGAAATTTAGAAATTAAAGAAATTAAAAAAATATCAATTTAAAAATAATTATTTGATGATGATGATGGGGATGAAATATCAAATGATATATAAATTCATTATATCAATGAAATTTTTTATTAATTTTTTTTTTTTTTTATGTTGAAAGTTGGATTTAAATATCGTGTGACAATTTATATATATTTTTTTTAACTTGAGTTTGCATATTGTACGATCATTGAACTCGAAATGGTGCTGACAGAATAAAATCCCACCTCCCTCATTTTATTCACATGTCACGAATAATACTCATCCTTATACTATATTTTATTTTTTTTCTTACCATTGACATTTTGCAATAAATTTTATTATTGTTGCTAATTTTTATATAAATGTATTATTATTTGAGTGACCTCATTGATATATATACACTGAATAACGTGGGCGTCAGCTTTTGATGCTCACAAGACGCCATTATTTCTTTTACTCTCATTTTTATTTCAAAAATAAAAAATAAAAATCTTTTATTTTTTCTATACAAAATTAAACTGATTGGTTCGTTGCACATTCTCTCCCCTTTTGTTGCAATTTTTTTTTTTTATTCTCATTATTATTAACATAATTTGTTTTGATTTTTTTTTTACCAAGAAATTGATATATATATAAATAAATATAAAATCTTCTGGTAATTGATAAGATAATAATGAAAAAAAAATAAATAAATAAATTAAAACATTATAATCATTTGGATGTTTCTTGGATTACATTAGTGCGGTTGCATTTGACTCGTCGATGAATCAAATAATAATTTTAAACATATAAAATTCTTGATAAAATTATATTAAATATACAAACAATATAATATTCAACATATACAATACATATAGATAACTATTATAAATTTTTTTATTTTTTAATGGTAAAATTATTTACAAGGTCAATGTCATTTAATAGAAAAAAGTATTTATATATAAAAAAAGTTTTGTAAATATATAATTTTTGATCAAGATAATATCTGTGTCCTCTAAAATAATAATCAAGGTTAAATCTCAAAGCTAAAAACTTTATTTTATAATATTTCAAAGTGATTGCACAAAGCTGTATACATATATATCATGAAATAAAAAATTAGTTTGCAAAAATAAAAAATAAAGTATATATCATCAGATGCTTGCACATGTGCAAGAATAAATTTGCAGATGCATTCAGCATATTTTCCATAAAACAAACTTAAAATATATAGGTATATGTACTTGTACTTGTACTTGTTACATATACACACAATAATTTTATAAAAGTTGGACAAAGTGAACGCGGGTTTATGAGCTCGTGTGTGGGTCCACCTGAGCGAGCACCAGACAAAACGAACTCAAGAGGAGAAGGTGTCTCACATGGTTGCCTCTGTTCTCAGTGTATTTCACTCTGCAACAAGAGTCAAGTCCCCACAGATGGGGGAGACATCCGGGCAGCTGACATCCCGAATGAGACTGACTATGACTGACTTCGGTTTAACCGACTCCACATCCTTCTTCGATTAATGTGAATTACGTCCGGAATTAGTTGAGAAAATGATAGAGAAGAGTTCATCATAAAATTGCTAATTTTTTATTTTATTTTAAATTTTTATCATATGATATCAAATTTTTCGGAATAATAATCGAAATAGTTTCAATAGTTTTTGTTTTAAATTTCATAATTTCGAAATCGAAACTTTATCATATACATTTGTATAATTTTGAAATCTCAATCGAAACAAAAAAAGCATTACCGCAAACTTTTTACCAGTAAATTTGTTAAAGTTGATAAAAAAAAAAGTAAAAAAAAACATACAAAGGTATAGCTAATGGCGTTAAGTGTAGATGTATATTGTGAGGAAATGAGGTGTCCAATGGGGAAAGGTAGAAAGGGTGAAGAGGGCGGTAAAAAAAAAAAAAAAAAAATCGTCGTTGGGTATATGTATATCACAAGAGATAATAAAAGAAGAGAAGAAATATAATCGTATATAAAAGAGGAGAAAGAGTCAGAGGGTGGCATATACGTAAAATAGTGTTGGAATGGCCAAGAGACATAAGGCACTATATAGGGAACGAATCAGAGGAAGCGTACGCACTCGGGTGTAACATTTTCGCGGGGTTTTTTTTTTTTTTTTTCTCTTTAGTTTTTATACAAACTATTTTACCTGGCCCTCGAACATTTACCTTCATTTTACTGCGTGCGATAGATACAACCACACATTACACACCATCTTGTTTTATTTTTATTATTTTCATTTCTATATCTTTTTTTAACCTCCCCCATCTCCCATCATGACTCTCCTCCGGAAGTGTTCTTTATCTCTGTTGGCCCCCTTCGTGCACGCACAAACAATATATATGATATACAAAAAAAATGAAAAAAAAAAAAAAGTATATACAAATTTGTAGATATATATTCATGTATATTTCTTGCAACCCTTCGTACATTTTCACCCCAGCCCCCTATCACACACTCACTAACTTACTCACTCTCTCTCATCAATCGCCCTCTTATTTTTTTATTTTTTCAATATCACCTGCGTAATACTTAACGCTGATACCAACAGACACACTACATACATTACCACCTGCTTTACAAATACAATTTATTTTTTTTGGTAAAAATAAATAAATAAAATGTAATTTTCTTGTTGATAATCGATTTGTTAAATAAATATTAATATATATCGAGTTTTTAGTATATCTATCAACTAAATTCAATGAAAATATACACAGAGCTTTTGTTAAAATTGAACTTTTTTTAAGAGTGAAAAAATATTGAAGGACGAAAAAAATACATGATGCATGAGTACATGTATTAAAAAAATATTTAAAAAAGAAAAATAATAATAATAATAATAAATACGTGGTGGGAATTAATCAGATGAAGAGATCGTCAGACTGTGTATCCTTAAAATATTTTTTTTATCGTTAAAATTTTTAATTTTTATCGTAAAAATTGCTGCGTATATAAATTTTTTTTCCACATATATATGTATACATAAGCTAAAGATTATTATTCTTTTGGATCCAATTGTCGAGATTTAGTAATGAGATTTAAAAAAATAATAAAATGAATTGGGAGAATGTTTTTTTTTTTTTTTTTAATTTTATTTGCGCTGTTTTTCTGAAGGCCATGAGATGTCTTTCAACGAGACAAGCATCCCCTTCAGTACTGACAGACATACACAAACACAATGTTGATAAATTATTTGATATATATTTATAATAAAAAAAAAAAAGAAAAAGCATACATATGCTAGTAAATGTCTGAGAAGCGGACGTTCAAGTTGGTTGGCCAGGTACACAGAGGGAAACCGTAAAAGGTGGGAAACCTCTCGTTGGCTCCCGAGTTCCAGCTTGGAATTAGCATTTACTTCTCTAACATCTCATCTTTTTATCTTTTTTATTCTATATATAAAAAATCATTATTATTATTATTTTCCTTCTTTTTTTTAGCTACACTTATATCATTATAATCTTATAATGTTGTGTAGATGATTAAACTATGTTAATTATTAATTAAAAAATAAAATTAAACTCTGTGAAAAATAAATCATCAAATTTCAATCAAAAAAAAATTATTAAATTGATTATTTAAAATGTCAATTTAAAAAGCATAAAATTAAGATAAAGTACAGTTATTATTAATATAAATATAGCGGCATTTGATGTATAAAATATTATATTATATAAAAATATATAAAAATATATAAATAAGTTGGTGAAACGTATGTTCCCAATCTTAAATTGATATGCACCACTAGATTTTAAAAATACATTCGCAAGTATATATTTAATATCTATCAATATTAACAATTTAATGATTTTCTATTTTTTTATATATATGAATAATTCTAAAGAAAATTTTAATACTTGAAATATATAATTTTCATGGTACCCATCAAGCGATAAAGACAAGTATATTTTTATATGGTTACGCCCATTCATGTCCACTCATACGCTTCGTCTGATTTCTTTGTGGTATTTCATTTCTCCGTTTTGCCTGGATGTGCGATAGAGCCAACTTAAAATGGTTCTCAATTTATATCAATAAAATTTTCATTATTTTAATTAAATCAATCAACAATTATTAATGAATATAAATCAAATTTTTAATTAATAATTTATATCAAAAATAAAATTGATATTTTTTAATTTTATATATAATTCAATCAATAATTGATTTATTTTATATTATAAATTAATTATATTGATAAATTTTATTTATTTATTTTTTAATATATTGAGAACCATATAATAATTTTTTTTTTTATTATTATTATTTTTACTTGTATATATATATATATATAAAAGTTACGATGACAATATGAGAAATGCTACACTCATCTGTCTTGGCGAGGCATAACGAAGCCGTTACGTATAGCTCATATTTTTATACTTAAAATAGTAAAAAATATATATTATAAATGATCCTTTCTCTCTGAAATTCATGTTGACGATCCGTTTGTCAGAGAAAATAGCTTCCTTCCATCGATTAATAATATATATCTAAAATGAAAGAAAAAAAAAAAAAAACAAATACATATTTATATCGAAATCATAAATACGAAAACAACCTTTCTCGTGCTCGTAATTTTGAATATATACCTATATAAATAATCTATAAAATAAAAAAATAATAATGAGGTCATTGTGTGTGTGTGTCAACAATATTATATTAATAATTTAATGAAATTTTATATTTTTCTCAACGATACATACTTGATAAAACCACTTGATATATATATATATATTTTTTTTTTTTTAAATGCAATTATAAACCCCCTAATTACCATTATTGCTTTGAAGAATATATATTTTTTCTTGGATATAATTATAAATGAATAATAAAATTTCAGTGTGTTTCATGCTCTTTCCCTTCTGGTGTCTCATGATAATATATAAAAAATAATATATTTTCCCTCATTTTTTAAATTTTTAAATATGTATCAAAAGCAAGTCCTTTTGACCTCCCTTTTTCTCCATCAAGGACAATAATAAATTACCTCCCCATCTTTTTATTATATAATTTTTTTTGTCAAGAATTGTACTAAATTTATTTTTATTTTTTCATTGTCAGATAATTTTTATATTATTTTTTAATAATGATGTTTTTAAAAATTACTTTTATTTTGACATGAAATTTAAATTTTTCTTGAATATATATATATCCGATGAAAAGATGAGATACAATTTTGGCAATTTAATATTCAGTAGCTTATTTTTAAAAATTTTTTTTATCATTATTTTAAAACTGGGGTTGGTTGGAGACATGAGTGACCGGAAATTTAATGACACCGTAATGTTCATCAAGACCGGAAGCTATACATATATATCTGACATATTTTAATTTTTAAATTCAAATAAAAGATATACTCGTTTTTAATTCCCATCGCAGTTGATAATTAAAATTAAAAATATATAAATTTTTCATCTGAAGATTATTCATTTTGATATTTATCAATAATCTGATGATTATCTATTTTATATTTTTTTCAAATAATTGATATATAAATTTATTTAATTGTAAAAATAATATATATATATATATATATAATACATTTTATAAAAAAGTTGAAAAAACTTTTGAAATGTAAAATAAGCAAATTAGATAATTTTCAAATCATATCACGAATTGAATTATTACAATCAAAAAATTATCCAACATGGGATGTTGTCTGGACATCTTACTTGTCTTATTGTCAAAAAGAGTATTTAATAAACTGGTCACTATCTGAGCATATATAGAAAAAAAATTATGTTTGAGAAGAAAAAACAAAATAAAAACAGATTTGGATAAAAGAAGGCTTAAAGAAGAGAAAAATAATAAAAAAAAACCATACATACGTTGAATTGTATTGTTTTCAGAGTTCCCTTTCTCGAATTAGCATAAGAATTCAGCGTGCACCTGAGTTGACTGCCAATCGATCCCAGTGAATCAAGTCTTTCAGGGTGCTTTGAAAACATTCATTTGTAAAACCATATATATATTTATATAAAAATATATTACATAGGTATATATATTGTCTTTCATGATGTCTCATCCTTAGGATCAAAATTTTAGCTAAATATTATATTTTTCTCTCTTTTTCGTTCTTTGTAAAATTTATATTTATTTTTAACTTTTTTTTTTTTCTTTATTAACATTGTCATCTTATTGATTGATGCACCCGGAATATCCGATACGATGCGTACTTTATTTTATTTTATTTTTTCAATATAAACCACAAACCACATCCCACTGATCAGATATAGATATCGGATGTATTTCCGAATCGTATGAGTAACTAATTTATTTACAGATTCATTTGATACTCTGTTATAATGACATCTGGCTATTTTGTATTTAAAAGAAATTAATTGAATTAAAAATTTAAATACTTGATCAATTAAAATTGTTTGGTATAATTTATATATAATTATATTAATTTTTTTATTTGAAGTTTTTGAACAATTTTATATAATTTAAAAAAAAAAAAAAAAAAAAAACAAAATACAACAAAATTAATTAGTCATTTAAACTTAAAATTGATCATTTATTTAATTTATTATATTTCAATGATTTTATGATAATTATTGTCAAGTGAAATTAAAGCATGTTATGAGGCCACCTGTGGAACCGTATATTCATAACTGTCCTATAAATATTATACTGATACAAATTACAAGCTCAATTCACATATTAACACGTCATCAATCGAGAAAATAAATTATTATATTTTTAAATATAATAACAATGATGATAATGATGATGATGGATCTTGTTGGGCATCTGCTTGTTTTTTATTTTGGCTGCGATCAAAATCATCTTGGATGTCGATATACATTTATATAGCATCATCATCATTATCATCATGATTTTACCACCAAAGGTACCATCTGGAAAGATGAGAATAATTGTGTGATCCTTCCTGAATTGTTGATACCATCCGGATGTGAAATCTGTGCCCTGAAATTTTACCAGAGTGATTGATATTCTTGCTTCTTCTTCTTCCCTTTATTTTTTTATGATTTTTATTTTTTCTTGTGATTTTTTTATATACACCTCATTTTGTTCAATCACACAATTTCATATGCATCCTATGTGCAATATATTCTGTGACATCCTGCAGTCCGTTATATAAAAAATGCACGACATGTACCGTATGTAACTGTCCACTTTGGTTTGTCTAAGGTGCAGAGACTCAATACTATTGTCCATTCGTTTGTCTCTCAAAAAAAAAAAAAAAATTATCAATCAAACAAAAAAGAACAAAAATCAATACCAATCAATTTTATTATTATATATCTTTGATAAAATTATGAGTTGATAAATTCATCAGCTGAACCATGACTCTTTGAAATTTATAAAAAATAAAAAAAATCTAAAGATCCAAAGAATCGAAACAAATTGACTGTCAAAATTTTCAGCTCTTTAATATTTTTATTTAAAATTTCTTTTTATTATTTAATTATTGTTTAATTAAATAAAACACCTTGATAAATTTTTTTGCAACAAATATATTTTGAAATATATATATATTATTTTTTTTTTTTATTTATAATTTATTTATTTTTTTAAATTTCTTCTATCGTTGTCGTCTTGGTTGATGTACGTGTATGAGGACAAGTACGTGTTTTGTGAACAATAATCGGGATGGAGATCCGTTCTCAATGGCTTCCGCATGTTACTGTGACTATATTAAAATTTTTGAGACTATCGTTTTATTGATTGTATCGTTTCATTTGAATATGTTACTTAAATATCATTGCAAATGGATAGTTGGTTTTGTTGATAAAGAGAAATGAGTACCCGTTTCTTTTTTCGTACATATTATATATTTATTTCTCTCTTATAAATTATATTTTTTTTTTTAGTAAAGAGAGAAATGCCAATATAATAAATTGATAATTCATATCACGAAACAACGTGCGAGCACGTAACATCTTCTCTTCTTAGGATTGTTCACCAAACCTCATCAAGTCATCACCAATACACCAATATAATCATGTTGTATATTTATTGAATTGATTCAAACGCAGCATGTATATTTGTACTATTATTTTTGTTATATATATTTAAGCATGAACTGCTAAATACCAATGCGTTTTATTTTTTTATTTATATATTTCAATTCATTATTATTGTCCAAAGAGAATTTATTTTTTTTTCATCATGACTAGAAATATCTGTGTCATGACAACACTCATTGCCAAACAATCATTTAATTTCATTGAATTTTTCAAATAATATATATATTTATACCATATCTTTTCAAGAAAATTCTTGATACTTTTTTTTAAATTTTATATATATATATATATTGATGATTGATCAATGAGAGATTCTTGATGATATTTTTTTTTAAAATTCGATTGGCATACAATTTTGCAAGTTGATAGGTGGGTGGGCATTTTATTGTCACCAAGTTTGGTCTTGTGTATTTTTTTTTATTTTTGATTTTATTTTCTCATTTGAAATATCTTGTGTCTGGTAGCTAAGGATGTGACGAAAATAATTTTAATAAATCTATGGATTGACGTTGATGGAATCTTGTTGATAATAAATATTATATATTGATGATGAGAAAAAAAATAAAATAAAAATTAATAAATAATAATTATTATTAAATGAATATACAAGAGGAGAAACAATAGAGTTTGACTTTGGTCGATCCATGTTGAATTTAAAGCCTTGACTTTATAAATTTATATATATTTTATTATTATTAAATTTATATAAAATTATAATACATTTTTTTTTTTTTTAACAATTATTAATAAATAATTTTTTTTTAAAGAGAAAAAGTTTTTATTTTTAAATAATATGTTATTTAAACAAAAATAAAAATAAAAATAAAAATAAAAAGTCCTTTCATTTCGATTAAAATTCGAGTTGCACTCAAGCAATTCCTTTTTCTTTCAAACAAGGTGAAATTATTTCGTAATAAATGTTTAAATAAAATTAGAAAAATATATTTATTTTATTTAATTTTTATTTTTTGTTCTTGACATAATAGAAAAATTAGAGATTAAATACTGAAGTGGTCATTTATTCTGGTCATTATTAATTTATTACTATCAGCCTATCTTTTTTTTTTCTAAATAGAAATAATATTTCGATTAAATATTTTTATTCGGGTCTATTTATTATTTCATCAACAAGTTTATAAATATTAAATTGTAAAGAGTTTTTTTCTTTAAAAAAGACAATATTTAAGTATAAAAATAAAAAAGTATTGCCATTATTTATTTTATTTAAAATAAATGGAAATATGGTATGAATTAAAATAATAGAAATTTTTAGATGCATTGCACGCTTCTTGAAAAAAAAAAATAAAAAAAAAATCTTGGATTCTATTAGCGAAGAAATTATAACGGATTGATGGAAAAAACTAAAAAAAAAAAGTATATAATATACACGGGAAGAGAAGGATTTCTCTTGAATTGTAAATTTGAAATAATCCTTTAGACATTTTTATAAGAGAGAAAACTCTTATTCCAAGTTGTCCACATATAACCACCATCCCAAGTAGTTGCTTGCTATGAATGTTTAAGTACTTCCCGGTGCAGCTGTGAAATCGTACTTTGACTTTTATACTTGTATCTTCCCCGCATCACCGATTATATTTTATTATTTTTTTTTTTTTTTATAAAAACACATGTGTACGTGTGCAAACCTTAGGTGGTTTTGTTTTATTTTTTTTTTAATTTTTATATATTTTTTTCTACCCGCATCCCGTGTCAATGACTTGATCATCAAGTTTCTCAGGTTTGCTTATCAAAAGTTTTTTTTTTTTATTCTGAATTTGTGTAGATAAAGTGTCAGACTGATAACGAGAATTTAAAAAAAAAAAAAAAAAACCAAATAATTTAACAAGTTATATATTTTTTTTTGAAAATTAATAGCCATCTTTTGATAAAAATATCGAATTTTTTTATTGTAGAAATTTTTTCTATCAATGAAAGACAAATTATTTACCAGTCGGTATTGAAACTCATGTTGGTAGAAATGATTTCTCTTTAATATAATTTCAAAATATTTTTATATTTTTTTTCTTAAAACAAATTATTTTTATTATTATTTTTATAATGATAATTTATTCAATAATACTATGAATATAATAAAATAAATTTTTATCATTCTTGTGTGGAATGTTTTATTTTTTCTTTATTAAAAAAAAAATTTATAATAATTTTTCAACATTATTCTTGAGTATATTTAATTCATCAATAATTTCTTTGGGTAAATCATTTCCAACTTGTTCATCAAGATAATTTTTAAGATCATTAGCTTCTTTTTTCCAAAAATCACCAGGTAATCTAAATAATTCATCAATATCAATATCACTCTCGACAAGTCCATCAAGTTTAATTGTCCCTTTTTTTGGTAATAAACCAATTGCTGAATCAACAGCAATATCTTCATTATCAATTCTTCTTATAATCCAATCAAGTACACGTGAATTTTCACCAAAACCAGGCCATAAAAATTTATTATCTTGACTTTTTCTAAACCAATTAACGTGAAATATTTTTGGTAATTTTGCATTTTCAACTTTTGACATATTTAACCAGTGTTGAAGATAATGTCCAAAATTATAACCGAAAAATGGACGCATTGCAAATGGATCATTCATGACAATTTTTGACTAAAATAAAAATGATAAATTAATTTTAAATAAACAAAGAAAAGAAAAAAAGTCATTTAATTAAAATAAAATACCTTGTGTTCAGCAGCAGCAGTTGCTTCAGATCTCATTGTTGCACCAATAAATACACCATGTTGCCAATTTCTAGCTTGATAAACAAGTGGTACACCCTCTGGTCTACGACCACCAAATAATATAGCATCAATTGGTACACCAAGTGGACTTTCCCAATTATCATCAATAATTGGACATTGATTTGCTGGTGTACAAAATCTTGAATTTGGATGTGCTGCTGTTGTTTTTTTATCATTTAATTTCCATGGTTTACCATGCCAATCAGTTATATCAATATTTTTATCAATATCATTTTCCATACCCTCCCAAAATACACCACCATCACTTGTTTTAGCAACATTTGTAAATATTGTATTTTTAAATATTGTATTCATTGCATTTGAATTTGTTGATTTTGATGTACCAGGTGCAACACCAAAAAAACCATTTTCTGGATTAATTGCACGTAATAAACCATTATTATCAAATTTCATCCATGCAATATCATCACCAACACATTCAATTTTATAACCAGGTAAACTTGGTTTCATCATAGCTAAATTTGTTTTACCACATGCACTTGGAAATGCTGCAGCAATATAACGTTTTTTTCCTTTTGGATTTGTTATTCCAAGTATCTAAATAATATTAATAATTATATTATATTAATTAATATTATTAAATTAATTATGATAATATTTATTTACTTACCAACATGTGTTCAGCAAGCCATCCTTCTTTTTTAGCAATTGTTGAACCAATTCTAAGTGCAAAACATTTTTTTCCAAGCAATGAATTACCACCATAACCACTACCATATGATACTATTTCATTTTTAGATGGTTTATGAAGTATTATTGTACGTTCTGGATCACATGGCCATGATGATTTAATTTCAATATTTGAATTATTATTTGGTACACCAACAGAATGTAAACATTTAACAAAATCATTATTTCCAAGTATATCAAGTACACGTGAACCCATACGTGTCATAATACGCATTGAACAAACAACATATGCTGAATCAGTTATTTCAATACCAATTTTAGATAATGGTGAATTAATTGGACCCATACTAAATGGTATTACGTACATTGTTCGACCTATTAATTTAATATTAATTATTTATTTATTTTATTTATAATAAATAAAATTATAATTTACCTTTCATACAACCAGGAAATCTTTCATTAATTGCTTTGTCCATATTATTTGGACTCATCCAATTACCAAGTGTACCTTTAATACCATTACGTGGTGTTGGAATTGTTTCATTCATTGTTTCAGTACATATAAATGTTTTACTTTCAACTCTTGCAACATCAGCTGGATTTGTTCTTGCCAACCAACAATTTTTATATTTTAATAATGGTTCAACTGTACCATTTTTTTCTAATAATTTTAACATATTATCATTTTCAATATCACTACCATCACAAATATAAATAGCATCTGGTTTACAAAGACGTACACAATCTTCAATATAATCACGTATTTTTGGTGCAAGTGATGTTGTTAATTTATTTACAATTGGTACTCCATATATTTTATCATTTAATTTTTCCATTGAATTTACATTTTTCACTGTTTGTTTTTCCATCAAACATGTTGCTCTGAAATTTAAAAAAATATTATTATATTATTATTATTATTATTATTATTATTGATTAATTATGTATTAGAATTGATTAAAAATTTTATAAGACTTGTTGGCAATGAACGAGAAATAACTGGCTTCTCAGTTAATTTCCAATAGTGAAAGTTTATTTAAAAATTAGTTTAAATAAATAAATAACAAATTTAACAAATATATACTCACTGTGTATAAAAACTATCAGAACAATAAGGCATCTTGTCAAGTATTTTTTTTTTATCAATAATATGTAATGAAAAAATTGAATAATTAGCTGTATTAATTGTTGTTTTATCAGTAATTATTTTAGTTATATTTAATATTTTTCCAGTACATTTGTCTTTATTATTATATTTTTTTAAAATACTTGAAAATTGTCTAGTTATTTTGCAATGTATATTATTATTACACCTGTTAGCACAAATAGCCGATGATTGTCTGGCAATGATCCATCCAATTGTTGGCATCTTGGCACACAAAACTCCCCTTTTTATATATGTGTCTAATGAAACCAAAAAGGCCAGAGTCCGAGGGTCGTTGGGGGCTATTTCGTTTGATTCCTTTTTTTATTTTTAATTATATATATATATATATTTTATTCCCTCCACTTTTGATACAGATTTAAGTCGTGCCCCCGGTTTTATTAATTTCTTATTGGTCAATTAAACTTCCTGTGATATAAAGTGGGATTATAAAATAAAAACAAAAAAATATTTCTAGGTATTGGATTAATGATGAGTGTGTTTGGCTGATAAAACAACTCAACTAATTTTCCAAAAATCTTGATCACCTTGGATCTTGTTTTATATATTTTTTTAAAATAAATCAAAAATATCCTTTCTTTTGTTTTAATTAACTTTTTAATTAATTGTTTAATTTAAAATCCAAACAAAAAAAAAAAAAAAAGCAACAACTAAATTGTTATACTATTTTGCTTATTATTGACTTTTAAATTGTCATCAGTCAAAATTAATTTTAACGTTGTCCCCACAGTAAAATCACTCAATAAATGTCTCGATATTGCAACAAACATCTTGGTTTTATATGAAACCCGTTAAAGACTCTTCTTTCCCTCTTTGTTTATTACATTTAAATCCTCTATTTTTACAAATACAATTAAACTTGAGATTGGGCTTTTATATGTCACATTGACGTACTTATTATTTCTCTCTTTTAATTAATTAATTATTTTTATAATCAATTATTATTTTTTATTTGTTTATATTCAGTTATTTATATCTAAAAAAAAAATACGTAATTAATATCTTTTGGATATTTATTTTCATTACGTTGTTATTTATTATTTTATATATTTAACAAGATTTTAATGATGACGTTTTTATTTGACAAATATAAAGTAACAGGTGGTGATAAAAATTTTTTATCAGATTTTTCAAATTTGTATTGGTGATATAAGAGATTTTTATGTGCATATATGTATTTATTTATTTTTTTTTCATTATTATTATTATTGGCTGCTGGTTGTTGTCTACAGTATTCCATTGTCAAGACTAAATAAAATTACTCAATTTTACTGTCATTTCAATGTTAATTATATTTATTATTAATATAATTAAAAATTAAGTGGGGCAAAGTACTTGATGGAAAAATTATAAGTGTAAATAATCAATTGATTTAAACGCATTATTTCAAATCATCAACATTATTTGTTTATATTTCTTTTGTTTGTTTATTTGTTTTGATTTTATGTAGACTATATGGAGAGTCTCATCCAGGGTCCATGATCTTTCGAACTGGACTCATCATTGCTCCATTAAATTTACTCATCATTTTTTGTTGATCAGGAAATGATGAATATAACATTTTATTTATTTTCTTCAAAAATATTGAATCCATTGAGACAACAATATTTCTCTTTATCTGTGAATAAATAATTGAAATTATTAAAAAAATTTTTCTTTCAAATTATATACCTATATATAGGTAAAATTAATTATCCAATAGAAAAAAAAATATATATGGAATAATTTTAATGACATTTCGAGGTCAATTTATATATCTGTATATAAATATTTTGATGAATGAATTTCATTAATTTGATAAATAAAATAAAATAAAATAAATAAATAAATAAATAAAAGTTAGAGTCCATAGTACAGTTTGTGTCTAGAGTCTGAACCTGATATAATTTAACTTATTTTTATTTGAAAATGATAACATGCAAAATAATTTAAGATTGAGACAGGAGGCTCGCTCTTTTATCATTATTTTTTAATTTTTTTCTCAATGTCATACTAACATATGTCTATACAATAATTATTCTCATAAAAATTATAAAATTAAATTTGATTATTTTTTATCATTTTTATTATTTTGTGGTATTTCAAATCAATTTATCTAAATATTATCTTTTTCATTATTATTTTTTTAATTCAGGTCAATTTTTATTATTTATTTTATAATAAAAACAAAATCTCACTTAAAAATATTTACAATTTAAAATTTTATGTTGTACTTTTTAAAATCAATTCTTTTTGTACAAATTATTAATTTATTTATTATTCTATATTTACTTATTTAAAAAATTAATATAAAATTATTGCATGTTAATAGGTCATTTTAATTAACAGATAAGAATTTAATATTAGATAAAAAATGAATAACAAATAATTATTTTTTTAATATATAAATTATGAAAGATAAATAATATGATAATAAAATTTATAATTTAAACATCATTGTTTAATTAATTATCGATTTTTTAATAAAAGTATTAGTTAATTAATATTAAATATTTAAATCAATAATTCAGTTGATATTACCTAATATAAATATATAATATTTAAAATTAAAACAAGATATTCAAGTTAGTTGAACCAGTTTAATTTAGTTGCCTACTTTCATAATGCATAATTATAATTATTTTTTATTAAATTAAATAAGTAGAAGTAAATAAAAATGGACTTAATATACTTTTTACTTATTAAATTGAGAAAATAATTTGTTTTTAATTTAATAAAATAGTTTTTTTATAATTTAAAAATTACTCACAGTTTAATTTAATTATTATTTACAATAATTAAATATATTTTGCTCATGAGTTTATTAAGGTCATTTGTGATAATTATAAATTTTGCAATATGAAAATAAATATCATACACTGCAGGGGATTTATTTTTTATTATCAATTTTATTTTATCCCCAGCAGAGACAATATATATTATTTACTTATTTATTTTTTTTTAATCAAGTATAAAAAATAATTGAACAATGTCTTACCCATATTATTGTAAAATAATTTTACAATAAATTAAATTATTTATTAATTCAAATTTTTTGTTTTGAAGTTTGTTTCAATGTTTGTCATTATTAATATATAAATTATTCAAATTAGATATATTTTATTTATTTTATATGCAACATAAACATCTTGAGAGAGATTATTTTTTATCTCCCAGTCGAGCCCCTATAATAAAATATAAAATACGTCATTATATCATCATATAACATTGATTAATATAAATAATAAAATAATAAAAATAAATATTTATATATCATAAACTTGTATTAATTGTTGATTAAGTTTTAAACTTGAATATATTTTTATTATTTACATTATAAAAAAAAACATTATTTATACAAGTTTATAAATTAATATTTACAAAATAATAATTTTTTTTAAACAAAAAATACAACTTAATGATAGACAAAATTATATTACCTTTTACAAAATATAAATTACCTCAAGTTGATGAAATATCACCGGAGTATTGATGAACATTTAATTGTTAATTGTTTATTAATTTTAATTGATTTTATTATTGCAGATGACTTGAACATCATCATAACAAAAGAAGACATGTCAAGTTAACAATGGAGGTTGTAATGGCGGTGTTGTTGTTCTTGTTTTATAAGTTTCATCAACAAAAAAAAAAAAACATTTGATGATTTGACATTAAAAAAATATTGTCAATTAATGGAGAAAATATCAAGTGACTGTAAACGGTATTTATAAATTGTTAATTAACATTATTATTATTTTATAAACATTAATAATATTATTATTATTTTTTGATAAAAAAAATATTTACATTATCGACACATTTCTTTTTTATCAACAGTAAAAAAGATAGTTCATATTTTTACCACCAGAGTTCTTTGTTCTCAGTGAGCGTTGGTTACAGGAGAAAGGTGAAAGTCGTTGAGCCGGTTAGGACGTCTTGCAATGAAGCTCTACAAAATATTAATTAATTAATTAATAAATCAACCATCAATTAACGAATTTATAAAAATCTGAAAGAGAAATCGAAGAGCTACAATATGGTATGAAAATTTTTATTTACACTTTAGTATTTTAAGCATAATTAAGTGATAAAGAAAATTGTCGTTTTTTTTTTTTTTTTTTTTTTTTGTCAATTTTGTCTTGAATTTATCAGTTAAATATATTTTTATTAAATTTAATGTTAATTATCAATAATATTTATGTTTTAATTATTTTATTTAATAACACAAAGACAATAATTATTAAAAAATTAATTTTATTAAATAAATATATAATTTATTAATATTTTTCATTTTTTTTGTTTTTTTTTTTTTTTTTTTTTTTCGTGTGCAATTGTTTTTCTGAGAATTTAAACAAAATGGCCGCCGTTTTTTTGTTTTTTTTTTATTTAATATTTTTGTAAATTTGTCAAACCAATAGTTATTAATTTTGAATTATAGTATAATATAAGATTAAATAATACCAAACAGCTGATTTTTTATTTTTTCTACAGCTGGTGAAGTACCACATCATATGATCAGCACCCGGCACTCCAGCAGTCAATGTATATATATGTATATATATCATTTATGCTGGTATACTAGAATTCTACAACTTGATATTTGTCATAAACATTGAAAGGCCGAAAATAAATAACAAGTTTGTGACGTTATTTATTAATAAATAAATTGTTTAAAATATAAACAATTAATAAATAAACAAGTGAACAAGATTAAGGATACAACAACAAGACTCTATCAACAAAATACTGGTGAGTTTTTACATTTTTTATTAATTTATTTTGACAAAATGAGATTAATTTGACATGGCGTTGACAAGCAATATTATTTACAACAAAATATATTACAATTAAATAAATAAAATACACAAATAATAACCAAATATATTAACAACAATAATAATTAAAATTAATTTTAAATAATTATATTATTGTTTATTATTATTATTATTATTTATATATATTTATTTTGATAAAAATATTTTTGGTTAGTATTTGGTGCATTCTACAAGTGGTTGTGTGTTGATGATCGTGACGTGAACTATCAAACACCCACTTGAACAATAATATATTAATAATATTTAATATAATAAAATAATAAATGAATAAATAATATTATTATTATATTATTTATATTTATTTATTTATTTATTTATTAATAAAATAATTAGATATTTGCAAATGTTTTTTTGGCTCCAAATTCGAGCTTGTTGAATGTTGTTCTAGATGGCATGTCATACAGCAATTTTGAGCAAAAAAAAAACAAAAATAACAATAACAATTAACATTAAATATATTTAATTTAAAAATATATTTTTTTAATTTTTAACAAAGTTTTAAATTTATATTTTTTTTAATTTAAATTGATTTAGAGATTACCACAATTTTACAATTGTAAAATTTAATATTAATTTTATTTCTTTTGGCAAAGTGTTTTCATCAATTACAACATTCAAGTATTTCTTTTCTGTGAATATTTAAAATTGATATAAATTTTTAAATGGAAATATTGTAAAAGAAAAAGAAAGTGGTTATTTGTCACTTTTGTATTTTACTATCCTTAATTTTCTATTTTTTCTTTTTTATGTCCAAGCCAATATGTTGAGATTGTAAATTTACAACTTGAGTTAGTTTTCAAATAATATATGACTTGTATTATTTTTTTTTTTTTCAACATACAAAAGTTGGCTTAACATTATTTTTTTAATAATACTCACTTTTGTTTAAAATTTTGAAAGATTTTTGTTTTTCTTTTTTTAATTTTTTCTTTTACTTTTAAAAAAATAATATATTTTTTTTTTTTAATATCTTACTTTTATTTATCTCTTACTTTATCGCAACGACTATAAACTTGGACGATAATTTATGCTGAAAATGACGAGCCCAAGGTGTTAAACTTAAAATAACAATTTTTATATATATATTTTTTTTATTCATATATTTATTTTTTAAATTCTTTTCATTTAATAATCTTTAGAGTATGAAATAAATTAATACTCATAAAATATAAAGATATAAAATAATAACTAAATACATAAAATATTAACAAAAAAAAATCAAATGATAAATCTTTCAAATGTCGACAAAATAATCAAATAAATATTTATGATATAAATTTAAAATTTTGAAATTAAATAATTAATTGATAATTTAATTCTCTAATTTGTAGAATTTAATTTCAATTATATTATTTCAAATTTAATAATTATTCCTTTAATATATATATTTTTTTTCTTCAACATTTCCATCCGTAAAATTGACAAAATAATTGACTAAATTTTTATAACATCTTGGTATTTATTCACTTGAAAATTTGATGATACATTTTTTTTTATATTTTTAAAATAATAAAATATTAATAAACATGAGTCTAGTTATATATTTATTTTTTTTTTCTGTATAGGTGTATATTATATTATTCATAGACAAAATAAAAAATAAAAAAAAAAGGGTGCCGTCCGAATTACGTATACCGCGAGTTATTATGTTTACTATAAATGTTTAATGTGTTTGCCTTTCTTCGCCAAACCATCGCAACTTTATGTTTTACTAAGTAAATTAATGTTTTTCTAATTTTTATTTTTATATATATATATATTTTTTTTTTTGTTCATCTCTTTATTGTTAATGTTGGCACAATCGATTCGCTGTTTTTTTTTTTTTTTTTTTTTCGACCCTGTATGAACCTCACACCCCTTTCAACCCCTTTTTGCTTTCTTCATTAAAAAAACTTTATAATGCTCATGTATATTCAAGACATACATATACTTTTCTATATTATAATATTATTTATTCATTTTATTTTATTTTTATTATTATAAAATATAATTTTATGAAAATTTTAATTTATTTATTTTTTAATTTATTTATTAATTTATCAACTTGAGGAATTTTTATTATTTAAATGTTTATTAAATGTCATTAACAATGAAATGTTGTATCGATTATCACGGATGTTTATTAAAGGTAAAATTACAATGTGAAATAATAATCGATTGTTTGATACGTAATTTTTTTTTATTTTTTTTTTCTTAAACAATAATTTTTGTTTATTTTGTTGATTATATTTTTTCTCTTTATTTCATTTTATTTATGAATTTATATTTTTTATTGTTTTTTTTATTATATATTTATTAAATTTTTTTTTTTTTTTTTTTATATATATTTAATATCAGGCACGATTTACAATGCCAAGAACTCTTGGCGTCTTATCGTCGTATGTTTACTAGCACCATTCCTCGCTTTTCTGTGTATTTTATATATCGATTCTTTTACAGCACAACTTTTAACATTATTTATCATTTTTTTTAGTAAATTTTTTTTATTTTTTAACACTAACTAAAAAACTCATTACCCCACGATATGTATATATATTTTCCTTATTTATATTCTCAATTTAAACGTCTAAATTGGAGCAATTTTTTTAACACAAAAATATAAATAATAAAAAATTTTCTAATAAATTTTTTCCCTAATTTAAGTTTTAAATAAAATAATACACATTGTTATACTTTCAAGGAAAAATTTAATTAAATAATTATAATTAAATTTTTTCACAAATAAATATAATTTATTTAATTAATTTTTATATTTTATTTTTTTTTTTAAATAAATATTTGTATTATTATATTTTATTGATCATTTAAATTATATATTTATAATTTAACATCATTTCCGCAAACTCAAATGAACCCGGTAGCAAATATGTTGAAAAAAAAAATACAAATAAATAAATAAATAAACCCTCTGAAATATTTATTACAATATTTCTTTTTTTCTTTTTCAAATTATTAAAAATCAAATAACAAAAAAATAAAATTAAATTAAATTTATACATATGAAAATTGACAACAATTAGCTTGTATATATATATATTTAATATTTACAGTGTGCAAAATCACTCTAGTATATATTTTCCTCTAATTTTCCTTTTGCTCTTTTAGTTGATGATGATCGAAACAACACCCTCCAGGTGCAAAATCCCAGCTCATTTGAATATCCCCTATTTTACCAATTTTCTCGCGTACCATTCTCTTTTTATCCCTTTTAAATATATATATATATATACACTTTAACCCCTCAATCTATTTCTTTCTCTGTCTTTATCTATATATACATCACATCCCTTGTTGAATATCGACAATCGTCAGCATGTCACCAAATGTGTCCTATCATTGTCCAACTATATTATTGGCTCAATTTCTATTGGCTAAATTTCATACAAAGTTTGTTATTTGTTTATAAAATTCATTGCAATCAGTCCTATATTATATCATATTTATATGTTATAGTTTATTTTATATACAAGCCAATAAATTTTCTCCAATTCAAAATATTTATTTTTCATCAATTGGTATTTTATTTATAAATACCAAATTATCAAAAATTTTATAATCAATTATAAAATTTTTATTTATTATTATTTTTTAAAATATAATTATTATTAATTAAGATATTTAAAATTAGGTCACAAATAATTTTTTTTTTAAATTACATATTTTTCAACATGAATGAATGTATTTCTGGGTTAAATAATGTTTATTTTTCACGTGTGGTTTAAAGGGGTGTACCTTGAGGGCTTATTTGTCCCCAAAGTTCATTGGTTTACAAGCGATTAGACTTTTTGGTAGGGAGTTAACAAAATTAACCATCCGATAAATTGAAAATACCACTATAAACATCATGACAAAAAAAAAAAAAAAATCAAATCATCATCTATAAATAATAAATTATTTATTTTTTTTTTAATAATATTTTTTTGTTTCTTTTCATTTAATAAGGGTAATTGTTTTTTTTTTTTTTTTAATTTATTTGATAAATATTAAGTTAAATTTATTTTGAGATATAATTATTAATTTTTTTATGTTTGTTCAACCATTGTAATTGAGTTTAAGTGAGGATACATGACATGCGTCATTACACCCTGCAAAACCTTAAGTTAAAAAAAAAAAAAAACATTAATAATGACAAATAAAATTTTCAAAGAGATAATTTATTTCAATTTTTACAATCGATTAGTCACCTTCTATTTTTCTTTTAATATTTTTTAAAACGTTGACCCAATTATCATGTAAAGTGTAAATGTTTTTGGATATTTGTTGTTTTAAAAAAAGAAAAAAACCTACGTTTCACTGAATTTTCCTGGTGAAAGATTTTTTATTATGCCTGATTAAATATTTCAAGAGGGTTCGTTTATTTTATTTTCAATTTAACCTATATATTTTTGTTTAAAATAAAAATTAATAATAAAAGTAAAAACCTCAACATCTTATTATATATATATTCTTTAAATTTAATATAGATAAAATTTTTTTTATTGAATAAATTATATTTAATATAATTTATCATGTTCATTTATTTCAACAACTTGAAAATGACAGATGCAAAGTGATGAGTACACTTTTCACACAATGAACCCTTCGTTAACATATATATACATATTTTTTTTTTTTAAATTTTTTAATATGTATTTTACAAGTTTATTAGATTGTGATGGATATTGTAATCACGTTCTTAAATCAGTAACAGACCTCCCTTTTTTAGCCTCAATTCAATTTTTCAAGTATTTTGTCATGATGGGTGGTTAAAAAGAAATAATGTTTCCAACTGTGAACAATTTTACAAATCTATTAACACTTTAAATATAAAAAAAAAAAAATATATATATATATATTTAAATGACTATTATTATTATTACTATTATTTTATATATAATATTTTTAAACAATATTAAATATAAAAATCGTGATAAGCGTGATACATCAAAAGTTAAATATATTTATGCACGATTAAACTCAATCGTGACTCTTTTTTTTTTTTTATAAAAATATATTTTATTAAAAAAAAAAAAAACCCTATTAAAAAAGAAAATAATAATTTTATTATTTTTAAATTAAAAATTAACAAGATTAAAAAAAAAAAATATGAAAAAAATTTATAATTAAACTTCCCTAAAATAACGAGAAAATTAGACATTCAATATTTACATTAAAAAATTGTTAAAAAAAAAATAAGAAAAAACAATAAAAAATGAAAATTAATTGAGTTTATATAACATGGTAAATAACAGAGTCAATATATAGACATTTTTATTTTTTAATTTTTATTGATAATTGATGTTGTAAATTGCAGGTGAGATTTATCTGTACATTGATGACGAGATTCTCTTGTCAATCAAAATTTCATTTCCGATAGTATATATATATATTATAGTCATACGAATGTTGTCGATTGAATGACTATATATATATTAACTTATATATATACATGACCAACCCCTCGATGCAACAATATATAATATATACATCACATGTACTTGTACAAGTATACAGAACACGATTCTCTAATCCATTACGTGCCAATTATCTCACCACGTGGTACCAAATTATAATTCCCCTATATTTTTTTATTATTTTCTCAAATTCAATATTTTTTTTTATTTACGTATATTGGTCTTGTTGTATCTATAGTTTTTCTATTTTTATCTCTCATTTTATATTTTTTATTTTTCGTTGACCATTTTGCCTTAATCAACCCTCACTTGCAATCTAAAATACAATCCATACAATTCACTATTTTATCTGTTTATTTATATTCAATGTATTAAACATCACACTCTCATTTCTGTTTATGAAATTTATTTGTTCATCTGGCATCCAGTGATGCATTACATTTGTAGACTATTTTAATGTTTATGTTTTGTATGTCCATGATATCAAATTGAACTTTAACAATATATTTTCATCAACGAAAATCTAATATTCTCAATAACAACTACATGCTTATATTTTTTTGTTTACAACATATATTTACATATATGTACAATTGATTTTTGTTTTTTTTTTTTAATTATAAATCAATCATTTTTTTTTTTTAAATATCAAATAAATAATAATTGAATTTCTAATTAACAAGGCCGCAGGATGTTCTTGAAAATTAAATAAATATAACAAATTATTGTTTAAAATAATTGAAATTTTGACTAACTAAAACTTATAATTTTCTTTGTTTTATCATTTGTAATATTTAAAAATAATAAACAAATAAAGTCGGTGATAACCATGATGCCCTCAGTCGATGAACATCCTGGTCTTGCAGTCATGCACAATAAATGAGTGATATTTTTAAATTTTTGTTCATACAATTTCTTTTAATTTTTTTTTATCTTAAATTATAATTTCAAGCAGAATATTTAAAAATATTTCTTGAGAGAAAAAAAAACTCTTAAAAATTTTAATAAAATTATAATTTTTTTTTTATATATAATTTATATATTTACAAAAATGAAAGAAAAAAAAAAATAAAATATTTATATATATATATTGAATTTTCTCAAGTTATTCCCATGCTCAATATGAATTACGCATTACTAGTTTGAATATATATATATATCCACCGTTAATGTTAAGTAGTATAATTATTGAAAAAAAAAAAAAATATATAAAAATTATAATAAACATTACCATGCCCATCGGATATTATGAAAAATATTTTTATATAAATGATTGTTTATATCACAAGACCAATGATTTTAAAAATAATACTCTCTAACTTTCTTGATGATTTTTGTTGAATTTGCACTTGCATTTTAAATTAAACTCTTCTATCCACCCTCAATTTATTTTTATATATTTTTCTCGATAATTTTTTTTACATAAATCAGTAACGAGGCAATCGTGACTCTTGTTGTATTTAATATAAAAATATATATAAAAAAAAACACAGTAGCTTATTCGTGATACTAACTTTATATGTATGCATTTGATTCAACTACCAATTTTAATATTGATGCATTGGCCTCTTGATACTTTGATTTACACCATTATTATACATATTATACTCTATCTCAAATCCTTTCACATTGTAAAAAGAAATTTTTTTAAAAATCAATTTTTCTTTTTTATTTTATAAAAAATAAAAAAATTTCCCCTTGATTTTTTTACAATTTTTTTTTTTTTTTTTTTTATATTCAATATTTAAACACCAATCATAGTTTACCCAACAAATTATTTTTTATAAATTCATGAAGATGAAAAAATGAAAGAAATATGAAAATGCATAAATTTTTTTTTGTGTGTAACAAAAAAAAAATATATATATATATATATATACAATAAAAAATATTGAAAAAAATAAAAAATCATTAAAAAATTAAATTGATGGCCAAACAGTAGCATATTTCTCATGATATGATCGACCCGTTGATCGATCCACAGAGTTTCACGATGATGTATAATAAATTGTTTCTCATAGTAGCAACTTGGGTGATGATACGTTATGAGAAATCGGGATTGCATGTTTGAATCAAATCTTTCCGCCATCTTGCACGTTTTTTAAAAAAAAAAAAATTATTTTTTTCTCCACCCTCAATTTTTTTTTTTTATTTTTTCATAAATATATATTTTTTTTTCTTCATTTTTGTATATGTTACTTTAATATGTACATTATTATTTATTTATATATTTTTTTTTTAAATTTTATTTTTAAAGATTTTATTTTTTTGTAAATTAAAATTTTTTATTATATTATTCCTCCTTCTGGTATTCATTGGTAAATTTACAAAGAAGGCGGAGAAAAAGGAGTGAAACAGCTAAAATCGCGAGTCTGCGATTATATTTGCCTTATAAATATGCAAATATATTACGGTCTTTGTGGTTTAAAAAAATATGAAAGAGGTATAAAATATATTGTGATGGTGGTATATATATATATATTTAAAAAGGGAAATATTTTAAAAACATGTTTTTTACTTAAAATGTTAAAACACTAGGTAATTATTGATTAGGATTTTTTTTTTTTTTTTAAAAAAACTTCTAAATTTATTGTTTATAAGATAAAAAATTATAAAAAAAAAAAAAAGCAGAAAAAATTATTCATTCTTATTCTTTGAAAAAATTATTTTTATTAAATTTTTTTCAAGTTGGAATTAAATTAATGTTAGTATAGGGATATTATAGTACGATGAAGATGTCTCGTTAATTTATGACCCTTTTTTTTTTTTTTTTTATTAACAAAAAAAGTGACTTGTAAATTTACGAAATCTACATTTTCGAATAAACTTGCCTCAAGGAAAATTACGTCATCATATTTATTTGCACGAGATTCATAGATATATTATATTCCATGATCAAGTGTCTTTTTTTTTTTTTTTTTTTTATTATTTTACATTCAGGATACGAACAATTGCCTGCAATTTTCAATCGACCCATAGAATATGAATAAAAATATATATTCATTTATATAGAAAAAAAAAAAAAAAAATGAAATAATAGAAAATAAATTAAATTTATAAAATATTTATTGAATTATTCATTTAACACTTTTTTAAAAAATTTTTTTTTTTTGTTTTTTTCTACAAAAGTAATGCATTGTTTCGAATAAATTATTATTTTAAATTCAATTATAAAAAATCAATTCAATTTACTAATTATATTTCAAAAAAAGTAGTATTATATTTTTTTAAATTTTTTATATATTTTTTAAATTACCACTTCAAAAAAATCATTGAGAGAGAACATATTATATTGACTTGTACAAAAAAAAACTCCCTCAAGGCCAAAAAAAAAATGACTCTGGTAATTCTGGTAATTTTGGGTTTATATAATGCCCTCAAGTTTAAAATGCTACTGTTTAAATTTGCTACCAGTCTTCACCTTTATAACTCATCAATTTTAACATTATATTATTCGATAAAATTATTTTTTTAAATATATCAAATTCAACATATCTTCAATTCAAAATCTTCAAATTACCCCCAACCACACCAAAAATTTTTTATCAAGTCTCGAGTTTAAAAACACTTGAATTAATATATAAATATATACGTAAAAAATTAAAACAAAAAAATTAAAATATATACATATGTGAATGCTAAAAATGTTTCAATGTATTTATGCATGTGGAAGGAGCCACGTATTATCATTCATCAAACCTCCCCTCTTGTTGTCTCATTATATATATTATTTCAACCCTCTTACTCTTTCTCCTCTCAAGCCTATATTCTGTCGAATAAAAAAAAAAGTTTATACTTTTTTTTCCAAAAAATATACAATAAAAACTTCCCCATCAGAATGAAAATTTAGTGAAATCATTCGCAATTTATGAGACTGAAAAAATAAAAAACACATATACACTGAATATTTTTTTTATTTATATATTTGTTTATATTTTTTTATATAAATATATATTCAACCCCTACAAAATAAAAAATTCACAAATGTATAATAAAATTTAAATGCATATACAGGATATTTTTGTCGAAAGTATTGAAACTATTGGGAGTCACATGACTTGGCCAAACAATACTAAATTTTATTATGCAACGTTTTCAATTTTTTTTTTTGTTTTTTGTTATTTGTTTTGACTAAAACAATTGCACATATGTAAAACAAAGTTTTTATTTTATTTTATATATAATACTTTATATAATAAAAATCTGCTTTGAAAAAAATAGCTGTTACTAATTTTTTCTGATGCTTTTATTGTATATTTTATAAAATTTTTGTTAAGGGATGATGATGATGATGATGAAATATACATTTTCAAATAAATTTTATATTAATTTACAAAAAAATATATTCATATATACACGTGTGTTGGCAAAAAAAAAAAAAACAAATCATACGCAATATATTTTCTCATCCCCTGCATAAATATATATACAAAAAAAAAAAAACTACCCTCTTTTCCGTGTATATAGTCGCGAACTTTTCCACCCGCTAACCTTTGCAGTTTCTCTTTCCCCTAGTCAAATTTTCTATAAACTCATTCTCTCTCTTATAATACTACCCCTAGCTTGAAATAACAGGTGGAATGCCAATTCTCAAAACAATTCGGGCGCGAATATTATTGTTGGCGATGCGGTATAACGAAGTACTCGAACATCGAATATGTTTTTTCAATTTCATAAAAAATACAAACTACCTCAGTATAGTATAAATTTTATCCTTCCATCATTTTAAATAAAAAACAAAAAAAAAATAATAATTTATATTTTTTTATTATCAAGTTTTTTATTGTTCATTTCATTTCATTTTTTTTTTTTTTTTCTTTTTTTAATATTATATTATTTTTATTTTTATTTTTATTATTTATATTATTTTTTATAGTTTAATATATATTTGGATATATTTTATTTTTTAATACACTTTATATGGAAGTATTGAAAATATAAATAAATATATATATATATATAAATTGCGAATATTATGAAAAATAAAAAAAAAATATAAACTTTATATTACACGATTGTATTGCATTTTTTAAAGCATTGAATTTTTATTACTTTCATAGTTGGTGGGTGCAATATAAACCAACATACAAACAAAACAGTAAATCATGTATATCAGTATCAACATTTTTTTTTTTTTTTTTTATTATATATATATATGTTTTTTTTTTTTTTATTATTATATTTATTCTTATAGCAAACGTTTGAATTTAATTTACGTCAGTTATTTGTATATGTGACTTTATATTTCCCATTAGTTGGATAAACTGACCTAATTTTATTCAGTCAAATTAATTTCTAGACATGCTAAAAATATATCAATATAAAATACACATACACAATATGTCAAACATGTCTATCCAACTTTTTTTTTATTACAATTTTAATATTGTGACATTACGCAAAAATAAATTAATAATACAGAAATTTTTTTTATTCATTTTTTTTTTTGATGTATTTATATATACATTTATATAAAAATAGCATGATAAAAATATGATAGTTTAGCTGATAATAAAAGTAGATTAACATAAAGTAAAAAAATTTTTATACAAGTATAGTGTTGAAAAGTCGATAAGGGATGGTGAAGGAAATAAGTTTATAGGGAGTTTATAGGTTACAAATGTACAATTTACCTTCTAATAATACACACATGTTAAAATATATATTTATTATAAACAAAAAATAGTGTACTTGATGTTTCAATCAGGGATAGTAGTTGAGTAAATGAATGAATGTCTGTCTATCAATCACAAATTTACAATTTATATTTTATTATTTCATAAATTTAATGATAAATAGTAAAATTTAAAATTAATTATTAGACAAGAGACAAAATATATTTATCAAGGGTGGAAAAACAAAAGCCTCAGGGATATAAAAATAAGTTGAAGAAAAAAAAAAATATTTATATATGATACGATAAAGATATACTCGATTCTTCTTTCACTCTTCACCCTTTTATGATTTTCCCATGGCATAAACAAAAGCACAACCGCCAATTCCAAAGATGAAATATTATAAGTAATAACATATATCTATAGACGGGTTTGATATGCTCTGGTTGGTGAGCGTCGAGAAACGGGATAATAATATGGCACTAAACTATATGCCCGGATACCACCACTATCACCACCACCACCTCCACCACCTCCACCACCTTCACCACCTTCACCACCTTCAACAACAACCACCACAAATATATATAATAATTTTATAATTATTATTAATGATATCGAAATATACCTTACAATATTTTTATCCTTAATTTTATTCTTAAAAAAAAAAAAAAAAAAATATTAATAAATTAAATTAAATCTATAATTTTATTATATTAAAAATATATTTTTTATTTTTATTTTTTTTTTTGCACTATTTAATTCATCTATATTTATTATAATGATTTATATTATATTTAAAATAATTTCAAGGCGTGATGAATGATTTATATATTTATATCATAATAAATTATATAAAAATATGAAAATTTATTAGGGTTGGGAAAATTATTATATTTTTATTTATAAAAAAAAAAAAAAAAACAAAATTATTTTTATTTTTTAACGAGTTTGCATTAGTTGATATGTGACAAAGTCTTTTTTTTTTTTTTTTTACATGTTTGTAATATCGTACTGAGAATATTAAAAGCTCATTAACATAAGGGGACAAGCGAGTTGTTAAAACGTGTCCTCATGAATCGTGACGACATTATTGATTGTCACAATGTCTATATAGATGTTAATAAAAATACATAAATTTTTTTAAATATAAATTAAAAAAATTAAAAAAAAAGTAAATAATAAATAAATATATATATATATATATATATATTCATATGTCTTGGTGACAATGAGTCAAAACTATTATCACAAATGAAAAATTAAATTCAACGCAAAATGAATGGCAAAAAAAAAAAACAATAAAATAAAATAATAATATAAACAATAAATATAATGTTAAAAGAAACATGTTTCATTGTTAGGTGAAGTCTTTTGTATCATTAACTGTACTTGCATTCCTTGATCTTTTGAATAATTATATAGTCAATTGGTAATCGCGTGATTTTTTAATTTTAACTTTGATGATTAATAAAAATTAGATTAAAAAAAAAACAAAAAATAATTAAGATTAACAAATAAAAAGATATAATAATTGGATTAAATTATTTAAAATTTACACGATAGTCGACTAATGGGCGTGTTACTTTTGTGGTATTACTAAATGATCTACATATGGATTTTTTTTTTATTAATTTTTTCTTTGAGATTATAAATGAGAAAGATGAATGTGTATAAAAGTTGGGGGTAGATTTTCCGGTGGTGATTGCCTCACGTATCATCCAAGAAAAAGATATTTAAAAAATAAAAAAAAAAAAAATATTTATATAAAATTTTCTGTTGCACTTGCAATCGTGAATCCCGATGATGTTACAAGATGAGACAAACAGACATCAAACGTGCGCTCTCCTTTACGTCACATATATATAAACTACCACACAATATTTCTTGCAATTACATGCTGAATCTTTAATGGAACGCTTCGAGTCTGAAATTAGTTGAATATCATTCAGTAATGTAGATGATATACTTTTACATATATATTCTTTTTTTTTTTTTTATTTATTTATTTATTAATATAGATATTTATTTTATAATTTAAAATTTCATTATTATAAATTATTATTTATTTTAATTACAATTTTATAAAACAAAAAAAATATTTATTATAAATTTTTTTTGTTTTATTATTAGTCAAATTATATATTCTTTACATCAAGTTATTATTTATTTTTAAATATAAAATTTATGTTTATATAAATGATTAATTTAAGTAAGTTATTTTTAAAATAAACTTGTTAAATTAATCTGACAAATAATTCTTTGGTATTTTTTATGATAACGTGTTCTATATTTCAAAAAAATATTTGTTAAAAATAAAAAAAAGTAAATATATAAAGAGGTTGTTGGTAACATATTAAGAAAGGGTAATGATAAGGTGCGTTTTCTATCATTTAAAAAATATTTCAAGATAATAAATCATAAACTAAGTGGGTTTACATGCGCAATAATAACGAAAAAAAAAAAAAAAAAAAAATGAAAATATATATATTTTTTTTAAATTTTATACATTTATATTTCAAGTAACCTTTTGAACTTTTTTTTTATTTTATTATTATATTTTAATATATATTTATTATGAAATTATATTTTGATCAAACTTAATTTATATATTATCATTTTTTTTTTTTTATTTTTTGTTTATGTTTATTAGTCTGCTCATATTTTCAATGTTCAAATAAATAATAAATTGAACATTATATCAAGATCCGATATATTTTTACTTGTACATTTTGATTTTATTTTACCTTGAATTGTGGCTTCTTATAGCCGCAGGTGAGACACCATTGATTATATCGATTCAAATATATCATAGGAAATAAACCGCTCGCGCAAAAAAAATAATAAAACAAAGGGGTTAATTTTCGATATTCAGTATTTTGGGTACACGGTAGCATGATAGTCTCCATAAGCTTCAATTCCATTGCATGTGATTATGATAAAAATATATACAGTTGATATAAAAAAATATTAAATAAAATAGCATTAAAAAAAAAAAGCAGGAAAAAAAATAAAAATGTACCAATAAAGATGAATTCATACCCTCAAGGCACTGACATTAACTTGCCCCCTTGATCACTGCCATCAACCAAAAAATCACCCAGAATACAAAATTTATATATATATATATATATATATTTTTTTTTTATTTTATTTTATTTTTTGTTTAAATATACTAAATACACGATTTCGTATATATATTTTTTACGTCTAGCCAGTAGTAAGTATTGGGTGTGTCAATTTTTTTTTGCCAAAGATGAATAATAAAAAAATATATATTTTTAACTATAATATTATGTTTCTTTTGAAAAAAAAAAATTCGGTATACTTTTCTACAATAAAATTAAAGTTAAAAAAATAAAAATTATTTACTGTCATAATTTTTTTTAAGTTATATGCATCGTAAATGGGCTAAAAATAAAAATAAAAAAAAAAAATACTGCGAAAATTGCAAGGCATTGATGTAAATGAGCCAATTCATTTCATCGAATGGCGATTAAAATTATATACACGTAAAATTATATGATAAATATTATTTTTTTATTTTTTTTAAATTTTTTTTATAAAAATATATATAATATGCAACAGTTGAAAAATAAAAAAAACAAAATTTTGTTGAATAATATTTAAAGCCAAATGTTTATTAATATATGTATACAGATGTGAAATAATATGTGCGGGGGTTGTTTGTACATAATGCATTTCCGTTGCAATGTTACGTAAAATATTTTTTTATATATAGATATGTAAATATATAGAAAAATATAGTTTGTGATAATCGAAAGTGCCAGAGGGTTGTTTTATATATATATATATAAATTTAAAAGCAACAAGTGGTAGTTTTCATGAGTTTTCCAGGGGATGAAACGTGCCAGTTGCTCGCGCGAGTAGAGCCTCACTTTTCCCTTCATTCTCAACCTCTTTTTAACCCCTCGACACTGGTTGTCGGATGTGGTGGTAGGTGGGTGGGTGGGTGGTTAGTTGAGCTTCACGTAGTCGTGGCATCATGCTACTGTGCTTCTTTTTATGTAAATATGTGTTGGCAAATTCTCTGTATATTTTCTTGATTGTCACTCAATCTTCTTTTTCAATATTTTTTTATTTTTTTACTTTCATTTTTTCTTTCAACAACCATCAAGCTTTTTTTTTTTTTGCTTTTGTATTTTAAAGCTTTGAAATATCTTGGTTATAAATTTTTTTTTATATATTCTTAACTTTTTAACATCTTGGGAAAAATCAATTGAGTGACTTAATCGATGAAATTAAGATATTGATTTATAAATATGGAAATAAATAAATTTTTATTAAATTATTTATTTAAAAATTATTAAGTTGAATGAATAATTATTTATTTTTTTTTAAATAAACGTTTTTATAAAAATAAAAGTTTTTGATTGGTGGAGGCGTGGGCAAACTGTGCGGTTTGCATGATTAAGATCATCCAATGATTTCTTCTCTATAATGATAGGCTGAGAGGGAAACGTTGCCGTGGAGATCACGTCATTTCATACAGAATTATTATTACAATAAATATATATATATATATAAATAATTTTTTTTTTGCTCTAAAAGATGGAAAAAAAAGTATCGAAGAATAATTTTCTAAAAAATTTTTATAACAATAACAAGTCATTTTGTGTGGATTTGGAGTATTTCTATTGTATCATACTCATGATCTTGTCGTGAAAAAATTCTCAAAAAATTACAGAATGTTTGTTTTTTGATGCTTTGAAAGATAAAAAAATAAAGTATCAAAGAATAATTTTCTTAAAAATTTTTATAACAATAACAAGTCAATTTGCGTGAACTTGGAGTATTTTTACTGTATCATACTCATGATCTAGTCGTGAAAAAATTCTCAAAAAATTACAGAATGTTTGTTTTTCGATGCTCTACAAGATAGAAAAAAAAAGTATCGAAAAATAATTTTTTTTCAAAAAACGCATTTTTTGAAAAACTAGCCTAATTTTGGGAGAGTTGACGAGCCCATTGTCAATATTACGACTCAAGTCTATCCATGTAATTCCTATTGGTGTAAAAACATTTAAAACATATTAAAAAAGCATAAACATGTTGTTTTCATCATGTCAAACAGTATAATGAAAAAAAAAAAATTTTATACCAATGACGTATTGATTTATATGGATTTGGGGTGTTTATGCTATTTTATAACTGTGATCTAGAAGTTGGAAAATTATCAAAAAAATCCAGAATGCTGCTTTTTTGAAGCTCTATACAAGATAGGCAAAAAAAGTATTGAAAGACATTGTTTTTAACAAATTGTCGTTTTTATTTTTAGTTGAAATTTTTAGTTTCCATTTAATTGAAAATTATACATTTCAATATAAAAAAAAAAAAAAAATAAAAAAATAGTTGTAAAAATTTATACTACTAATAATATATTAAAATTTAAAAAAATATAGATAAAATATAAAATAATAATTTCAATACTGACCATCCATGTATACAAGAGTATATTTTATGCTAATGAAAATATTTATTCCCCCACTATATATATTAAACTGTTACTATATATCGCCGCACCTCTCTTTATAATATCAACCATTTTGAATTTATGATTA
Source organism: Lysiphlebus fabarum (assembly GCA_011426435.1). NCBI lineage: Eukaryota > Metazoa > Arthropoda > Insecta > Hymenoptera > Braconidae > Lysiphlebus > Lysiphlebus fabarum. The sequence goes on along the minus strand of WSYQ01000029.1, from coordinate 232,837 downwards.
ATACATTTTGCAATATATATTTATTTTTTTTATTTAAACATAATTATACATTATAATATACATATAAATATTTTTTATAAATAAATAAAAAAAAAAAAAAATATAAATTATTATTTATTAATTTCATATAAAAAAAAATATATATATAATATTTTTTTATATTTTAAAAATTATTATAATATATAAAATTTAATTTAAAAAATTATTAAAAAATTCAATTATAAAAATATAAATTTCAATTCAACTGATGATATAATGTATACGAAATTTTTTTTTATTATTTTATTTTATATTTTCAAGTTGCATGTGGGGTCTTATAAATTTGAAAAGACTATATATTAAAAAAAATGAATATTTATAAATGTATATTGTTATATGTATGCATTTTGTGAGAGATGCACTACCATGGATAAATTCCTTCTTATTATTCTCATTATGTCGGTTATAATGAAATATTAGCGGTTGGTATGATTGTATAATATCCATCAACCCCCTTTCAAGTGTTTCGTCGTCGTCGTAGTCATCCTCCTCTTCGTCGTGGTTTTTGTTTTTGTTTTTGTTTTTTTTTTTTATTGTGGTAAGGTAAATTAATATATTATATATATACCTATGCCAATCAAGCAAGTACTTTTTTTTTATTTTTTTTTCTCTCTTTTATATATATATAAAATAAATACGCTTCAGTGTAGTGCAGTGCAGTGCAGTTTGTACATATATATATATAAAGATATATTTATAATATTTAATTTTTTATATATATATACATTTACAAACCTCACTGACTGAGACGAATTGAAAAAACCATTTAGCAACTGGCTATTATAATAATACGTGATTCTTTTATACCCTGATATGTATACATGCAGTTCCAACATTGTTTGATATCATATATAGGTACATGTATACACACACTGGTGGTATTCCTCACTGCAATATCAATTCAATAATAAAATTAACATTGACAATGGATATAATATAAAATTTTGATAAAATTTATTAATTTATTTATTTATTAAATTTTAAATATATTAATTAATGTTTTTTGATATTAATTTAATGTTGATCGAGATAAAAATTTATTAAAGTTTTTTGTGATTTGATATTTGTTTTGTGTATATTGTAAACTGCATTTTTTATTTCATTTTATTTTTCTTTCTCTTTTTCTTCATAAGAGCAAATTAAAAAAAAAATATAAAATAAATAAAAAGACCTTTTTGCATTACAATATTAAGTTGGTTTGACTTGGTCACGTTCACTCGTTGTGTGTGTGGTCCACCTTCTTGTCTTTTTTTTATTATTTTTATATTTATATTAACTTTGTTTTTATTTTTTAATTGTTTTTCATGTTTATATATATATATATATATATATATATATGCGTATATATAAATTTATTTTACATGACTGATATGGTAGTATATTTTCTCTTTTTTTTCTCATCATTTTTTAATATATTTTATGTCGAAAATTTGATAATATATTTTTATTATTTTTCTAATGTCAATTGAATAATATTATATGTACAATATTAAACGCACATTGTTTCATATATTTTATTGTTTATTTGAATTTTCTTTAATAATATTAACAAATAAATTTTTTTTTATTGTTGTGCCTTGAAATTTACATAAGCCATTGATTGGGGTCTCTGTACCGTATTATATTTGCCTTAGTGACGCTAAAAATGCATTTGCATCACTCTTAATAGACATCAAGTAAATAATATTTATATTTTAATATTATTATAAAAATATATAAATATTAATAATTATTTAAAATATACCTATATAAAGATTTTAGTTATATACTCAATTCTGTAAATTGTTATAATGAAAAAATGACATGCAAAAAAAAAGAGAAAACTCAATGTTAAATCATAGAGTAACTTGCTTGATTTAAATCTTCAAATAAAATATCTTTATTTAATTTATATATACAAGACATTTTAAATATTGCAATATTTAAATCATGTAAAAAAAAAAAAGGTCATAACCTGGTGAGAAAGGCCGATTGATTATTAAAAAAATAAAAATAATAATTTCCATTTTATGAATTTGCTGAGCAATTTCCTATTGAAAATTATTGTATATATTAAAAATAATTTTTTATTTACAATTTATTTATAATAATATTTCAAATTTTTAAATTTTTAATTAAAGTTTTAATAAGATACAAATATTAAAAATTAAAAATTAAAATAATAAATAATAAAATACAAAATTAAGTTTCATTTGTTGAGTATAGAAACAAGCCATGACCCTCTTGAGTCTGGGTCAATAGTCAATACAAAAGTGCTTATTTTATAATTATTCATCAACATAATTTTATCAAGTGGTCATTAAATAAACAAACATAATATTAAGATATTAAAATGTCTTGTATAATACATATATACATATATTTATTGGAAAATTTAATTTTTCAAAATTTAATAAATAAATAAATATATAATAATTGAACATGAATTTAATGTCAAATTAAAGAGGAGATAAAATTTGGGGGTTAAAGGGGGTTATAATGTTTGACGTGCGAAACAAGTTATCGATCACATTGGGTTGACAGTCGAAAAGCGAGGGATGTCATGAAGATTCATGATATAAACGTGATCGATATACGTGGCCACGAAAATCTAATCGACTAATGACTGCCAATCCTAGCTTGTATACAAAATTGAAATTGGTCATGCACTTGGCAAACCAATTGAAACCTTTGCTCTTTAACTTGAAAATAATAAATATTATAAAAAAAAAAAAAAAATAAACAAATTATCAATTAAAAATTAAAAAAAAATTTAATATAAATATATCAAAGTAAAATAAAAAAAGAATAAAAAAAAAAATATACATATTGACAAATGAGAATTTTTTGATTGATTTATAGTTTTGTTTTTAAAATATTTATCAATCAAATGTTCTATTTTAATAAAACTGATGAAAATTTAAAAAATAAAAAATTAATATTTTCAAAAATGGATTTATTGATTTTAATTTAATAATTAATATTTCCTTTTTGTTTTTTTTTTTTTTAAATTAAATAATTATTTCAAGTAAAATATTAATCATATATTTACTCTCATTATAATATGTATTTGCTGTTGTGATAATTGATACCACAAAATAATGGCAAATAAATATATTATGAATATATCATTATGTTGAATTATATTCTTCAAATTTTTTTTTAATTTTTAATTTGTTTTACTAATCATATACCACATTGTAAATATATATACACACACTGATATATCTATATCTCTAAATATAAACTTGCATCTGCATTTGTGCATTACAAAATTTGTGTATGTTTGTTTAGTTTAGAGTTTCAATATATCATTTACAATATTAATTAATATTGATTTTAAATTCTACATAATTTATATATATAAATATTCAACTAAAATTAATTATTATAACAAAATTATTAATATTTAATTAACATATATTAATTAATTATTAAAATTAATTATATATATATAAAAAAAATATAAAATTTATATTATTTATTAAAAATTTACTCTATTTTTTTTATTTTTTTTATGCACTATCTTAATTGCACAAATTAATAATTAAAATTAGATGATTTACATCACTCTGCAGATGTATTATAAATTCATAATGTAGAAATAAAAAAATATATATACTTTTTTTTAAATTTATATATAAATATGTTGGAGTTAAATGAATTTTTTAACACTTTTTTTGTGTTCAGAGTTTGTACACTATCAGAAAATAGCGAGTTTTAAAATATCTCTACAACTTTTGTAGACTATCAAAAAAAAAAAAAAGGAAAAAAATAAAAGAGGTAGCTATGAAAGTATGAGGAATACGTTCTAAATAATTTCTGATATAATACGGTTAAAAATTACAAAGTTTAATATTAAATAATTCATTTTAATACTAGGCGTTATAGTATATGTGTTGGGGGTTAGTTATAGTATAAATAGTGTTGGTCTGTAGACGAATATAGTTACTTGGGGTGTCGTTTTTACCGATTTTATCCGTACCCTCTTACCCTCTTTCTCCTACTTTTAACAACAGAATAAAATTTATTTAAAAAAATAAAATTATAAAAAAATATTATAGGGGTAAAAAAGGGAAAATAAAAATAATAAAATATACGAATGAAGATGATGATGAAAAAAAAAAATAAAGTAGAGGGGTTTTGGGGTTGTCAGTGGGTGGAAAATGTATATAATATAGTTAGGGCGCCTAGAAGGTGCCTATAAATTTGTAAAGTTAATAAATATATAATGGCCAACGTTGCTTTGTACCAACTTCAATGTATATTCTGTAAATTTTCAACTATGATGAAAATATTTTTATTTATTTTATTTTATTTTTTTTCATCCAATAGTTGTTGTTGCTGTTGTTTATATATTTATTTTTTTATTATTTTTACTATTTATTTATTTATATTATTTATTATCTTGATGAAATAAATTGTTTTTTTTTTTAAATTATTGCGAATTAATATTAATACGATAAAGTTTTAAACTATTTTTTTTTTTTTAAATTTTAAATCAAATCAATTTATGGAATATTCAAGTTATCAAATATCTTAATACTTAAATATGATAAATTTTTAAATACAATAAAGTTGAGAAAATATTTAATCTGAAAACTTGAAAATTTCGATGAATCATTAAATTATAAATAATTTATAAGAAATCTAATATTTTATAAGAAAAAATTTTTTTATTTAAACTGTATCATCAAATTTATTGTAAACATATTTTAATAATAATCCATGCAACTATTATTATTAAGTCACTATATAATATGTGTATAATATAATATTCATGCAAGCGTTGAGTTAAATAAAAAAAAAACAAAAAAAATTGAATAAACTAATAAATGTCGGAATTTACATATCAAAACGATTCATACTGGAAATTCCAGGAAAGATATAGATGCATGGGTATTTTATTTATATATATATTATATATATATGCAATTTATTTATTTAAAAAAAAAATAAATAAATAAATAAATAAATAAATAAATAAGAATAATATACAGACGACGAGCGTCGCGGGCATTAGTTTTTACATCTCCCTCTTGAACAACCGTCATTGTTATGGTACCAAGCGTGGTAATATAAACAATTGGCCTTGTCCATCTCGACCGTTTCCTGCCGTCACTCAGTACTACCGACATTTTTATGGATCGTAGCGCAGACAATATAATAAAATAAAATACATATATATATTATTTTATTATATACTTTATTATTATTTTTAATACTACTTAATTAACAAAAAAGTAATATAAACCCACAATAATAATATAATAATATATATAATATAACAAACAATTACATTCGTCATTCTTAATAATTTTTTATTTATTTTTTACACGGTGATGATTAAAAAAATATTCAAGTTAATTATTGTTATTATTTTTATTATTGTATATGTATATACTAATTAATGTATAAAATTTTATATACATAATTAATTTGTAAATTTAAATTGCAAAAGTTTTTTTAATTATCCAAATTATCAGAGACAAGTCAATCTAAAATTAAATTTTTTTTGAACCTGGGTCGTTTGTGTTATTTTTTAACTATGATTTAGCTGTTAGGAAATTTCTAAAAAATTATAAAATGTTTGTTTTTTGATGCTCTACAAGATAGAAAAAAAAAGTATCGAGAAATAATTTTCTAAAAATTTTTTATAACAATAAGAAGTCAATTTTTCTGGATTTAGGGTATTTCTACTGTATCATACTCATGATCTTGTCGTGAAAAAATTCTCAAAAAATTACAGAATGTTTGTTTTTCGATGCTCTACACGATAGAAAAAAAAAGTATCGAAAAATAATTTTTTTTCAAAAAACGCATTTTTTGAAAAACTAGCCTAATTTTGGGAGGGTTGATGAGCCTATTGTCAATATTACGACTCAAGTCTATCCATATAATCCTTATTGGTGTAAAAACAGTCAGAACATATTAAAAAAGCATAAACATGTTGTTTTCATCATGTCAAACAGTATAATGAAGAAAAAAATTTCAGACAAAGCCTCTAAAATTTTTTATATCAATGACGTATCGATTTATATGGATTTGGGGTGTTAATGCTATTTTATAACTATGATCTAGAGGTAGGAAAATTCTCAAAAAATTATAGAATGTTGCTTTTTTGAAGCTTTATACAAGATAGGCAAAAAAAGTATCGAAAGATATTGTTTTTAACAAATTGTCGTTTTCATTTTTAGTTGAAATTTTTAGTTTCCATGTTCTCAATTCAAACTATATTATTTATTTTTCTATTTATTTTACTTTGAAAATAGATTTAATTGAAAATTATACATTTCAATAAGCAGGTTAATAAGAAAATATATAAATATTTTTTCAATTTTATATTATCAATTACACTACAGATTAACTTTATTCTATTGACATCGATATTTATATTTATATATCAATTTAAAATATAAATTCTATCGAAATCCATTATTGAAAATGATTAATTAAATTTTTCATCTGTAAACAAATTGAGAAATTACAATAATTAAATTTCAATAGAAGAAATTTTTTTTTAAATTTTTAACACACTGTGAATATTTCAGTCAATCATTACAAGTAAAAGAGACAGATGTATAATAAGAGAGTTTGGTTTTTGATGTATATATTTTATATATTTTTATATCTATATTAAAGAGAGAGACAAAGATTAAAAAAGATAATGCAAACACACTGATTCTATGTGCTCTCACTGCCATAGAATCCACTGCATACATTAATCACCGATGCTAATGGTATCATAGCCTGGCATAGCTCTTGCCCCATTTCTGTACCATATCCTGTATATGATCTATTCAAAATCCATACATTTCATGAATATATATCTATATATATGCAAACATATATTTTCAATCTAATTATTAATATAAAAATAAATATAATTAAATATTCTATTTAAATATTAAAAAACAAACAAAAATAAACATAGTAATTCACATTATATAATTAACATCAATCATAAAAATAAAATAATATTAAATACAGCTCATAGGAAGTCATGTACTTGAATGTAAATAAAAATACAATTGTATAAAATTGCATATACAATATTTTCTTCATGCATGGCTCATTTTTATTGACCAACATTACAAAAAAATAAAAAATTTGCAAATTAAAATTTAAAATAAACAAAAAACAATTTATATATATTTTATCAAATTGAATAGTATATATTATATATAAAACAGTTAAATTATACAATAGTTGAATTTTGCAAAAAGAGGGAGTAAATATGATAGAAAAATTGGGGAGTTTTTGAAATTCGTCCTATCAATCACGGTATTATTATCGAGTCTATGATTAGCTAGGCATGCTAACGATATCTCTGGCCGGAGGCAGAGACCATCGTCAGTGAATTTTAGTCTATATATATATTATATTCTAAATAATCCATATATATATGTATATATACGTATTGGTTCAAGAGTATTTCAAATTTCTGTTTACCAACTCAAGTTTATTGCACACATATATATATATATATATATATATATATATATAGATCATGTATGCATTTAAACAATTCTCTGATATATATTCACCAATACAAATAAACATTTGTTCAGTAGGTTCACTATTCTATATGTATTAGAGAATGTGAATTCTCTCTTATTCATATTGAGCTTTATATATACATTTAATTCAACATTCTATTCTTGTTCTTGTCGTAGCAATATATGACTGACTACTTTGCAGTATGTTGTTATATCTGAATCAATTCTATATTTTGTTGGTTCTATATGTATATGTGGTACTACTGTTGTTGTTGATGATGATTATGATTATGATTATGATGATGGCAGCAGTAGCATATATGTGATTCATTGTTATATTGTAAATTGTTATAGTAATTTTCTACTCTTAACCTCTTAAAGTCAAAATCTTGAAATATTCATTGGAATACATGTTTGTGTATATGAAAATACACTGGACAAAATTGACAATGTCTTTGAGAAATATATTTGATATACTGGTTTATATAACCTCAAGGGTTTATTTAGTAACTTGAAATATATATAAATTATTAATAAAATTTAATTATTAATTAATTTTTTTTAGATAAAACAATAATGATTTGATAAATATACCTATTTGTTATTTCAAATTATTTATGTATTTATTTTTTTTTTCAAATAATTTAAATTGTCTATAAAATTGATTGTGAAATGTCAATTTTCATGTGTACAAATCAAATTATCATATATATTGGTATAAATTCAAAATGATCATGTTTCATTTATATACAAAACATAAAAAATTATTAATAAAAAAAAAATTTGTTTTATTTATTTTTATAATACAAATAACTTTAGTAATTTTTTTTTTTTTCTATAAATTTTCTATACAATTGTCCATTTATTAAAATCTCATTATAAAACCGATAATTCAATTACTAAATTTATCTGTATAAAATTAATCTTGTGTTATTATTTTTTTTAGTTTATAAATATAAATGTAGTTTATAGTTTATTTGATTAAATTGATTCGTGACATGAATTAATATATTCATTTGCTAATAAATCTATGATATTTAGATAATTCAAAATTTATATATAAAAATTTTATATACAATTTTGTGTTATATATCATCCCCTTTGAATTTTAGTTGGTTTATATCATGTCTACATACTACAAAACATGATAATGATATTTAGCGCCCATTATGAAATACTTGAAATGATTTGCCAGAATTGTACATTTTGATTTGACGTTTATATGGACATTGGCTTTTACTCTTGTATACTAATTTACAAATTCAAGCTGTTGTTCATCGTGTTATCAATTTTCAATATATCTCTCTTTATTTTATTTTATCATTTTTTGCAACCTCTTTTACTTTTCTCATACTCTACCCTTTTATATGTATTAACTTTATCTCAATTTAAAAATTTACAATTTACTCAAATTCTCAACAAGCCATTCACTTTTTCTCTTTTTATATTTTGCTACCCTTATTTCACCCTTTTCTATGATGATAATCATCATCATCACCACTGCATATATAGACTCAAAATTTGTCTATTTAAACATGAGAATTTTGCTAACCATATATGCATTGTTGGTCAAAACACCCCTTTAAATATTTCCAATCAATTTTGAATAATGGAATTTTCATTATTATTATATTTCATAATAATTATTTTTTTATAAAAATAATAATAAATTTTTGAAAATTTTCATGTATTGGAATATTAAATTGTTTGGGTGTTATTTTTGTGGTAAATTTTGATAGAACGTGTATGATATTAACCACTAAAAATAAATTTAAAAAAATAATAAAAAACTTCAACCACCTGTGCATCTCGTAAATATATATCAAACCACCGACATAATCATTGCTGTTGTGATGGATTTGTATTTATAAATATATATATATATTTTCAAGTTGTTAATTACAGAATAATTGTGGTTTAAAATTTTGATATTTCATTTGAAATTTTTAATTAATAAATTCTGAAATAATATTATATATTTATTGATTAATTAACATTCATTTTAAATTGATATATATTTTAATTTAATGACATTTTATTTATTTTTTTTTTTTTTAACAAATATTTTAGTTTTAATATTTTAATGGACAGTCTGTTAGTTGAAAATTTTAATTATTTATATAATATATATAAGTGTTATTATTAATTATTAATAATAATCGAAATGAGTTTTAATGAATTTATAAGCTACAAAATTTTAACTTTGTCTAGACTCTATCGTCATTTTTTATTTAAGATAATTTTCTGACATATCTTATTGAATCGATTTGAGCGTATTTTATATATATATATTTTAAAAAAATATTTGATTAATATTAATTATTAAATATATTAATAAATTTTTTTTCTTCTATTCAACTATCACAGTATGTCATGTTGAGCCATTTTATAAAATTTGAATAATCAAATTATTTATAAGATATGTATTTTAAAAATTCACATAATATATCATAAATATTATCAAAATTAAATTATTTTTTTAAAATAAAATCCATAATTATTATTCATAAATTAAAAATGAAAAAAAAAAAAAAAAAAACAATAATTATATCAATCTTCATTAAACACAATTTAAATTATAAAATTTTAATAAATTAATATTAATTTTTCCTTTTTTTTTTTTTTTCATCATAATGACAATTTAAGATGAATAAATTATATTTATAAAATTTCTATAAAATATTATTTTTAAAATAAATTAATGAATCAGTGTCAAAATTCAAATATACCACTAATATATTTATAGAAAATTATAATAAAATTTATTCATATATATATTTTAAATATAAATTATAAATGCATATATTGTAACATAATAAATTGATGTTACAATACACACAGTGTATGCAGTTAATATTCGTTGGAAAATATATATATAACTTTGACGATCGTGATCCTCACGTTGCATATCTACACAATAATATGCACATGCATTTGCGTACTACGACATGTATATATATAAATATATATTTAAAATATATATATGAATCGTACAAGTATATACAAGTACACAAGTAAAGATAAGGGTGTGCCAGAATCATGAAGGGAGTTTTATTGTGGGTGGTGTTTGGGTTGGTTTGGGTTAAGGGTGTGCTTGTATAAAATAAGGGGTGATGTAATATTAAAAGGGGGGTAAAGGGGTGTATAATTAAAGGGAGAAATAAATCTGTAGCTGTGTATATCATATATATGTATATAGATTTATATCAGACACAAGGCAATGCACATTTATATTATATTCAGGTCTTGCCTCGAGGCATCTCTTAACAATACACAACTGTATATATCATCATCATCATCATCATCAATAATATACACTAAATTTTCATGTGTTAATATAAATATATATATATATTTATTTTTAAATTCTGTACTCTCTTTTACACCCCCCTTTATTTTTTTATTTAATACAATAAAGTAAATGAGCATGGGTTGCAGTTACTGATGCTTTTCATATGGTCCATTAAATGTGTATTGATTTCAATAATAAATTTTATTTTTTGAAAATGTAATACGTGTTTTGTCAATTTTTGAATTGAAAATTCATAGGTCAAATTAATCAATGTTGTTTAATTTTTTTTTTTCAATTGATTATTTATATTAATATTAAAAAAAAATATATATATAAATTTTAAATTGAAAAACAAGATTATTGTCTTGGATTTTCCTGTTAATAATAAATACAATATAAAGTATGTTACGTATATTTTTGAATAAAATTTATTTTATAATGTATTTATGCCTATTGTTTTTATATATATTTTTTTTTTTTTGTATTTATTTTATTTTATTTTTCTATTATTCTTTTGCGCAATATATGAATTGTATTATTTTATTTTTTATTTATTTTTTTTAAAAGAATTAAAATATTGAAATTATATTTAATGTCAAACACAGTGTTTTATTTAAACACACAATACGTAACTATTTTTTGTTTCTCACGTGTTTTGTAATTATACTGAATGCAATAATATTTATTTATTTTTTTTATTATAAATATGTTAAAGCATGAATAATATTAATTAAATTGGCACATCTTTGAATATTGTCACTTAATCAAAATTTGATATGAAAAAAAATATAATTTTACATTAATTATTATTGAAATTAAAAAGACAAGCTGTAAAATTTATTTATCTATTTTTTTTTTATTTTTTTATTTATTTATTAAGTTTAAATGTGTGCTGAATTTGTATTTATTCGTTTAGTATTATTTCCTGCATGTAATATAGTATAATATACCATTCAACTTTGAAGATAGTATAAGATTCATATCATCTCGTTTCCTGTCAGTGCATTTTCACCACATACATATCAGAATATTGTGCTTATCACACGTGAGATATATATAACCGTATTTATTTTTTTTTATATATAAAAACCTATAAAAACTCCAATCGACTTGTCTTTATTTTTTTTTTTCTCTATATATAAATATAAATAAATATAAATATATATAGCCGCGGTACTTTAATGAATAAACAAATTCTTTGACTCGTAAATAATTAGAGAAAACATTTTTTATTTTATTTTTTTTTATTGATGTAGCTTATTCGCGTGTCGTTTCCTGTCTTTTTATTAATTTTTTTATTTACTTTTTTATACAGTTTTTATATTTATCATTTTATTTTATTATTTTTAATAAATTTTTTATTGTTTTTCATTTTTTTTTTTTTTTATATATAATATAATATATATATTTTTTTTTCATTTTTCATTTTATTAAACTTATGAATAATTCAATAAAATAAAAACACTCGAGCGGAAATTTACGGATAGACAGTTATGAATAACACGATATTAGCAATTTAAAGAATGATAACTTGATATAAATTTTAATTAAGATATTATTTAAATTGAAATTTTATTTATTTATTTTTTTTTTATTTAAAAAAATTTTTAATTTTCTCTATATATTATTTATTAATTTAAATATAAATTTTTTTTTATTTTTTATTAATGAAAATAATTTAGGTTAAATTTATTTATAAATGATAAATAAAAATATAAATAAATATTAACCGGAAGTTTTGAGTCAGGGATCATATTGGCGTAACGTTATTTTTCAATTTTTTTTTTTTTTCATTCATATAACAACAAGAAAACATTACCGCCCCGTTTAGTTACGATTTGCCGCTTCGTTAAAAGCCAAAAGATTTACACGTTAAGATAGAATTGTTAGACTGATATGATACAAAAATTTTATATGTTATTTTTTATATAAAAAATTTTTAAATTCTCATTTATTCTGACAATCATTAACTTATCATATTTTTAATTTTCAATATTGAAAATCATATAATAAAAAAGTTTTTAAACAACTTTTTTATTAAAATTTATTATAAAACTTGAATTAAAAAATAATATAATTAATAAAATTTTAACATTATTTAAACAATTTTTTTATTTTAATTTTAATAATTTGTTAATAAGTTTGTAATAATATTTTTACAATATTTCATTTTGCATTGAATGTTATTTCATTATATATTTTATTATATTGGCTTTCTTATATTCTGTCTGTTAGTCTGTTATATTTATATATATATATATTAAGAGAGATAAGCTAAAGAGAATTGAAAATGGAAAGGGGTTGTGAATTGCAACCCTCGGTTTATCATAAAACGACCTTCATACACAGCATCGGGGGAATTTATCCAAGCAAACTCATTATTGGCAAGGTTTATTCAACGCTAACCGTGCTTGTGAAATTCATTCTACACTTTCTTGACTAGCAAGAAAATATTCTTCATGTTCCTTCGGGGGGTTATTACTTAAATATAAACTTAACCTATATATATATATAAAAAAAAGAAAAAATAATAATAATTAATTTAAATGCTAAATAAAGATAAGTAAAAAAAAAAAATTTTAAATGAAATTTTTTTCATTGGCCAGCTGTTGTTTTATTATAAAAATATTAATATATACATCAGTACTAATTTTTTTTTCTCTACATTATTCATTTTAATTAATAATTAAAATTTAATGAAAAAAAAAAAAGCTGAATTATTTATTTTTTTTTTTTTTCAGTCAAAGATGATTAATAAAATATTTAATTTTTTCAACAAAAAAAATTAAATTAAATCAACCCTTGTTTTATTACTTGTATACGATTAAAATTATATTTTAAAAATTTTTTTTTAAATCTATATTTATATGTATTTGTTTTATTTTTAATTTGTTTCAGAATTCTTACAATGACAACCAATGGTATTGCAAAAAATTTTCTTTGAAGTTATTTTTTAACTTGAAAATTTACAGTGGCTTTTCATAGGGTGGTTTATGTCAATGATGATAGCCGACGGCATGTAACTTTATCGGTGAGTGTTATTAAAATAAAACATAGTAATTTTAGTTATATAAAAAAAAAAAAAAAAAAAAAACAGAATACGCAATTTATTATAAAGAGAAATATTTATTTTTAGTACAACTTTGTCACATTTTTATTGATTATATTTATATCAGTTCGTCGACCAGTGACTATATTATATATATATTTTTTACTTATTTATTTATTCAATTTCATTTTTTTTTTTTCTTGAAAAGTATATATTTAAATATTCAAGTCCAAAGAAAGAAATAAATTTATAAAAAATATTCATTTATCGAGTGTTCATATATACACTTGAACATTTAGAAAATGTTACATGACAAATTGAACAAGTATATATTTGCGCAGTGATGTAATGATATTATTAATACAATAAATATTATATTTATATTTATATTTATATTTTAAATAGTTATGACCTAGTGTCTACTGCAACAAAGTGACGAAATAATTTCATCATATATATTAACTGATGCGAATTAAATTTGTCTCAGTTGGTTATTATAAATTAACTCAAAACGCCTACATAAAATTTATAAAATAAACATCACTCGAATATATATATATATTTTTTTTAAATTTAAATATTCACAATGAGGATGTCTTGAATATATAATTATTCAAATGCCATTTAGATATTATTAATTTAGTAAAATTGTTGTTATATTTATATATCAATAGATTGACTATGATAACGTATATATATATATGATAAGGGATTTTAGATCAGCAGACTGTATACTAAATATAATCGAAACAGGGGCGTTGTAGCTATCATGATCTTTTAGAGTTGGTTATAGTTGGTTAAGGTCCGGGTATTATATATATATATATATATGAAACTCTTGGTGTTCATCGTGTGGTGTGCTTAACAACGAAGGGGGTTGTTTCTGACTATATAGTGTCAAGAGTAAATTTCTCATCCCAATAAATGTCCATTGCATCAAACCCTTACATTTATATATCCACAAAACTGAATTTATCCTCTTGCTCTCAGTATATCTATCTCTCTTTCATCATCACTATCATTATCATCATCATCATCATCATCATCATCATCATCATCATCATCATCATCATCATCATCATCATCTTTACCATATACCATGTATATATATATATATCGATGAACATTGAGAGTATTTTCTAAACCTGTAGCCTCAAATTGACAAGTATATTTGACACGTTTTCCCACGTGTTATATGTCTCTTTGTCTGTTTTCATTCGTGTGGCATTTATCAACCCTTGAATTTTTTTTTTTAATTTTACCTTTTTTATCTCATTTTAATTTATATATCAAATATATACCTCTTCTTTCCCCTAGATATATATATATATATATATGTATTTATACACTTGCTCTCGCAAAACCCTTGTCTCTCACCCCCTCATGGTACACCACTCGGACGTTAATCCTCTTAAGTGTTAAGTGGTGCGCCTAAATATCAATCACGACCATCTATATCAAGTATCACACAGAATGACCCACCACCGTACACTCTGTCTAACCATCACTTCTCCAACTCACTTTTTATTTATCCTTTAAATCATAAACTGCACCCCCAAGAATCTAAAACCACATAGATATAGATATTCATATTGATTACATCATATGGATAAAATATACTTTAATCTTTTTGAATGAAAGTTATATCAATTTTTGAAATAAATTTATACATTGTCAATGCAATTTACAATGTTGTGTTATTGAAAAGTCAAAAAAAAAAAGTAAATAAATTTAAACAAATTATAAATAACATATAATTTCATAACAAGACACATAAAAAAAGTGTATGTGCAAGTAGTGTTATATATAAAATAGGGGAGGAAAAATTTGATGTCTTGTGAGTTTTATGACAAAAGGATTGAAAAAAGGGTGAGAAAATTGTTGGTGTTATATATATACATATACAAATTCATATAAAAATTGTCAAGACTTTTTGTAAAATGTATTTCTAGATTATTGAGTGTAAGTAGGTGGTTGTTGAGTGTAGTAACATATCAGGGTTACATAAAAGTGTATAGACTCCATACAGACTAGAGGGTTAGAAAGTATATAGTGTTGTGGTAGTTGTAGAGAATGATGATAAAAAAAGAAAAAAAAAAAAATGTGGTGATAAGGAGCCAAGAGACTTGAGCTTTAAAGGGATGAGGGTGGTTTTCACAAGATTGTCTCAATTTCCACGTTGCATTAGCTACTTTCGTTGGGGACTCCTTGTCATTCAATATATATATACTTATATGTACCAATTCAAGACCTTTCTATATATCAATTTCTCTTTTCTATTTTACTCTTCAGTAATCACTTTACTCTCTTGCTTACACGTATTCCCTATGGCACTTGTGTTTCTATATTGTAACTCTCTGCTGCAGCCACAGTAATATTATACTCAATATACAAGAGAGTTAACCCAGTGGTACATATATACGCAGAGTGAGACAAGATTTTGTTGTTCAGTACTAAAACTATACACCGCGAAAACTACAGTATATGTATTGTCATTGGTTACAAATCAAATACCCAATATCATTGTTCAATATGGCCTACAGCTTCAAAATTACTCTCTCACTAATTTTCTCTTGTTTTACATCTAGCCATCTCACTTTTTGTGTTTATCTATATTTATATATACAATATACAATATAATATACATATTGACTAGAAAATTCAATATAGGTATACATATATTTTGTATGAATGCTAAAACCTTTCAATTTTACCCTCAAAATGCATCATCATCATCATCATAATCATATACTTGAAATAATAATAACAATATGTTATATATATATATATATATTCTAATGTTTTACAACAAAGATATTATTAATATTTTATTTATCATTTGATAATTAATTAAAGTAATTTAATTTTACCTATTTTATATGTTTATGATATATATTCATTTGTCATTTTCATGTATTCAATAGTTAAGAGTTTATATATTCGGTATTGTTGTTATTATTTTATGCTCATGAATTTTTATATTTGTAAATGAATGTTTTTTTCATTTTTACAAAATTTTATATTAATATTTGTTGGATGAAATTATTTTGAAATATTGTTTATAAATTATTTAATTAATGTCGTATATTTTAGATGTTTTATTCATCTATTTTTCTTGAATTTCTTGCAATTATTATATATTTAATAGTCTAGACTTGTATAATTATAATTAAATATAATTATTCAATTTATAAATAGATTTTACTTTTCTATTAATCATTAATTATTTCTTTTTACACCAAATTATTTGATTATTTATTTAAAATATTGAATTTTCAAAGATATTATGAAAATTTATTTGACTTCATTTATACACACATTTATTATTTTTAGTTTTTTCACATTTTCTAAATTGAGATTTTCTTTCCATATCTATCTTGTTTTTTTTTTTTTTTTCATATATTATTTATCTAATTATGACGAGAATATAATATGTTGTCTCATTTGTCTAGTCATTTTTAATTGTTGTTAAAACAAAGAATGCACATCATTGAAACAATTTTTAATTGTGAACCAGAATGAACATAATTAACTATTTATTATTTAAAAAATTTGTATGATATGATAAAGTTTTACAAATTAACATTTTTTTTTTTCCAATTACATATATGAAAATAGATTATTTTTATGTTGATGATTATTTGATGCAAATTTATCACAGTATCGCTAATAATATCTTGTTAAAATACAAATTTTTTATCAAAATTTGTCTGCTATATTATCATTATTTATTTAAATTTTATTTGAGTGATGTTTTTTGTTGACAAATTAAATACTCATGAAATAATTCATCTGAATATTTAAAAATGAACAAAATTTTCACTACAATAAGTTTTACAACAAAATGTATACATTTTTATAAAACAATTCTTTTTTTTTTTTTTCTATAAAAAAAAATGGAAAATATTTCCCCTGAATTTTTTTGGTACTTTTGTATTGTTGACATTTTATATGTATACAATTTCTACTGCATTATTTCATATATTTTTTATTTTCTTTCAAAATCATATATTTTCATAAAAACTTTTGGCAATAGCTAAAATATACTTGATAAAAATGCATGCAAACAATATCAAAGTTAATCCTCAAAATTTTCATTGTCATAAAGTAGCTTTTGGATATATTTTTTTAAATATTCATTTTTTTTTTGATAACTTACAAACGAAAATCCTCTTCGAACCAACCATCGAATATGATAAAAAATAATTAAAAATTAATTATATTTTATTTATATTTTTTTTTTTCAAATATATTTATATATTTGTGTTCACAAGTGAAAGCCACAGGCGTATATGACATTTACATTTTTCTTTTTCTGTATATCAAGGGGCGTTAGTATACTGTTTGCAGTTAAACAATATTACATTGTAAAATTTATGACCCACCCGTTTGTGCTCTTACCGACCCATTTAAAGGGTAGATATATATACGAATGAAAAGAGCAAAAAATATAAATATACATATAGTGAGAAATAATAAAAAAAAAAAACCATCAGCGACAATGCGAACGAGATATGAAAAATATGCGAGTATTATAGTTCTGAATCTAAAAACTGCCCCTTCGTCTGCTTATATATACACCTATTTCAATTCCAACACATTCAAAGTAATAAAAAAATAAAAAATAAAATAATATACATTATTTTTTTATTTTTGCCATCACAGATGGATTTTAAAATACTGTATAGATTCTTTGTCATTGTCAATACGAGATATTTAATTTCAATATATTGACACCATTGATGGACGCTCCAACATCTTTTATAACATGATAAAAAGAAAATCTATATATATACATTGTACGGTTGCTGCACTGATGTAGCTATAAAACGAAAAAAATAAAAAAAACAGAAAAATCAACGTTCAAATATTTTTATAGTATATTATTTTATTTTTTTTCATTTATTACAAAAAAAAATATATATATAATTTTACATAAATAACGATAATAAGCAATATTTAGATTGTTGTGTTTACAATGAAATTATGTTATGGTTGATGTATTAAATATCGTTTGATCTTGTCTATCTATCAAATTTTCTCCTATATTGAATCAGTATGTATAGAAATTTTCCATTACAGTATACGAATTTCTCTGACAAGTTTTTGGTAACAAAAAGGGTTACGAACAAGTTTATCTATATATATGTTATATAATATAAAGGGAAACAAGAAAATTTTAATGTAATGTCCATGAGAAATTGTAAAATGCAAAAGATGTGATACAAGTATATTTGAAAAAAAAAATATATATATATATATATATATATAATGTATAAGGTACAATTTATTTGATAATAACAATATATAAATATATATATATAATAAAGTCACTGGTTGAACGCTGGACTCTCTCAATATTGTGAGATTCTATCAAAACATTTGCCTCTCTTTGTACCTTAAATTTAATTATCGTTGCTATCTTCGTAGACTACAACCAAAATGTAATTTTGTTATCATTGAGGGCATGCCCAGTTGAATAATGTTTCGTCAATATTTTATTTTTTCATATATATACATATAATATATTGTAGGGCTTTTTATGACTTGAATAAATAATAATGTCATTTCCTTTTACAAAAGAAAATCAAAATTTATTTTCAATTTCTTTTTATCCCACAAGTTTAAATCGTGTTCGACCATATATGATTTGCTAAATTCAACTTTGTATGATAAATTTTCGAAACAACTTTCAATTAGCCAAATAATCTTTCGAAAAAATTAACTTATTTTTCGATAAATCACTTTTACTTTCGAACAGAATCCAAAAAAAACAAAAATTGAATTTTCGAAAAAATTTAGCAAAATATGAATTCTTACATGAAATTATTTATGCCATAGCTTTTAACAAAAAATCAAATAATTATTATTAATAAAAAATTGTTTATATTCATATATTGTTGATAAAATGCATCAATTTCTTGACGGCGTGGTTTTTGATAGGCGTCCAGTGGGCGTCGTGTATTCTCAAGAGAGGCGGAGCTTTGACCAATGTAGTTTTTGTAGTAGGGGAAAGATATAAAAGGGGTATATATATATATATAAAATATAATAGTAAAACAGTATAGAAACAAACAGTCCGTCGCTTGCAAGTCCAGTTGTTGTCCCTATAACTATCCTTATCATACTTGAAACATTCATATATGCGCGCGCGCGTATATAAAGTTTCTTTCACGCTTTCATTCTGCTATCCTACTCTAATAAATATATATATATATATATATATATATATATATATATATATATATATAATATAATATAATATACTGAAAATATAATATATAGATATATATATATATATATTATACCCCTTTTTACCCCCCTTCATTCAATGCTGCCACCATGCGACGATATCGCGGATAACCACGCGCGCTTTATAAACTTTCAGTCGCGACGCGTTCGTCACGCGGTGCAGATCCTACTGCTCGTTTATAAATAAATATATTTATATTTATATTTATTTATATATATATATATTATAATATATTAATAATATATCGCGTTTTTAATTACATTTTGTTATTTTCATTCCAATTTTTTTTTTTTTTTTTATTTAAATATAATTAATTTTTATCGTAAATTAAAAAAAAAAAAAAAAAGTTTAAATTAAAAATTAAAAAAAAATTATATTGCTTATAATAAAATTAAGTAATTAAAATAAAATAATCATTTGTGGCTCCTCAAGTTTTTTTTTATTTATTTTTTTTTTTAATTCATTTTTTTATTTAATGATCCTTAACGGGCTATATAGATACTGGTTATCGCGATGCCAACTTTAATATCCTATTACAATATAAGTAAAAACAGAACGTTAAAAAAAACTATTTAAATAAAACAACTTGGTTAATAAAATAAAACAATAGAATATACACAAGATTCATGACAGTTTAAAATAAACTCAAGGTGATTTTATCAGTGAACTCTTGTTATTTATTATTTATTTAATTCAATTTATTATTTTATTGTTATTGATATTTACGTTATTATTGTTTTTTTTTTTTTTTTTTTTTAAATACTGCGAGTTAGTTTTATTTATTTATTTATTTATTTTTTTAATTATAAATTGAGAGACAAGTGTGCGAATAAACATTATATTGATAATGAAAATGAATTTTAAGTGTTGTTGTGTCATGTGCTGTGAGTCTGAAATGTCACGTGTCATTTGATTGGCCTTTTTGACTTTGTAATAAAAAAAAAATAGATTATAATATTACGTGAAGACTGTATTAAAATTATTTCAAATGACTAATAGACTTGTCAATTATGAAATTATTATATTATTTAACTGCAATAATATTAAAAAATTACTGTGAATTTTTGTGCTTACAGATGACTCTTTAAAAGTGATAATCACGTGATGGAAAATAAAGTTAACTGAACAAAAAACAAAAAAGACAAATTTAAAAATAAAAAATATAATTGTTGTTGTTGTTTATTTATTAAAAAATAATAAAAAAGAAAAATTATCAATTTGGAGGAAGATAATATAAAAGAATTCAAAATGACGGATCAAAGTGGTGCCGGTTCACCCCAACAATTTTGTTTACGATGGAATAATTATCAAACAAATTTAACAAATGTATTTGATCAATTGTTACAAAGTGAAAGTTTTGTTGATGTTACATTAGCATGCGACGGTAATTCAGTAAAAGCTCATAAAATGGTATTATCAGCATGTAGTCCATATTTTCAAGCATTATTTTTTGACAATCCATGTCATCATCCAATTGTCATTATGAAAGATATTAAATGGCCAGAATTAAAAGCAGCTGTTGAATTTATGTATAAAGGTGAAATAAATGTATCACAAGAACAAATTGGACCACTTCTTAAAGTTGCTGAATGTTTAAAAATACGTGGTTTAGCTGATGTTAATAGTGAACATGAATTAACATCACGTCCAGCATTACAACAACAATCATTAACACCACAATTAACTGGTGGACAAAATAGAAAAAAACGTCGTAGAGTATCTGATGAACAATTATCAAATGCACCAAGTTTAACATCAACACCAAGTATACCACCAAGTCCTGATCATAATTCAATTATAACAAATAATAGTTTAATTGATGAACAAGATAATATAATTAATATTAATGATGTATCATGTCTTGGACAATCATCAACACCAAGATCATCAATGTCACCATCAAATCCACCAAGTATATCTGTTACACCACAAATTAATTTACAAGAAATACCAGTATCAATGTCGTTACAAGCATCACCACAATCAATGACACCATCAAGTCAAAATTCACATTCAATTGGACACCACGTGGCTGGTGGTGGTGGTGGTAGTAGTAGTGGTGGTGGTGGTGGAGGTGGTGGTAGTAATAATAGTCACGTGTCATCTGGTGGACTTTCGTCAATGAATCATCTTGGCCAACATGTATCACAATTAAGTGTTGTACAACAACAACAACAACAACAACAACAACAGCAGCAACAACAACAACAACAACAACAAGCACATCAACAAGCACAACAACAAGCACAACAACAACAAGAACAAGCTCAAAGAGCACAACATCAAGTGCATCAAATACAACAACAACAACAACATCATCATCATCAAGCATTATCTGCTGCACAACTTGCAAGTCTTGATGATTTGGAAATCAAGCCTGGCATTGCTGAGATGATTCGCGAGGAGGAAAGGGTGAGTCATTTAAAAATTTTATTTATTTATTTTAACAAGTTGAAGTGAGTTTACGTTTAATCAACATAAATTAATTACTATTTCGAAAAAGAAAAAAAAATAATCTAGTCTTTGAAAAATTAATTTCTTTTTTTTTTTTTTTTTTTTTTACAACTTGAAAATTCGATATTCTTGATAGAGATTTAAACTTTAGTATGTGAAAAAAAAATATTTAAAAAAGTAAATTATTAAGTTTTCCCTTTTATTTTTATTATTTTTTTTTTTTCCCTTTGAGTAAGACATTTTTATTATATTTCTTTGTTCATTCAATTCTTGTAGTTTTTTTTTTATTTTTTTTTATTTTTTTGAAGAAAATGTAATGAGAATTTTTAAGTTGGTAATTTTCTACACTCGTTACCAAGTTTGATATTAATAAAATACTTAATTGACCTCATGCACCACCTGGCATATTTTTTCATCAACAATTAATATAATAAATTTTTAAAGTTACGTTGATTTTTTTTGTTCTTTTATTTTTGGTGTTAGTAACAAGAGTTTACCAAATAATTTTGACATAATTTTGAAAATTAAATTAAAAACAATCGATCATTGAAAGGGTAGATAAATAAATTGATTGAGAAAAGAAAAATAAAAGATTAACAAGATTTTTATTTTTGTTTTACATACATATACATATCTATTTTACTTTTTTTTTAACTTTTGTGGGAATGAGGGTAAACTGACGGTTGATCTGCATACGTTGAGGCGACATAGAATACAGACATATTTATTTATCATTATTTTTTATATACATATAATACGTATGTATGATATAAAAAGCGAAATGAACGAATGAAGGAAATGAAAGAATATATGTGGAAAAAAATATATTTAATCTTCTCTCATATTATCCTTTTTGGCAATAACGCCTGGCAATGTATATGGGTTTGGTTGACGATTGAAAGGATCCATCTATACCTGTGTTTAATTTGTTCTTGTCTCTGTTTAGTTGTCCAGGAAATTTAGTAAAATAAAAATAGTTGAAATACAATAAAAATATATAAAAATTATAATTGTTTTTTTGCAAGAACAACATAAGGGTTGTAGAAAAAACAGGTAGTTTTAAAAACGCAATGTGCAATGTGAATCCTGATGTACAACAAAATGTCACCACATATTTTTTTGATTAAATTAAAATTATATTTTTATTTATATCTAAATTTAGATAATTTTTTATTTCATAATTATTTAATATGAGTAAAGATATTTAATTTTTTTTTACGATACTTAAAAATTTTTTATAAAAAAATTTAAAAGATAATTCGTGTATTTAGAAAATGACCTGAGGCAAATAATGTTTGTTGAAAAAAAAAAAAAAAAAAAAAGAACAAAAATTGCTACCTTCGTGACAATTTTTCGGTATATTTTTTAAAAAATTTAATTTTTTTTTTTTTTTTGTTGGATATATATTTTATGACAAAATGATGATTGGATCTTGTTCTATGTTTTATCTCACATAATTCTATGCCGATTTTACTAACAAAAAAAAAAAAACTATAGACTAAAAATTTATAATTCTATGTGTTTTAAATATTTTTAAAATTGCTTTTACTCAGAAGACCAACAACGACATAGTAATTTTATAAATTTAAAATCCATTCTAAATTTTTTTTTATAATTAAATAATATATCATTTTATATATATTTAATTTTTTTTTTATTTTTTTTTCAACATCCTAATACAAATATAATGGCGTAAATAATATTACACTTAAATAATAAAATTATTATTTTTATAACATAAGAATATTTGTAAATCTTGACCCAATTTTTTTGTCTTTTTTTTTTTTAAATATATTTTTTTTATTTTTTACTTCAAGTTAAACACGTATTTCTTTATTAAAATGTTTAAATAAAATTTCTCCGTTATCTTTTCGGGGCCTTCTTGACGTGATAATTTACTGGATTTAATTGCATTTGAATATTTACATATGTAATCTTTCTCAGCATACACTGTAGAAATAAAATTTTTTTTTTTTTTTTGTTAAATTTAATTATAAACATTTTATATAAATAAAAATAATAAAAATAAATTTTTCTCTAATTGATGTATAAGTCAATAAAATATATATATATAAATAAATTCAGAAAAAAAAAAATAAACTTGTCGAGGTCATTTATTGTTTGGCGCCGGTTTTATTCTACGACCCTTAATTATTTTGCCAATGGCTATGTAGATTTATATAAAAATATATATACACATTTACAAATACATTTACACAAATTTAAGTAAACGTGTGTGTTCAATAAAAGATTCAAACATGACGGAAGTTGTTTGTGATAGAAAACCCCGGTCAACATTTTGAGGGGGTGTTGTGTAAGGAGGATAAGGGTAGTAGATTTTTAGGCTTCAAAAAAAAAAAAAAAGCTGATGGAATAGACTTTGTAAAATATTCACTAAACAGTTGAAAGAACTTTTTGATAGTTTTTTTTTTTTTATATATATATAAAAGTTGTATATTACATAATTTATTGAATAGATAAATACAAAATTGAGATAAAATCAAAGTAAAATACACGAGTTTATTTATTACAAGTTAAAGAAAAAATTAATGAAAAATTTTTTTAAATATATAAATAATTAATTTATAATAGTTTTATGTTATACTATTGTGTTATTTTAATAAAATAAATAACGTCTCGGTATTTTAGACTCACGCAAAGAGAATAAAATATCCGAGGTCAGTATCCACTTGACCACGCGAATGTTTGTGGCACGCGACAAAATCGGTGAAGTTATTTTTACCTTTTTTTTATTTTTTAATTTTTTTTTATGTTTTTTTAAATATTTTTATTTCAAACATAACAAATTTATAAATTAATTATTTAATATTAATCTATTTTATCTAGTTAAATTTTAGATATATATAAATTTAAAAATAATTAATATATAAATTTATGATTTGTAGTTTTAAATTTAGTATGTTTTTAAATTTAGTTAGCCAGACATAACATAAAGATAAATGAAAAATTACATGTTATATATTTATTGAAATAATACTGAGATTTGTAACATTTTTGACTTGATGGACAAATGACCTGGACCATTCTACAGATTGAACTTTACTCACCGGAACAAGATTTATACAATTTTGTAGTTATCTGTCTGTAACATGGATATCGCGTACAAAATACAACTCAATATAGTTTTTTTTTTAAATTTTTTATTTATCATAAATATATATCTTTTGATATTTTATTATTATTTTTTTTTTCATCACTATTATATTCATCAATAATAATTAATGGAATAATTTAATATAAAAATATTTTTACCTATCAATATATATAAAAAAAAAATATTCAATAATTTTTAAAAGCCAATATATATTTATTAGAAATTTTATTGATAATTTGAATTATATTTTATTTTTTTTATCATCATTTAAAAGAAAATAATTTATTTTATTAAATATATATATATTGATTTTTAATTTACGTATATATTTATTTTTTTTTTAAATAAAATAATTGAATTTATTTTTTTTTATTTTATTTTGAAAAAAAAAAAATATTAAAAATCACAGTTTGGTTATCTTTTAAAGCTCAGGCCATTTGTAGGCCATTGAATTCATGTGGATAGAGTGAGAACAAGGGATGGTTAATTTTTTTTTTTTTTTTAATTTTATATATATTCTGTTGTTAAAGAGGGAGAGAGGGTTTGATATCCCATCGAGCGTATAGCGTTCGTACAAATTAGATTCGGTGACTGTCACAAAAACGCCAGGATGATATGAAAGTCGAATTTATATATATTTTATATAGTTATATATACCGAATGCACCGATAGAAATTAAATTCGAGAATATTCGATTATGATTTCTACTCTACACCCCTCTATTTTTTATCATCCCCTCTACATTTATATTATTTTATTTTTTTTATGCCAATAAAATCACTGAGTCACCGAGCTGCAATCGTTGCAAATTTCTTTTTTTTATTATTGTTATTATTATTATCTATTTTTTTTTTTTTTTTTTTTTTTTTTTTGTTAAATTATTTTTTTTATTGTTTTAAATTGAAATCTCATAGCTACAAAATTTTGTTGTGAATTGGATATGTGTATTGGTGTTTTTTTATTTTTTTTATTTTTCTATATATATATGTGTGTGTGAAGGCATAATGAACTAGGCGAATTGCCATGTTAATTCGCCAATCGGACGAATGCAAAAATGACGTGTGGATATATACCCTGGGGTTGAAAAAAAAAATAAATAAAATAAAATTCATCTAAATTTTTTGCATATATATATATATAAATTTTTTTTTTCTATCAATTTTATATTTAAATAAAATACTAGATAGGTAAATTGTATTTAAATTTTTTATCCAGTATATTCAATTAAAAAGAAACTTTTTTTTATTATATTTTTTGCTTTTTTAAAGCTTGATTTTAAAATATAATTTTTTGAAAAAAAAAAAATAAAAATCATTAAAAACAAGTCAGATAGGGTATACTGATGAGCACGCGATATATATATATATATTCTTTGTATAAATATATTTTTAATATAAATTCAAAAATAAGGGGTGAAATATTGTACAAGAGAGTGAGGAAATTAAGGGAGTTAAAGTACTTAAAATCGAGGCGCGTTTTTTAAAATAAAAAAATGGACAAAACGGTGGAAAAAGGAGTAAAAAAAGACAGGTTATATAAAGTGGGGTAAAAGTACAAGAAGATGAAACGACGTTACATTAAGTCCAGCGTATCAAAATGGAAGAGACGATGGAAGAGATGGCGGCCCATTGTCTGGACTACAAATTAATCTCAGGATCGATAAAATGTTATATATATTTTTCTGTTCTTCTCTTATCTATCTCTCTTACAGACAAAAAAAATTATGAAAAAAATAACTATAAGTATATACACATAATACACATATAAACTTTGCTAAAATGAATTCGCGAAAAATATAAATCGTAGCCAATAGTCATGTCTCTACTGACTGCACTGAATACACACATATACACAAATTTTACTTAAATTTATTTATTTTTTCAAACTGAAATAAACAAAATATCATAATATAGAGAAAAAAGAAAAAAAAATTTTCCAATAAATTTTATACCGTCTACAGTATTATAAAAATAAAATATAAAATATTCATAAAAAAAAAAAAATTATATATATATATACAATAATAAATTACAAAGTATAATTACATACATAAAATTTATTATTTATATAAATTTTATTTTTTTTTATTATTTTTTATAATATGTTTTTTTAAAAAAAAAAAATTAAATAATATATTTAACAAAACTGACGTCAGCAGGATAAATATATAAAATAAAATTGAAAAAAAATATTATAAAGAAAATTTATTAAGAATTAGATTAACTGAGATTGCTGACGATAAAATGAAAATAATGCACAATGACGGGAAAAGACAGTATATCGAAGATAAAAAAAATAAAATAAAAATAAACGTTGTATAGGGGTTGTTGAAAATTAGTAAGTGGGTGGCAAAAAAGCTCAGAGGTGATGATGAGTAAAAAAGAAGAGATATTTATAGACGTAAGAGAATAAATTCAAATACAACAAATAAAGACATAGTTAAATCAAAATTTTTTAAGAGTAATGATACAGTATGATGAGAGGGAGTTTAAAATAAAAAAATAAAAATATAAAATTGAAAAAGTAAAGGGTGGTTATAACGTAAAGTAGGTCCTTGCAGACAACGATGACGACGACGAATTGTATTTTTAGAGGGAAAAAAAAAAATAGGGAATGGTGTGAAACGTCGACGGGTGCCTCAGGGATAGATAATAAAAATAAAATAATAAATATATTATAATATTAATAATAATAAAGGTAAAATTTCGTTTTGCTTCTTGTGTTTGAATAGAAAGGAAAATAGTGTTATATATTTAGTTGTATATATATGTAGGCGCCAAGAGTCGTTGATAATTGCATTAAAACTTGTGATAAAAAATATAAATAAAAATATTAAAACATATATTTCATCTTTACCAACGTAATTTCATATTTTATTTTTTATTATTTTTTTTTTTTATTATTATTATACATTGTTTTAGTTTTGTATTTATATATTAATTATAAAAGTAAATATATATTGTTTTTGTTTTGTAATTAATTTCAATTTGTAATTTACTATTCACATATATATTTATTAATTATATTGTCAAAATTAATTTAATTTAATTTTGCCAGTATGGCTTTTTATTTATTTATTTTTATTAATTCTTTTTTTTTTTTTTTTTGGGGGGGTTGTTATTGATTATTTATCATTTAATTGGTTGTATTATTACGAGTGTTTGTTATTATTTTTAATTTTTCTTGAGACATAATTTTGGTTTAAATTATTTAAAAAAATTTTTACTCGACAATAATTTTTGGCATTTAAATATTAGATTGATTTTTTAATTCGTTTTTTTATGTTAAGGGTAAGTTTTTAGTCTTGAGCTTTAATAATTAATTTTTTTATTGTCTGCCTTGGTGTGTGTCTTTACATTAATTTTTTTTTTTTTTTTTTTTTCTTATCGATCGTTATTTTGGACTTTGGTGAGCTGTTAAAAGCTCTCTGAAAAAGACAAGGTTAAAATCAGATGAAAAAAAAAAAAATTTATATATAAATTAAATGAAGGGTGAAAATGAAAATAAAATATGAAATTATATAAAGAAAGGTAGATGTTACAAAAGGAAAAAACACAAACGGTATTATACAAAGTTGTTTTAAATATATACATATATATTTAGTAAAAAAAAAAAAAAATTATATGTATATAATAAATATAAATGTGAATGAGAAAGACAAGTACAAGAGGATTTTATTCGCGAAAGGGATGATGACAAAGTTGACACTGAATTATTAAAATAACATATACCATCTGTACCCACGTGTTCTTTTGAAGTTTTACACCCTTGAAATATTCAACCCCACGTTCTATTTTGTATATTTTTATTTTGAAAAAAAAAAAAAAAAGAATTAACAAATATTAATTTATCAAACATAAAATTAGCTGTAATTGTTTATTAATTTTACATATTGATAAAATGAGTCATAAAAATTATCTTGTATAATGATTATTTATTAATCATCAAAATTTAAATTAAAAATATAATAATATACATGTTGTGTCACGTAAAGTTTGTCCAGTTTAAATGAAAAATAAAAAAGTTTATTTTTTATTTTATATTATTAAAAAAGTCATGAGTATTAAATGTATATTTCTGAATAGGCTATTCAAATTTTTCCAAGGGACACCGTTAAATTATTTTCTGAATATAATTGACGTTGATTCATACACATATCTACAACACACCTACAATTTTTTTTTATTTTTTTATATAAAAAATAATTCTAAAATTGTCTGTATACGTATATATAAATATGTCAGGTATTCTCATTTTTTTTTTTTATTTTTTTCTCTTAAAAAAGTAAATATTAAACATGAGACAATTTATCTTTTAATTTTTTTTTTTTCTTTATTAAAATTTACAATGCAATCGTAATATTTAGCAAGTCTTAAAGATAATAAATAATTACGAAAAATATTATATAATAATTAACATTTTTTTAAATTTTATTTTATTTTAAATTATTATTATTATTAAAAAATTATATATAAAAGTTTTTTATGTTGATATCTTTGTCGGTATTTTGAGGGCCAAGTGATCCACTTGAGAGATGCACCTGTCGTCTTCTTTGAAGAATGCACAGTGAGATGCACTCGTTTGCTTATAGTCTGTTAAAAACTCCCTGACGCCAACACTTTATTTTATTTTTTTTTTTTGCAGTTAATTTTTTTAAAATAAATATAAATCTTCATTAAGCTTATTTATTTACTTTTATTTTTATTGTATATTTATTTATTTATTTATTTTTTATCTTTTTTACCTTTTGTCATTGTGACGTAATATATTGAATTTTATTATTATTTTTTTTATATATTTTATTATTCAATTGTTCATTCAATGTTGTTTTATAATAATAAATAATAATTATTATTAAAATTCATTTTATAATGATATAAAAAAAATATTAATTATTATTTCTCAAAGGTGTGTCCTCATTTGTTATTTGTTATTTGTTATTTGTTATTTGTTATTGATATAATATAACACATCAATCGTCTGCTGGAAATTATCTCATTTATATTTTATTATTATCTTAAAAATATTATTTTATTTTTTTAAATAATAATATTTTTATTATTTGTCTTTAATGAATAAAAAATACCAATAGATATATATATATATTGCGTCGAGAACAATTAGTTTAAATTTATTCTGAACAAATGACGTGTTTATTTAACAATTCATGCCATATATGTGACTTATATATATATTTTATTCTAAAGATATTTTTTTTATTCTCATCTTTTTTTTTTGTTATTATTATAATTTAATTTTTTTTTCTATTTATCTATTTTTTTATTCTACATTTATTAAATTTTTAAACAAGTTTTTTTATTTGTTATTATTATTAATCATTTATTTAATTTTTTTTTTTCATCATATATTTGCAATTAATTATCAATATAATAATTAACTTTGTATTATTCTTACAAATTGCAATTCCGTATTTTTTTTTTTTTAAATATATATTTAATACACGAGTAAAATAAAAAAGAGGAAATTAAAAAAAAAAAAAATAACAATAAATATTTTTTTAAATTTATTTATTTATATATATATTTTTTTTTTTGAGGGTTGATAAAAATAAGGGGGTTAAAGTTAAGAGTACAGTAGTCGTTGTCGTTGGTACTGGGATTGGTCGATGGTTAGTCCACCGTGGTGGTGCTTCTTAAATATTAACGACTTAATTATCCGGTGTTCATTAATAATCCAGTACACTGACGGGGGCCTCTTGCGTGTACATGAATACTATAAGAGGGATTTTTTTTTTTTTTTTTTTATTTTTGTTTAATAGTAGTAGGGGGTCATCTGTACATGTATATGTAGTTTTGTTAAAAGCAACCCCTTAAAATATATTTTATAAATTTTTTTAAAATTTTTTTTTCATTGCTGGCAACACACAACCCTCATTTCATACAAATAATAAATATATATATGCCAAGAAAATTCAAATAAATTACATAAAATAATAAATTTAATGCGAAAATTTTGATTTACCCCTTTAAAATATATATCATTTAATAAATTTTTAATTTTTTCAATTACTTATTTATTTAATATTACTGTTGAACAAAAAAAAAAAAAAATATTATTTGTTAAAATACATAATAAATTTATCTCACTTTTTTTTATATTATCAGCTTTTGTATTTTAAAACTTTTGTATATATTCTTGAATTATTTAAAAAAAAAATTAAACTCATATACGTAATTATAATTAAAAAATAAAAAACTCGTTATTTTCAATAGCATTATTATCGTTTAAAAAAATAAAATTGCGTAATTAATGTTGAAAAGTTATATCATTCATTTGAAAAATAAAAAAAATATATATTTAAGTATACAGCTAATAAATATATAATCCAAGTATTATATATATATATCTGAGTATAATTTTTTATTATTTTTTTGTTTTTTAAATAATACGACAAGTAATATAATTTAACAAGTATAAAACTTAAATAAATATTGATATTTCCCTTTTAGTCTCGCACCCATCATCATCATCATCACATCATGATGAAAAATATATAAAAAATTTAAAAAAAACGTACAAAAGATACCATTATCATATTATTTAATTAATATTTACTTTGAACAAAATATTTACATAAACCGCATGTAGCTAAAAGAAAAAAATATAAATAAATAAATAAATATAGGAAAAATAAAAAATATAAAAATGATAAAATATATGATGTAGTGGAAAATTCAGAGATGATATAAATTAAAATAATAAAAAAAAAAAAATATATTCAGGTGACATAATAAACATGAAATAAAATTTATAAAATATATATAAATTAAATAAAAAAATATATAAATTTTATGATCAAGCGTAAATTTGTTGGTGTAATTCTCTTGTATTTCAACTGGGTTCCCATTAATTCGACATATTTACCTTTCGTAGGTGTCCAGAGTGCTATTAAACATATTTTCCCCATTTCAATTTTATATATATATATATATAAATTATTATCTCACTCTCACTTATTCAATATTTTCCAGTTTGTATTTAATATATTTATATATATACTGTAATATACAGCTCGCGTGTCCACAGGAATTTTACAAGTGTGGTTTAATCGCTCGGATGAATCATCAAGCACACATACGGTTTATTATTATATATATATTTTTGGTTTTACATGTAGAGATGAACACAAAAAAAAAGGGATAAAAATAAAAATTATATTCATTTTATCATTTGACAATATATAACATGTTTAATTTATTATCAATTTAATCAATTTTTAATAATTTAAAATCAGTAAAAAAATATTAAGTAGTAACAGCAATACTAAATCACTATGGTCAGACATCAAATCTCTTCTCTGTTATTTCAATGCTACTGTCAAACAAATTTGTCTTTAATTTTTTTATACTTTTTTTATTTGTTTAGTTGCTCACTAAATTGTTATTTCTATTTATTTATTTATTTATTTTTATTTTTTTTAAATAACAATCAATCAATTGAATTTTTAAAACATTCAAAGGTTATATTATTGACACTTTGGTTATTATGATGACGTGTTAGAATAATGATGATGATGATGATGATGATGATGATGATGATGATGGTGGTGGTGGTGGTGGTAGTTGATAGTTGGTGGTAGTGGTAGTATAGAGGTAAACAGTATAAATTTGTCTTTGAATCAACGAGACTGGTGTTAGACATCAAAGACTGAGGTTGTTTGTTGATCGTCTCCAATTAAATTAAATAAAACTAAAAAATATAAATAAATTATTTTATTAAAATATTATTACTAATTATTTAAGTAATCGTAATAATTAAATTATAAAATAATTATATTTTTTTAATGATAAATTTGACATTTTAAATAGTCACTAAAATAAGTAGTAACAGCAAGATTAAATCACTAGTCAGTCTTTTATCCTTAGCTACTTAAAATCAAAGCACTTATCTTATACCACTTGTAGTTTTACTACACTGATTTAACAAATTATTTTTTTTATATCAATTTACAAATTGATTATCATTAATATATTTATTTATTTATTATTTATTATTGACAATGAAAATTAATAAACATGGATGAAATGATACACTCGTGCCAGTCGATTGCACGCATTTTCGATACATCTGTATGATGATGACCCCATCA
The DNA here is from genome assembly GCA_011426435.1 of Lysiphlebus fabarum. NCBI lineage: Eukaryota > Metazoa > Arthropoda > Insecta > Hymenoptera > Braconidae > Lysiphlebus > Lysiphlebus fabarum. The sequence goes on along the minus strand of WSYQ01000029.1, from coordinate 199,047 downwards.
AGCCAACTTTATGATTCCCAAATTGAATTTATCCATTGAATCGTATCCATGTTTCCGGATTATTCAATGAATTGATTAATCATATAAACTTGTATATATATACACATATACATTATAATTTATACATATATTATTTCAAATTAAATTTTTTTTTTTTTTTTTTTTTTTTTTTTACATTACAATATATATAAATAATAATAATAATAATAATTTATAATTTAATATTGTTTTTGATATATTTTTATATATCAATTAAATTCATTTAAGTTATAATATAATTATTTTTATTTTATTTTCAATGAATTATTTCTTTTGATCCATAAACGGAAGACACAGTAAAGTAGGAAGTTCTTGGGGTTGTTACATAATTTAATCTTGTAAAAAATAAAAAATAATATAATTTATAATATATATATATACATACAACGTGATATAATATCGTGCAAAATATATATATATAACATATTCAACACAAGCGTTAAGTAGCGTTAAGTGGGTCGAATTTACTTCGCGACTTATTATTACTTACTTAATATTCCGTTCATCGTTGTATATAATATAATATAATAAAATATATATATATATCTAAATATCTATATACACCTCATGTATATATGTTGGTTGTGAACGACAAATGCATCTACATATTATTCATAAAATATATTTATATATGATATATACACAGTGCATAGTTGAATAATAATAAAATATATGAAAAAAAAAAAATGTTATATTCATTATTTAGATATATTTTATTATAATTTATTTATCTTTTTTTTTTTTTTAATTTATATTTTCAATATTTAAAAAAAAATGTTATATATTTTTAAAGGGTTAAGCTTTGTTCTTATTTGTTATGTCAATTGTCAAAATGATCAGATAGGATGTCGCTTATTTGAGTAAATCTGGGTTACAATTACACATGTAAACATTTTTTTTTTTATTTATTTATTTTTTAATTTCATCATCGCGACATTTTAATGTATATATTTAATTTTTTTTTTATTTGTCGTGAATATATTTAAATTATTAATTTATTTACTTTAAATTTTATTTATAATGTTTTTTTTTTTTTTTATTTTTCATTTATTTATATAATAAATATTGAGTTGTTTTGTAACTTGTCTGCTGTTTTTTTTTGTTTAAATATAAAAAAAAATTATTTATAAATTATTAAATTTAATAAAAAATATTTATTTAGTTATTATTTTTTTAAAAAAAAAGAGAAAATTAATTTTTTTTTCTGGGTCATATTGTCGGGCATTTGTTGATAGCCAGTCGAATCCGTCAGACGACGATTGACGAGTCCAGTTTATTTTTGAATTAAACAATACGATGAAAATTTAAATCATTTATTTAAGCTGTTTATATTTATTTTATTTATATTTATTTATTTTCTATATATATATATTTTTTTTTTTTCATGATTGACAGTGTATCCAGACGTATTTTAAAAAATCAATAAATCAAATTAATTAACAATTCTTGGTTATTGTAATACGTCATTATTTGTCACTTTTTTTTTTTTTTTTAAATAAATAAATTTCCATATATAAATATATTTTTTATAAAACTGGCGAGACTATTTTAATGAAAATCATTGAAATTCATTGTTTCAACGATCGTCAAAGATAATTAATTAGTTTGACAATTATTATTAAATTTTTAAATTAACAATAAACACAATTAACAATTCATCATATAAAAATTAATATTTAAAAATTAAATATACAATTAAATGATATACTTTGAAACTCAATAATAATTAACAAAAATTAAAATTAAAAAAAAAAAAAAATTAATTAATAATAAATATAAAATTTATTTGATTATTTTTGAATTAAAAATATTAATGATTTACGCAATGATTAATTAATATCGTATAGTTTTATATATATATTTATATATTTATAATATTTGTAGGCACAACAATTTAGAAATCAACTCATATGCCTCGTAAATCAAGTATATACGATTAAATGCGACATAATTTAACGATTAAAATTTTTCAGTATAAACTAACGCATACATATTACATTTATAAACAAGTATTTTACTTTTATATTTATATTAAAAAAAACATATATATATATATATATATAAATCCACGTGTGTTATATTTAATAATAAAGAGTGGGTTGTTGGTATGGACTTTGACAAGCGGGGGATGCAAGAGAAGAGGTATAAAATAATAATTATTAGTGGGGGTTAAATACATGCAATAACAATAGTACAATCGCTTGTAAAATAATCCGAGCTATTAAATTTTCTATATATATATACATATATAATAAATATATGACTAAGAAAATTAAAATATTTAGTTTCTTAATGTTTATTTCAAATGAATTTAATTTATTTATATTTTTTATATATTTTATATTTTTATTACAATTGAATTTTTTATTTATTTATTTTTTATCTATTCACATGGTTTCTTTGAATATTTACCTGATAATTTATTTTATTATAATTTATATATTAAATTTAATTTTTTTATTTGCTAGAATATATATTTTTTTTTTTTGCCTCTTGTCGGCTTTGAACTTTTGAATGGTGGTTTTATGTTATTTTTTTTTTTTTAAATTTTTTCTAATTTTTTTTTTTTTTTATATTATTTACATTTTGATTTTCGAATGAGTAATAATGACAAAGTCATGAAATAATTTTTTTTTTTTTTTTGATATCAATGTATGTGTGTGGGATAGAGAAGGCTTTGCTCAGTCGCGTTCATTATGATTCGTGTATTTATATAAGGTCTAAAAATATTCTGCTATGCCGGCGGGCTCCACCCGGTATTTCATTTGAGAATAATATTTTAATGTACATATACGCACTCCTTTCCTTTTTTTTATATATATTTTTCATCTTTATTTTATTATATATATATTTTAAATGTTTTTTATACTCTTACTTGAATTTTTAATTCATTTTTTATTCAACTTTCCTTTTGGCATCGACTGTGTTTACTGTCTCACTTTTTTTAAAATGATACTTGAATCAAGTTTTTTTATTATTTATTAAATTCATTTCATTTCTTTATCAAAAATTGAAAAAGTAAACTTGTCATCGATTTCATAAAATTTTTACTGAAAATATAATAAAATTTTTTTCAACTAGAATACCCCATTTTTGGAAGACTAACACTGGTTTAAAGTCAGACATTACTTCTAAGGCTAACAAAAAATTATAATAGATAAATATAATTTATACAACACTTAAAAACAACGTCTTCCAGTGTTGTTTACCCAATTTGATCATAATCCCATAAAAATGTAACTTAAAAAAATTAATTTCGTCTGAGATGCCCTATTTTCACAAAGATGTCTCTAAGTTGGAGGTAGAAAAAAACTTCAAAGTCCAATAAAATTTTAAAATCTTCAGAAATAATTGGTTTATTGCTTCTAAACAACGTCTTCCATCGTTGTTAACACAATTCAATCATAACATTTTAATATTTTAACCGAGAAAAATTTATTTTAACGGAAACGTCTCATTTTCAAAAGAGTGACTCTAAGTCAGAGGTAGAAAAAAACTTCAAAGTCCAATAAAATTTGGAAATGAATAGAAATAAATTATTTTATGCTTCTAAACAACGTCTTTCATCGTTGTTAACACAATTCAATCGTAACATTTTAATATTTTAACCGAGAAAAATTTATTTTAACGGAAACGTCTCATTTTCAAAAAGGTAACTCTAAGTCGGAGGTAGAAAAAATCTTCAAAGTCCAATAAAATTTTAAAATTTTCAGAAATAATTGGTTTATTGCTTCTAAACAACGTCTTCCATCGTTGTTAACAAAATTCGATCATAACATTTTAATATTTAAACCGAGAAAAATTTATTTCGACGAAAATGTCTCATTTTCAAAAAGACGACTCTGAGTCGGAGGTAGACGTTATCTTCAAAGTCCTATAAAATTTGGAAATGAATAGAAATAATTTTTTTTATACTCTCAAACAACGTCTTTCATTGTTGTTAACTAAATTAAATCATAATATTTGAATATTTTAACAAAGAAAAATTTATTTTGACGAAAATGTCTTATTTTGAAAAAAATGACCCTTAGTCGAAGGTAGAAGATATCTTCAAAGTCCAATAAAATTTGGAAATAAACAAAAATAATTTATTTTATGCTTTTAAACAACGTCTTCCATTGTTGTTAACAAAATTCAATCATAATATTTTAATTTTTTAACCAAGAAAAATTTATTTCGACGAAAACGACTTATTTTCAAAAAGACAACTCTAAGTCGGAGGTAGAAGATATCTTCAAAGTCCAATAAAATTTGGAAATAAACAGAAATAATTTTTTTTATGCTCTTAAACAACGTCTTCCATTGTTGTTGACTAAATTCAATCATAATATTTTAATATTTTAACCGAGAAAAATTTATTTTAACGGAAACGTCTCATTTTCAAAAAGGTGACTCTAAGTCGGAGGTAGAAAAAATCTTCAAAGTCCAATAAAATTTGGAAATGAATAGAAATAAATTATTTTATGCTTCTAAACAACGTCTTCCATCGTTTTTAACACAATTCAACCGTAACATATCAATATTTTAACCGAAAAAAATTTATTTTAACGAAAATGTCTCATTTTCACAAAGGTGACTCTAAGTCGGAGGTAGAAAAAAAACTTCAAAGTCCCATAAAATTTTAAAATCTTTGGAAATGATTGATTTTATGCTTTTAAACAACGTCTTCCATTGTTGTCAACAAAATACAATCATAATATTTTAATATTTTAACCGAGAAAAATTTATTTTAACGAAAATGTCTCATTTTCACAAAGGTGACTCTAAGTCGGAGGTAGAAAAAAACTTCAAAGTCCCATAAAATTTTAAAATCTCCGGAAATCATTGATTTTATGCTTTTAAACAACGTCTTTCATTGTTGTTAATAAAATTCAATCATAACATTTCAATATTTTAACCGAGAAAAATTTATTTTAACGGAAACGTCTCATTTTCAAAAAGGTGACTCTAAGTCGGAAGTAGAAAAAAACTTCAAAGTCCAATAAAATTTGGAAATGAATAGAAATAAATTATTTTATGCTTCTAAACAACGTCTTCCATCATTGTTAACACAATTCAATCATAACATTTCAATATTTTAACCGAGAAAAATTTATTTTAATGGAAACGTCTCATTTTTAAAAAGGTTACTCTAAGTCGGAGGTAGAAACAATCTTCAAAGTCCAATAAAATTTGGAAATGAATAGAAATAAATTATTTATTGCTTCTAAACAACGTCTTCCATCATTGTTAACACAATTCAATCATAACATTTCAATATTTTAACCGAGAAAAATTTATTTTAATGGAAACGTCTCATTTTTAAAAAGGTGACTCTAAGTCGGAGGTAGAAAAAAACTTCAAAGTTCCGTAAAATTTTAAAATCTTCAGAAATAATCGGTTTTATGCTTTTAAACAACGTCTTCTATTGTTGTTAACACATTTCATTCATAATCGTATAATATTTTGACTTAATAAAATTTATTTTAACCAAAATGTCTTATTTTTAAAAAGATGACTCTAAGTCAGAGGTAAAAGTTAGTGTCACAGTCTAAGAAAATTTTTGAATGGCTGTAAATAACTAGTAAAATATAAAAAAAACAACGCTGTTTATTCTGAGTTATATTTTCCAACATTTGATTCACGTGCTTAGACATTCATAGTTGCGATTAATTAAAAAATAAAAAAATACATCATCCCGTAGATAAAAAATTTGATTAAAAAAAAAAGCTTCAATATCATTAGACAGCTTGTTTCAAGCCCTTTCAAATAAAGCTCTATCGAAAAAAAAAAATATATATATATATACATAGGTACATTTCGATTGAATATCAAGATAAATTTGCTGGTAAAAAAAATTGATGGTATACCTATAAACATATATACGCACAGGTAGCGCGATGAAGTAAATGAGTCAGTAAGCACTAACCGGTTTCAAAATGATATTATTATTATTTTATCAAAATTTAGTTCTCAATTAAATTATATCAAACTATAATAATTATTATTTTTATTTGTACATACCTTTATATTATATAAATATATTCAAATATTTTTTAATCTTTAATTATATTATGGGGTTAGTTGATAATCAATCAACTTGATGACAAAAAAATTGAGATACGAAAAAATTTGTATTTTAAAATAAAATAATATACAAACAAATATAAGAGGGTGGGTGGAAGTATAGATAGGGTGAAATACATATAAATCTATAGACACAAGAGTGATAAATTTTTATGCTTCGTATTTCATTTTGAGATACAACGATACTGCGGATGATATAAAAGTACGTTCATGTTTTACAACTTGTACAACGGGGGGTAATACACAAGCAAAGAAGACAAATATATATATATATATATATGTATGATATAAAAAAAATCGAACAAAAATAAAATGAGGGAGATAAAAAAAATAAAGGGGGTAGAAAAATATATGAGCTTTGCGAAAAAAAATATATATAAAATAATATAAAACTAATAATAATAAAAATTCTATATTTAAAAAAAAAAAAAAGAAAAATATTAGGGGGGAAAAAGGAAACAATAATAACGAGTTTAAGAACAATATAAAATTTTTTTTATAATGCCAGAACTTTTTACGCAAACGCATGCGTATATATATATATATATTAATATATTTAATATTTTATATATTTTTATATAGTTTATACGTGTAGGGGTATTAATGCTTAGTCTTTTAATAAATCTTATTTTATTTTATTTTTTCATTTTTTACAATTTTTTTTTTTTTTTTTTTCTCCCTACCAGTTTTAGAGTTTCGCATGAAATACGATAATAATAATTTATAACATAAACTATAAAACCGACGCGCCATCGTTTTATGATTATATATATAATGCATTATTGAGTTTTATAAAATATACATATACAATTATTTAAAATATACAATAACATATTTAAAAATAATTTTATATATTTTTTTTCAACAAAAAAAAATTTCCAATATATATAATTTTTTTTTTTTTCTTTCTATCAAAGTGCATTTGAAAAATATAGTATATTACTATTTGAGTACATATGTGTGCATGTACTTTGATACATCTTGGTTATGATTAAATATAATATTTATTTATTTAAAAAAGCATATAAAATATATTTATTTTTTATTTTTTTAATTTTTTCATGTAAATATATTTGAATTTATTTATGCATCGTTACACATATGCAAAAAAAAAAAAAATATATATATATATATATATTCTTTAAATAAATTTTTATTTATACAACGTGAGTTAAGATGGATATTGTCAAGGGGGGTGAGGAGAAACGGGTTGAAACTAACACACTGGCAGATGCTTGATGGATATGAATTGCCTCGTGAAGGTATATAATGTAATATATATAAACGAAAAATATATATATATATACCAAATATATACTAATAAATACAAGAAAAATAAGATTTATAATCCAAACATAAGAAAATTAAACAAAAAAAATTACAATAAAATTATGAAAAAAAAAAAAAAAAACAACAAATTATAATAATAATTAAATTTTTATTAAATTTTTTTTTTTATTATATATATTTATTTTATAAATCCTCGAGTGAGTTTACCTTGTACCAAGTGTTATGACGAGGTGGGATTTAATTTCAAGGTCAACTGAGATATATTATAAAAGTAATAATAATAATGAAATATAAAAAAATTTGAATTTAAATAAAAATAATATAATAAAAATTAAAGATACTGGGATTTATATCTTAATTTTTTTTTATTTGTAGAGTAATAATAAAAGAGTAGGTCAAAATTCATGTCTCAAGGTCAAAAATAAGTAATTATTTTTATTATTTTATTTAAAAGAAAAAAATTTACTAAAAATTGAATAAATAATATTTAAAAATTTAAATAAACGAGTTTAAAAAAATTCAAGGGTTGAAAAAAAATATACAGTACATATAATAAGGGATGATATATAAATAAGACACTGTAATATTTTTTTTTTCTTTACAAAATATTAAAATATTAAATTTTGAATATTAATCTTTTATTCTAGACTAATTTTCATTAACACTTGTCACATTGTTTGCTTGCATATACAAATAATAATAAAAAAATATAAATATATTTATTTTGATATATAAATAATACAAATATATATCATATATGAAGAGGGCAAAGTTGGTTGTTTTTTGTCGTCGACGACAACGAAAAACGACGCGATTGTGCCACGTTGCAGAATAAATAACGTGTAAAGTTAAAGAATGCCGCGAGAGATATTATATATATACCGCGACGGACTATACGCGCTGCACCCGATGAAAGTAGGCCACCATTACAATATTTTATTACAAAGCACTAACGTACAATCTAACGTCAACATATATGCATTTGTAATGAACATTTACTTTTTTATATTTTTATATTTTTATTATAAATATATATTTTAATGTTAAAATGCACACACCAACTCGCACTTTTTTTTTTTTTTTTTTTTTACCCTTTCTTATCATATTTATTTATTATTTTTTTTTAATTCACTATTATTATAAATATATGTATATATGTATTTTATATATATTTCAACATTTTTTTAAAACATAATTTCAACTGCATCGATATTTTATATATTTGTATATCATTATATTTTATATACTGGAAAAGTATGTTTCATTTTTTTTTAAATATATATATATTTAAATTACAGTTTTATTTTAAACTAATAAATTTTTTTTTTTCTTTTCTCTTTGAATGTTGAATACATGTCAACATATATATATAAATAATATTTAAATAAATTGGTTTATATTTATTTTATTTTCATTGACAATTGCATGCATCGTTTTTTCCCTTTTTTTTTTTTTTTATATACCTTTTAATAAACCCTCAAGTGTGCTTCATGTTCATTAGCAATTTTCAAATTTATTTATTTTATTTTTCATGATGGAAATTAATAAAAAAAAAAAAAAAAATTAATATTACGTGTATGATGAACAAATTAAATTTAACGAATTTTAATTTTAATTTTTTTTTTTTAATTTTTATTAAGGACTCTTGATAAAATTGACTTAATGAACATGTGCAATTGAAAAATTTCTGTAAATTTAATTTTTTATATAATATTTGTATTACTGAAAAAAAATGAAAAGATTTTTGAAATCATTTATAAATATATATTAATTGAAAATTAATAATCAAGTTAAGGGTTGAAATGAATTATCTTGAAATTTATTTAAAATTTTTTTTTTTTTTTTTGGCTTTAATTTATGAATATCTAATTGCATGTTTTTTGTAATTGTAATAGTCGGGTTAAAGAGGAAAATCAAAGAGGAAAAGAGTGTCTCCGGTGATGCAAAGAGGAGGAAAAAAGGCGGTTTAAAGTCACGCGACAAGGCACACGCTCGTGCGATATACACTTGTTTAGTTTAGTTTCTCGTCTCGCACTTTTAATATATAATACACATTTATATCATATCATATACATACATACATACGCGTTGACAATATTTATACAATGTTTATATACATTGCATGACGAGTATGTACAAGATTATATACTACACACGCATAAATTTCCACTCCAAAAAACTCTTATTTTATTTAATTTTTTTATTGCTCTCTCCCTTTCTCTCTCTTTATTACATTCATTGCAATAAAACTCAATTGACAACCATGAAAAAAAAATTTTTTTTTTAAATAAAATAAATAATATTAATAATAAAAAATAATGCAATGCAAAAATTAATTGTATAAATAAATATAAATTAAATTTTTTTTTTTTTTATTATTATTATATTACCAACGATTATTTATAATTATTTATTTTATATATATTTATTTATTTTTTTTATATTTTTATATAATATATTATTATATTTATTTATTTATTTATTTATTTTTTTCATAAGCAGTTAAATTGCTATTCAAGGATAAATTGAGATAAATAATAATCAGTGTTTAAAAAAAAATAAATATTAATATTAAATAATAAAAAAATGACAGTAAATAAAAAAAAAAAAAAAAAGATAAAGAAGATGCGATATTTTATTAATAAAATTATATAAATAAAATTAAAAAAAAAAAAAATTCAGGAAGATATATAATGCAAAAAACATATTTTGAAAAGCCGAGCAATGCATATTTTATTTAAAATCCAAAATTAGTTATTCCATAAAATTAGCATTTCAGCTATTGAATTTTTTTATTTTTTTTAAATATTTTAACCATTCCCCGTTTCGGATAATAAAAAATTGTATAAAATATATTATTTATATTATACCAAAAGCGACAAAATTATGAATCACGGATGTATAAAATTATCCGATTTAAATCTATGCGTATTTTATGGATAAAAAAGACGTATATCCGGAAATTGAATTTTTACTTCATTATAGATTTCATTTAGATTCTCTCAAGGATATTAAAAAAATAAATAAATAATAATAATAATAATAATAAAATTAATTAATAATTAAACAAAGCATAAAAATATAAATCATATTTTCTTGAATCTATCAATACATATATACAAGTGTTTATAATGATAATAAAAAATAATTTATATTATTATTATTTTTTATTACCCCAGTAACTTGAATTTATATGTGAATGCGACATTAGGTCTCTTTTTTTTTTTTATATATATTTTATTTATTTATTTATATTTATATTATTATTATTATTATTATAATTTTTAATATAGTATTTATTTATATGTAAAACTAACACTTGTAAAGTAGTTCAGTCTCGTGAGCCACACTAAGTATTTGCGAGGCCATTGCACCCTGGAATGCAACGTGGCAGTTGCAATACCATGTAATATTATATTTTATCGTTTTTATTTATTCTAAACCTCTTGTGATACTCCACTATACCCCTGACCACTGTCACCTTGTTACCCCTCTCTCTTATTTTTATTATTAATATTTATTTAATTTTTTATATTCGTATATTTTCGTCATCCCTGCTACTATTTTTTTTTTTTTATTATTATTTTTAAGTCACTTCCTTCACCCGCAAAGTTGACTTTTGTTCATTCATTTCCTTCTGTAACCCCTCGACCACCCACATTCATATTCTCATTGTAAATATATATTTTATTAATTTTTTTTTTTATTTATTTCAATTATTATACAATATTAATTTTATATTTATTAATTTCTTTATTAAAATATATATATATATTTTTTTTTTTATCTTTGTTTATTCAATATTCTCAACATTTATTAATTTTTTTTTTTTTTTTGGAGGTAATTAATGTAGGTATTTATTTTTTATATTAACATATTGATTTTTATTTTATTTTTTTTTTTTTTTCTACATAATATTTATTCATGTATTTTTAAATTTTAATTTATTTTATTATTTTTTTTTTTTATTTTTATTAGGCAGTTCATTAAGATAAAAAATTTTATAATTAATTTTTTTTTTTTTTTTCTTTTTCTCTTTGCAATTAGTGGGATATTGTTTTAGTCATTTTTTTTTTATACTTTAGTAGAGGTAGCTGGATTAATTTATTTTATTTTTTTATATGTGTGTATATTTATATATTTTTTTTGTTAAGAATTATTGATTAATTTATTATTGAGTTGAAAAATTTTTGTTTTTTTTTAAAAGCTTTATTTTATTGTATTTAAAGATGAAACTTTAAATAAAATATCGTTGCAAGTTGCACAATATGTAATTCAGTAAATAATTTTCATTCAAAGATAAATAGGCCAATTGATTTTTAAATAAATTTAATAGTTAATAATTTATTAACACTAAATTATATAAATATATTAAAAACAATAGAGTTTTTTTTTTTCAATACTAGTTTAGAAATTCTATTTTCATTGACCCGATAATTTCTATTTTTATTTTTTTTTTCATTCAAACAACTAAAAACAAAAATTCATTCGATACTTATAAAAAATTTCCTACTCGATTACATTCAGTCTAGCGTTCAATTTGAAAAGCTCATTGTTTCAAATAATAATTTTTTTTTTTTTTTTTTTATTCATTCAAAAAATAAAAAGTTTATTTTTATTTTATTAATTTTTTATATTAAAAAAAAAAAAAAAAAAACTATTTGCCTGTCATAATATAATCCAAAAAAATTCTATCAATTTTCAAATTTTCTATTATTATTTTTATATTTCATTTTTCAATGCATGTATTGTTTTTTATTTTTTAATTTTATTATTGAATAACAAAAAATTTACAAAAAGCTTATAAAAAAAATTGAAACTAAATAAATAAATAGTTTTTAATTTTTATCTTGTCACTAGCTTTTTAGCAATAACAATAATTATCAGCCAAAATTTAAAAAGCAACCATCTCTCATTTTTCATTTACCCCTATAATACATCTCACCCCTTTTATATTTTTTTTATCAACACATGTTACCCCTAAAATTTCAATTCAATAATATTCAATTCCCAAATGAAAAAAAAATTATAATTGTAATATTAATAATAAATTTAAAAAAAAAACAAGTGTTCAAAAGATAAGAAATATTAAAAAAAAAAAAAAATCTTTACAAATGAATAAATAAAATAAAAAAAATTATTCATAAAAAATTCTCATATAAATTAATGAATAAATTAATATTTAAAAATTTAATTAAATTAAAATATATAAATTAATATAAAAGATTAATTGTGTCTAGAATATTTTTTTTTATGATTTTAATCTTTTTGAATTTTTATATTTTTAATATAAATTTATTGAGAATATCCTTTCTTTTTTTTTATATTAATTTTCAAGTAAAATACTGTAAAAAAAATTATACAGTAAATACTAAAATAAAGATATATGAAAAATAATAATAATATGATATTTTAAAATGAAAAAAAAAATAGAAAAATGAATGAATGCGAGGTACTTACTACAGTGAGGATTAAGCAAGGTCCTTTTTTTTTTTTTTTTTTTTTAAATAAATATATATATTTTTGTTTGTTCGAGGAAACGCAATCCTCCAGTCATATAAAATATATACAACACCTTTTTTTTTCAACAGTTTTTTATATACCTATATGTGAAAAAAAAAAAAAATCTCTTTTTTTACTATTTTTATTATTTTTTATTTCGTCCATTTTTAACCCTTCATTCATTCGTTATTCACACCCTCAATTACATCACGTGTTACATGAGAAAAAAAAATTAAAGAAATCAAGGCAATCATAAAATAGAAAAATAAAATATATACTAGACAATTTTTTTATATAATATTTATTTATTCAACTATTTAAAAAAAAAAAATTAAATTATTTTTAAAATTATAAACATCCACATTTATTTATTTTATTTACAATCTTCTAATATTTATATAATTTTTATTTCACGTTGTGACATGTGCACCAGATGTTAACCACACAAGATAACGCGTGAATATTTTTTTAAACATGAACAAAATAAAATTCCTAAAAAAAGAAAAAAAAAAAACTTATATATATATATATAAATAAAAAATTATAAATTACAAAAAAATTAACACATTTTCTACACAAAAAAAAAAAAAAAACTACATATCACTATAAAAATTTCTTCAAAATACATGTAAAAAAATAACTTCAAAATTTTTCCTTAGCTACATCTCATTCCTTAGCTACCTCATTAAAAAATACAAAATTTCATAATTAAAAAAAATATAAAAATATCATATTATTAAAATAAATAAATAAATATTAAATTAAAAAATAATTATGAATTTTAATTATAATTATTATTTTTTTTTTTTTTCATAATATATGATAATATTAAATGATGTTTATTTATTGATTAATAATTTAAAATAATATATAATAAAAAAAAAATATATATATATATATAAATTTTTAAATTATTTATGAAAGTGACTGTACACTGGCGTCGGTCTGTCCGTTCTGACTGTTATTATTTGTATATTATAATTTAGATAGAAATTATATTGTTGTCCTTGTTTGTTATATTGGAATTAAAAGAAGGAGATGTGACCCCCCTATCATCCTCACTCGTATCTACATATATATATATATATAATATATATAATAAAATAAATTTATATACACACATTTGTATATCAGGTACACATGCGTTTTGAACATAGATAGAGAGACAGATATATAATATAATATAAATTTAAATATATATATGATGATGTGATGCTGTGAGGAGGAGAACTCACAAGTATATAACCCTACCAGTGGCAAATGGACAAGAGTGAGATGATTGTTATAAATAAGCGAGATTAAATAAAGATAGTTATATATAATAAAGTCTCAGTTTGGTTGTGAGAATGGGCTCTCTCATTTTTAGCGGGGGTTGAGCGGTTCATGGTTTATGAACAAACCATGAGGGATGTACGGGTGGAAGAGATCAAAGGGGGAAATAGGGGGATGAAGATGATTAAGAGGGATATTGGGTGAATTAAAGGGGGACAATGTTGAAATTGTTGCGTCGTCGTGGCGCTTTGGTGATAGTGCATAGGGCGTTTTTTTTTTTTTTTATATTTTATATATATATATATATATATTTTATTGTTATTATTATTATTATTTTTATTTTTATTAGTTTGGTTGAGATGAAAAAAATATAAAATAAAAAGATAAAAATAGTAATAAAATATATTACCAGTAAAAAAATGTTGATACTTTTATATTGTAAATTTTTTTTTTTTTTTTTTAAAAAGGGGTTGAAATTTAAAAAAATAAATGACAAAAAAAAGAGTGAATTTAAAATCAGGTTTTTTTAATTTAAAATAAATATATAAGTATATATATATATATATATGATTTCGTTTATTTTTTGATGATAAAATTAAGGATAAATATAAAAATGATTTTTTATATATTTTTATATATAGAGGTAACTAAGGAAAAGGATGTAACTAAGGAAAAAGAAAAAAAAAAAGTATTAAATTAAAAATATGAAAATAATGTTATATAAATTTTAAGTAAATATAAAAATATTAATAATAATAAAATTAAGTTATTTTATATTTTTAATATCAAATGAATAAAAAAAAAAGGCGCGTTTTCATGGCGTATTTTATAATTTCTATAATTTAAAGTTCGCGGCAGCTGGCGCGACGCGTAATTACTTTAACCAGAATACAGTGTTTTCAGTTTTTATATATATTTTTATTTTTTTTTTTCTATTTTTTATCTTTCATGATTTTTTAATTTATATTTTTGTATTTTTGATTTTCATCCCTTTTAAATGTACTCAGAAGCAATAGTACTTGAAATTTTTTTTAAAAATCACATGGAATATTAAAAGTACCACTGTGTATCTTTGCGTCCATCTTTTGTACAAAATTTTAAGTAAAAAAAATTATACTCAAGTTGAATTGAGGGGGATGAAATTAGAACAAACCAAGGGGATGTCAAACCAAAGCAAAAAAAAAGTAAATTAAAATTTAAAAAAAGTGAATTTTTTTAAATGAGAGAAAGAAACGAGAAAAGTTGAAGAAACTTTAATTTTAATTTTCTTTCATGGATATAAATTTCAAGAAATTAATCCTTAAACTTTACCTTTTTCTTACCCTTGCATATAATATATATATTTTTTTTTTTAAATATAATTTATATGATTTTTTTTTTTTTAAATTCATACTTATATACATATATATTTTTTTTTTTGAATTTATATATTTGACACATTGAAAAATCGTTTGTCGTAAATAGGGAAAACTGGTTTTATTGTTACCCTTCATTTCTAAATTTATTTTTTTATATTAATTTTTTAAAAACTCCCTCATCCCTTGTATATATCTCGGCATATTCCAGACAATGGCCGCGGGAATATTATTATATATATAAAAAATAAAAAAACTTTTCGACAGAATATATTAATGTTAACTCGTCGCTTTATAACCGTTACAGTAAAACTTTCTTTCTATACTTTTTTTTAATTTTCTTTTGACTTTTTTTTTATAATATATATATTTATTATTTATATTTTAATTTCGCTGAAAAATCACAATTTTTTTTTTTACTTGGTTTATTTTAAAAGTCATTATAACACTGTTGAAAGAGGATAAAAATTTGTGAGAGAAATGAAAAAAAAATAAAATTAACAAGTTTTTATAAAAAATTCATAAATCAAAATATAAAAAATTTATTATTATTATTTTTTTTTTTGTCAAGAAATTTTTATCATATTACAAAGTGCAATCTGCATAATACAAGAAATATTCAACATTACGTAAAATGCATATCATTAAAAATATTCGATGAATATCTAATATTTTTTATGAAAAATATATATATATATATATGTATATAAATAATCAACAAATTTTTTAATAAAAATTTTAATAAATTTTCATTTTTTAATCATGCATCAAATTGCCACGTGGAAAAATCTTTCGAAAAAAAAAATTAAAAAAAAAAAAACAAGAATAAAAGTTGTAGTGAGGAATGATCAAGGGAAGGAATGATAAACTCATAATATATTCCAAAATTATTAAAATATATTCTTAGCATCGTAACAAATGGCCACTTTAACGAGAGAAGACGATATTTTTTTTTTCCATATTTTCTTCTCTCTTTAATATTTTATTACTATCAGCAATTTATTTTTTTTTTTTACCTCATTTTTGCCAGTAAAATTATGATAAAAAATTCTTTATGCGTTGCTTAAAAATAATAATTTAAAAAAAAATTATATATAAAATATATTATTATTAATAAATTTTTTTATATAAAATGTACGATTGATAAATGCGACAAGGTTACTATACCGATTAAACTATTTAATCAATTACATATATAATATATATGGCATCTGGCAATATATTTATTTTAGTTAAACTCTACATATATTTAAATAAATATCAATGTTAAACATAGATGATCGACAGAAACGTTAAAATAATAATGCGTATATCCGCCTACTTCAGATAAATAAATTCGCAGAATTAATAAATATACGTCAGTGCCAAAAATAGAAAATATAATTTAACAGAACATTAAAAATTGGAGTAAAATAAAAATAAATAAATAAATTAATTTAATTAAATATAATTGTGTGTATTGTGTAGATGATAAATGAGTCATATAAATATATATATATATATTTTTTTTTTCTATTAAATTTTATTTTAGTTAATATATATATATATATTTTTTAATTGGTATATAAGGGTAAAGGATATTTTGTGGATTATTATATACATTTAATATTTTCATGGTATAACTAAATTTATATATATATATTTGTTGCAAAACCCTGATAAAACAATAATACAATAATTTATTCGGTAGCATATCGGGTGCACTGTTGGCGTTAATATATCATCGGACGCATCTGCTTCAATAAAATATATATATATATATATATGCAAAAACTTGCAATACAATTCGGCAACATTTCAATATGTTTCAATACTCGTATCTACCAATTTATATATTAATAAATATTAAATAAAAAAAAAAAAAAAAATTGAAAAAAATAATAATATTATTTAAAAATTGACTGGTTTATTAAATTAAAAAAGTAATAAATTTTAAAACAGACAAATGAAAATAAATATATTTAAATATAAAAAAATAAATTAATAATTAAAATAATAATAATAATAATTTATAAATGAAATATTTAAATATTTATTGAGTGACTCATTTAGTTGATTAATTTTATTCAATAAATTATTATATGAGTAAAAATTTTGATGATATTAAATTTTTTTTTTCAAGTAAAAATGAATTTTGTAATATATTTATATTATATATTTATTTTATTTAGCATTTTTTTTTTTTTTTTTGTTGTTATTTGAGATACGTTCATCTTGTTGTTTGGCACTGATGTAAATTTACGACTGCTACTTGATTGGGTTCAACGTGCTCCATATATCATTCAAATGGTTTTAGTCATCGTATTTCCTTTGACCCAAAAGCGACAAACTATCATTCTCATATATAAAAAAAATTAATTTTTATAACGATCCTTTTTCACTATATTTTAATGAAACAAAGTATACCGAAAATATAAATTAAATATATTATAAAATATAAAAATTTATAGATGATCAATTTTACATCTACTGATGATGATTTTTTTTTAATTTTTCATTCTTCAGAAAAAAGTGTCATCACAGTCATTAAAAAAAGAAATTAAAAATGAAAATAAAAGCACTAGAATACTGTCATTAAGTTGAAAAAAAAAATAATTTATAAAAAATATAGAATAATGTAGATGCGTATGTAAGAAGCCTCAGGCAAAATGCCGCAAGTTAAATACTGAAAAAAAATATGTCATCATTTTTCATCGATAGCTTTTCATACAAAGACAGACAAATGAAACAAAATGAGTGTAGAAAATACAAAAAAAAAAAGCATTATATTGACAGTCATCATTTTTTTTTATCCTTTTTTTTTTTTGAAATTTTTATTATCATTTTTTATATTTTAAGGGATACTACTCGAAACCCTTTCCCAACCACTAGAAAAAAACTAACAAAAAAAAAAAAAAACCAAACAAATGAAAAATAAAAAAAAAAAAAAGCTCTCGTCAGGATCATTTTTTTACCATAATTTTTTTTTGCTCACTCGTAGTCATTCATTCATACAAATATATACAAAATCATTGTGTGGCTCTCATTCCGTTGTATTGTCATATGAAAACAATGATTTTATAAAAAATACATGTGTTTGTATAGTTGTAAGAGTAAAATATATATATGTATAAATGAAAATAATAAAAAATTAAAAAAATATAACGGAAAGTGGGTTGACAGATAGAGAAATGTTGAGAATGTTTGAATTTCATTTGGTAATATCAATTGATATTAAAGAGAAGGATAAAATAAAGCTATGGCAAATTGAATTCCATTGAAAAGCTCATTTTATATTATTTATATATATATACCCTCACAAATGACGTATTTTAATCCATTATTATCGCAAATTATCCACCAAGTATTCAAAATTGATTTCATATTAAAATTCTTTAATATTCAAATTAAACAATTCAAAGATATTTTTTATTTTTTTTTTTTTTTTTCAAATTGATTATTATTTATTAAAAAAATTTTTTATAATTTAATAAATTTTATATTTTATTAATTAATTAAAAATATTTTATTCATTTTATACGAGTTTTTTATTAAAATTTTTTTTTTAATTTAATTTTATTTATTATGAAAGTATTTGTAAATGATTTTTTTATTTTGTCTTTTCTTTTTGGCATTTTTTTTTTCGTATTTTATCATTTTTTTTTTTTTTTTGTGATTTCTCAATTTTCCAAACGATACATGAGAATCGCAGCATGACACGCTCAATGTTGGTGGTTTGGATGGTTTGGTAGATTGGGTGGTTAGGTTTTATACGTATATATAGAGTAAATTCATGTCGAGAGAATTGAACCAGTGGAATGAGGAAAAAAGAGGCCAGGGGCGTTTTTCGGTATTCGCGTGGCCGTATGCAACAGGTTATAGTTTTTTGGCACACACCTCTATAACACGACTGATTGTAGACTATTTTATATATTTTTTTATATTATCACTTTTTTAACATCAAATACATGAATCTATAAATTATATCTTTCAATCATAAATATACTCAAAGAAAATTGATCAATTTTTACAAAAAAATTATTTATCAATTTGCGATTATTTAATTTTCAAATCAACTACTTAAATTGGCAAGATGTCAAATATTTTTGCATTCAACTTAAAAAAAAAAAAACATCAAAATGTGCCAGCTTGTCAAACTATGTACATGTTAGTTGCAATTTTTTTTTTTTTTTTTTGTTAAATTCAAAAAGAGAGTAAACAAAAAATTCATTGGTTAAAAAAAAAGTAAAAAAATAAATAAATAAACATAAAATGTGAAAGGAAAAAAATGAAAAATATGAAAAAAAATTTTTTTTTTTTTCAACAAACCATAGATGTCTACATGGTCCGAAATATATATATATTTTTTTTTATATACTTTTTGTGTTATTTGCTTTATGAAACGCCTGTTACAGATAAATAAAATAGGCATTCATCGTCACGTATTGTCCTCAACGAAAGCTCGCGTCGTATTCGCGAGTTGAAGCTTTTACATTTTTTTTTTACCCCACACGTGCCCTTCATCCCTTGTCGTCCTCCAAACTTTAGATTTTTTTTTTTTTTTTTGTTAATTTTTTATATTTATTCATCTCTCTCATCCTTGTTGGTCGCTATCACATTTTTTTTTTTTTTTTTTTGAATTTTCCTGGTGATGCCCAGCATTGTTTTACAGTTTGTCATTGTTTTACATACAAGGGGGTTGGCCGGAAAACTGTTTAGGGGGTTGAATATACAAAATATTTTCTGTTAAAAAAAAAAAAAATAGTCTTTAAAACAAACGTGTTCATGCATTTTTTTTATTCATATTTTTTTTTATACTTTAAAAAATATATAGGGATTTTTAAAAAGAAGTGCAAACAAGACCTCGATGACTGACAAATGACTCCGGGCATTATTGATTTCAAAAGTCATTGAAATATATACAGGAAATAATGAAAAATATTTTTTCATATACGCACTCATCATTTTTAATTTTTTTTTTTTACCCTATTTTTATGTACTCGTTACTGAGCAGTCATGAAATGAAAAAATCTATTAAAAATTTTTTTTTGTTTTTTAAAATTTAAAATTTATTAAAAAATTATTTTTACAATTGGTTATAATGACACATAATTTAATAACAAATAACATTGAATAATTAAATAATTTATTATTAGATAAAATGTTGGTTGTTATATATTTAAAAAAACAAATGTCAATTAAATGGTAAAAATAATTATTCGCGTATAAATTTAGATAAAAATTATGATATCTTTAATAACATATATTCATTGTCAATTAAATGTCTCATTCTCAATATAGTTTATTATCTTTCATTCATATTGCCATTACTCAAATACTAGTATTAAATTTTCATGTTAATTTAAAGCCCAAGTATAATTATCTGTAATGGTTTTATCCCTACTACTTCAATCATCCCTCATCACCACCCCATTTCTCTTATTAATCCTCCACCCATATTTATAAATATATATATTGATACTCTATTTTTTTTTTTTTTTTTTTGATATATTTAAAATCGACATGAAAAATTTCTTTGATTTTTAATTTGTAAATTCATCTATCTGTATTTTTTTTTTTTTTTACAAATAAGCTTAAAACTTTTTAATATAAATATTAATTAAATTCATTTTTTTTTTATTCAATAAATGAAATATTCATTTGACTATTATTTAAATAAATATTTATAATTGTATATATAAAATTGATGATAATATTTAATAGAGGGCGCTAGAAAATTTAAATCATAAACAATAATCGTAAACATAATCGTAAAGTTTCATACATAATGAAATGCAACACAGAGATTTTGATGGGATATATATATATTGTATGCATGTTGGAGACACAATGAATATTACAGTTGGTTTTATATGTTAAAATAAATTTATATTTATATATTTATGTATTATTAAATATAATATTAAACCAGTTGTAATATATTTGTTATAAAATTGTCCGTATGTTTAGTCTACATTGTTAAAATTTATTATTCAAAAAAAAAAAAATAAAATAAAATAATTTAATATTCAAAAATTATAAATTAAATATCATTCTACATAAAATTTATGATATTTAAAAAATATAAAATTATTACAATTTTATAATCCAATTATATTCATTTTTTTTTTTTTAATTAAATCGAAAAAAATTAATTTAAATTTTTAATTAAAATATATATAAATATATATTTTAATCTCATTTTTTTTTATATTATAAAATTTTCTCTTGTAATTTATTTTTATTAATTTTACCATTTTAAAAAATGAATTATTATTATTATTATTATTATTTTATATTAAAAAATATATAATAAAACAATGGGTTGCTAGAGGGAATGGATCGATAATTTCTTGATTGGATGTAAGGGTAAAAATTGAGGAAAAAGACAGGGTGACATTGATAAAAGTAGGAGGTAAAAAGAGGGATGATATTTAAAAGGAAGGTAAGGCCATAAAGGGGTTGAAAATAAATTATTTTAAATGAGAAAAACAAAGATAGTTGTAAAATTGATTACCTCGCATTAACAAACAAGTAATATTTGCATTGGACTTGTACAATCATTTTATTTGTTCATACATTGTCATAACATATACATATAAATTATCATGTGAATATACATTATTTTTTTTTTTTAATCATTACTTTGATATCATTAAAAAAATACTAAAATTAATTTATAAATATTTTATCTTTTTTTATTTAAAATTTATTGTTACCCTTGTGATAAGCAGTGTTTTACTCTTAGATCAAATATATATCCTTGACTTTTATCGAGTAATCCAGTTAAGCTTGTAATAAGTACTTCATAGGGTTGTTTTATTCAACCCCCTTTTTTTTTTTATATTTTATATATCCCTTATACGCACTTCATATATATATCGAACCCCAAATGCACTTCAATATTTTTCATAATATCAGCAATAATTTTTCGTAACTTGAAATCATCATCAACCATTCCTTCTCCATCAAACTATTAAATACAACATTTTTTATTAATAAAAAAAAAATTATTATATTTTTTTTATCTATATTTTACTCTTTTTCTATGATCAGAGTTTTTATTTGGTCATTAAAGAATGAGTATACAGTGATGGGGAAATATATGCGAATATAAGGGGAATTTGAAAAAATTTTAAATGAAAAAAAAATATATAAATAATATATAAATATATAAAAAAAAAAAATTATATGTAAAGAGGGTTGAAATATTGAAAAGAAAAAATAATAATTTTTGTAGAAAAATATAAAAAAAAAAGTGTGAATGGAAAAGGGCATATTGAAATATATCAACAATTTTTTTATATTTTTTTATGAGTTTGTGTATATATTTTACCCACCTGCAGGTAAATTTGTGTTTATATATGGGGGTTGATGATTTTTTTATGAAAAATATATATACAAGCATGTTTAAATTTTTTATAAAAGTCATTGAATAAAAAATAAAAATAAAAATAGAAACACATGCTTGATTTTAAAATGAATGGTAAAAATATTTGTAATTTTACAAAAAGGCTTATCAATTCATTCATAATTTATAGATATATAATTTTTTTTTAATTGAAAGATAAAACATAATTTTTAATATTACATATTATTTAACGAGTGATAACTCAAAGAGTATAAAATATATTTTTTGTTATTTTATTGAAAGCCTTGATTGACTGTAATAATAGATACAAGAAATATATACAACGAGGTTTTCGATTGATCTTGATATTGAAATTAATAAATAAATATAGAATTTATTTTATAAATGCATGTGCAATTTATTATTATTATTATTTTCAATCTACACGTGGCTTTTGACCTTCAACAATTGAGACAATTACTCAATGTATCTGTGTATGTATTTGTCCTGAGTATTAATTTAACGTCAGAAATAATATTTATATGTAATTTTTTTTAATTTAAATATATGCATATACTTTGATCAACGTAACTCCTTCAACTTGATTTAAAAAAAAAAAAAAACAAATAATATATTTTTATACTCATTATATTTAAATTACATAATAATTTTAATGTATTTATTATTTTTTTTTTTTATGTTTCAGGTAAGTGTCATCAGTGCAAAATCATTATTCGTTATAAATATTATTGATTGAAAAAAATAAAAATAAAAAAAAAGGCATTTAAAAAAATCAACATCCTCTCTCGACTAATGATATGTGAGTAAATATTTAATTTTATTACTGAATAATAAACTCATTAGCTAAATTTATCATTTATTGCAATCACATTATGATTATTTGCAAAAAATGATATCATAAATTTCCATTTACTAAAAAATTTTTATATAAATAATTATTATTTATTTTATTTTTAATATATTAAGTAAATAATAATAATAAAATACCATAGATGGTTATAAAATAAAATAAAGGATATAAAGTTGAGTGGATATTAAATATATATTTCGCGAGACGTGGGATATTAAAATTTATCATAATCGTAAAGGCAAAAACTCTTGGGGTTTATCTATCCATCTTTTATATTATTATTATTATATATATATTTTATAAGAATAAGGTGAAAAAAAGGGATTGGCAGTAGCATTACTAGCATATTAATATAAAAATAAAAAAAACTCAATGAAAATAATAGCTACCCCTTAAACCCCAACTACCCCTTTTAATCAAAACCAAAAAAATTTAAAATAAATACAAATAATTAAATTATTTAAAATTAATAAAATAAATAATAATATTTTTTTAAATTATTTTTAATACATTTAAGTGACTTAAATTGCCCAACCCACTGAGCACATACATTTATATGAATAAACATTGAATTCCACTTTACTACTTTTAATAACTTTTTAGAATTCATATTTTATTAATGCCCCTTGGGGGCATTCCAATCGTTCACATTGCGCAATATTATTTGCGTTTTATTATTTTATATAAATTTATATACATATATATATATATATAATAATTTTATTATATTTTTTTTATATATATAAATTTTATTTATAACCCCTCTTTTTTCCTCTTCTTATTTCTCTTATAATATTATATATTTTATTTCATTAGTTACATTACCTAATTTGTCAACTCATTGTTATTTTTTTAAAATTTTATATACATACACGACATCCGGCAATTTTTAAACAGCTACAAAATGTTAATATACACATCAGATGTTATTGTATACATATATACATGTGCGTAATGTTTTTTTTTTTTATATTTTTTTATTATTTTTATTGTTTAACCCTATCTTTTTCCTTGTCAATGACGATTAACCCTCTCTCTGTCTTTTTATTTTATTTATTTATTAATTTTTTTTATACATGTATGTATTTTAATTCCCACTATGTTTTTCAGTCGCAATATAATTTTTTTATGTATTTATTATTAGAAGATAACAAAATGACATTACGGGCTTTACTGACGATTACGTCATGCATCGTCGGGTATTATGTTGAGATGCACATGTTGTTGTTGCATATTATAATATTATTTAATAAATAAAAATATATAAATAGGAAGAAATATAAAATAAAATTAGACATATTTTTTGAACTAATAAGAATTAATTTAAATCAATTATTATTATTTATTTTTAAATATTTTATTGCTAATTACTTGTATTTATTTTAATTATTTTTTATTTTATTTTTATATTATATATTTTGTTAAATTACGTAGATATATATTTTTTGTTGACACGATACGACAATTTATTTAACATAACTTATTTGGTTTGCGTGTATATGCGATATTATAAAATAATCAGTTTGAAAAGTAATAAAAAATTAAAATAATATATTAAAAAAGAAAAAATATAATTATTAATTTATGTTTTTAAGTTGACAAGGTTGATTGAAAAAAAAAAATTTTTGATTAGAAATATTAATAAAAAAATTTTTGCAATTTAATTATTATTTTACATATTTTTTTAATTTTTATATATAAAATAAAATTTTAAAAATTCAAAAATGATTGGGAGGTAACAATAAAAATAGATTAATTTTTTTTTTTTTTTTTTTTGATTGACGTATATTTTATTCTTGCTTTTTATTTATTTATTTATTTTTTTTTTGTGTTTCATCGATTGACAGTACGAAAATTTAATCAAAAAAACTACAGTAGTTGTATAATTTTTCAAATTATTCTTGTCTGATAAATATATATATTTTTTTTTTGTCATTCACAACTTTTTTTTTTTAATTTAAAAATAAAAATTATTTTATTTATTTAAATATTTCATGTAAAAATTACAAATAGAGATATCAAAAATAGACACTGTGATTAAATACAAGCAATAATATATTTTTTATTTTTGTATTTTTTTTTTTTTTCTTGACAATAATGTTCTTTAATATCATTACTTAAATGCACTTAACAACTGCATGAATGATGAGACAAGTTAATTGTTGAATGAAAGCCAAATATACATATAAAAAATATTACAAAAAAAAAAGTAACGATAAAAAAGTAAGCTCAGTTTAGATTGGCTAAGCTTAAGGAAATTTTTTTCACCCTCAAATAAATGAAAGGATAGAATCAAATAAATAATTCGTATTTATAACTCGATACCCTTCTTCGGTACATTGACCTTACCCCTACATAATATATTCAAATGAAAAAAAAAAAAATATAATTTACGTAAAATTTAAAAAATAATTTTAAAATACAAAAATTTTATAATTTATTTATATTAAAATAAATAGTTATAAAAAAACAACCCTTATAAATGACTTATAAATATATATTTAAATTACAAATTATATATACTTTTTTTTTTTAACATTATATTTATTTCATATTTAATTTAATTTTTTTATCGTCAAAAATAAAGTCAACATCGCAATATTATTTTTAATAATGCCCTCAGTGCGTTTACTGTGTAGAAGGAGAGTACTGGTTAGCCGTTACATTACGCGGTAAATAATAAACGTTTGCAAAGACCTTGAAAGTTATTATACAATATAAATATATATAAATTATTTTTTTTTTTATTTTATTTATATGCCCGATGCCATTACAGCTATATTATTAATGCAGTGACTATCAGCCAATAGTTTATTTTATTTATTTACTTTATTTACATCCCCCATTTACCCTTTATTACAACCCCCTTAAAATAGCCCTTGTTTTCATTATTATTTACTGTTGAAATAAATAATTTTAATTTTATAAATTTTATTTATTTATTTATTTATTTATTTTTTTCATTTTATTGATTATTTTTTTATAATATTCTATTATCATTTTTTTAATTGCATATATACTTACTGATATATATTTATTTTATTTTTTATATATATTTTTTTTTTATCCTCATTTACTTTTAGTAATTATTATAATAACAATGTAACAATTGGAACACGTTATTATTACTTTACCTATCAACACATAAAAACGTACTTGAGTTAATTATTGTCTGGGGCAATTTTATTTTTTTTAGATAATAATAATGCAACTTAATAAAGTGTAGGTTTGTTAGTTTTTGATAAGTATTTATTATATTTTTCCAGTTTATATATATATATTTTATTATTCTATGATGTTTAAATAATTACACATTTTTTAATAATAAAATAAATAAATAAAAATATTGGGTCATATTTTTTTTAAAACAAGACATGTATATGCAACAAAATGATTGAGATATAAGTGTCACACAATTTAAACTTTCATATCAATATTTATTGTTAATGATAAGATTATAAAAAAAATTTGTTAATGTCTCAGTGCATTGTCATTGTCTGATGCATTTGTTAGATATTTTATGCAACAAGGGTGCAAAAAAAAAAAAAAAAACAAAAAATAGCTTATTATTAACAAAAAATTTGATATAAAAAATTAATTTTTTTTTTTTTTTTTTTTATATTTATATTGTTATGTCATTATATTATGTATATATATAAAACGTGTTGGGTGACGGTGCGGTAAAATATAAAAATATATATATTATATGTACGCATGGCTCGACATTTGTATAGAATAAAACAACGTGGTTCTCATCTGATTACATATTAGATAACCCAAATGATTAAAAATAAAAAAAAAAAACAATAAGAAATATTTAATAAATTAAAAAAAAAGTCAAATAGAAAAAATTTTATATTAAAAAAAAATAATAATAATGAATAATTAAGTATGATAAAAATAATAACATTTTTAAATACTCATTTCCGCAAAATAAATGCATTTTACTGTATTTAAAAACGTCTAAATTATGTTGCATCTTAATTATGATACACATCTTGAAAGACAGTGTTTCTATCTGACATTAACAAATTGCTATAATTTAACAAGTAAAAAAAAAAATAATAATAATAATAAATTAATATATATATGAGAATTTTGCACGTCAGCATTGAATTATATTATTTTATTCAATTTATATAAATAAATTTATTATTTTTATTGTTAATATTTTTGTTGCGCAAGAAAATATCGTGGTTCACGTGATATCAAAGTATAATAAAAATATTGTGGATTATTATTAATAAACCGTGACAATTTATTATCTGAATAATAATAAAATATATATATTTTTATTTTTTTTTAAATTCATGACATTTTATCTATTTATCTATTAATAATTTATATATTTTTTAAAAGATAATAAATTTTTTAAATAATTGATAAAATATCATCACGAGACTTTGATAGATACATGTCAACAATATTCTTCCCTATATGTTATTGACTAATTTTTTAAACATTTTTTTCTTGTCATTCACATTGTAAAACATTTTACTGACAAGTGTTGTATGTAGTAACCATGACCGTGAATCGATATTGTACTCACTTTTTCATATAAACTACTCCATTTAACCCCTACAATCATGCAAAGTATATAATTATTATTATTTTTACACTGTTAATAATTTTTTCCATGAAATACATTATTTATTTATTAATTTAATTAATTTTTTTTATTTCTATTATTTTATATTTTTATTAAATAATTGAATCAGCTATTTAATTTTTAATCAAAAAAAAGGGGAATATTTCTTTTCTTTATGAAATTTTTAGGGGTATTTTTTTTTTTTTTTTTGTTTCTTATATATTTATAAATTATATAATATATATATTTGTAATTTATTTATTAACTATATACTGTTTCATTATAATTTTATGATCATATATTTTATCATAAAATATACATCTTGGAAAGTTGATTGGAAACGACCTCTTTTGCAAAATAAAAATATGCTACCTCATTTATTGTTAAGGGAGGGAAAAAATGATATTAAAAAATTGATAGTAAGGGAGGGTATAAATGTGAAAGAATGAGATGGAATAACGAAAGTAATATCATGGTCCTGAGTGTGTACTAAATATATATATAAAAAATTAAATATACGATACATTATTCATTTAAATTTCTTTCTTCTTGTCTCGTACAATCATTTTGTATATATATATATTTATTTTTTTTTTATACATATATATATATATATAAATTTTTTTTTTTTTGTCTGAGCTAGTGTACATACTCACCCTCTAAATATATATATATATATTTTTTCTTTTCATCTTTTTTTATCCTCCAAAGAAATAACTCAATAAAAAAAGTAAAAAAAAAAAAATAGGAAATCAAGTCACGAGTAAACTTTTTTTTATATACATATATCTATCAATATATTTATATAATATATTTTTTACAATTTTTTTTTTTTTCTACTTTAAAAATTGCGAATCTTCTCATTTGCAATTCTATTTGATATGTCAATATTTTTGATTTATTTTAACTATATATTATTTCACCTATAACCCCTATATTTTTTATATATTTTGAATTAATTTTTTACTTGTTTATATATTATAATTTTATTTATTATTATTATATAAACAATATTTATTTATTTATATATATATATTGTTTTTATTGTTTTTATTTTATCAAATATTTACCACGTGTTTTACATAATAGTACAAGTGTATTGAAAATGTGGTTAAAATGATTATCTTGAAACAAAAATAGTTGATACAAGTGAATTTATAAATTTATATTGTGGTCAAATAGGATAAAAAAAACATCATATTTGTATGTGTGAGAAAAAGGGGTTAGGGGTGGACATTGAGAAATATAGGGATGAGATTTGTTGTGAGGGTTTGTTTGAGGGTGATTTGTTTCACTTTTAGGCTTGTGTGAATTAACTCAACTTTGATATGAATATTCACCACGTTATATTTAAAAATTTTTTTATTTTTATTTAACATCAAATTATATTTACTGACTATTAATTATTAATATCAATAATGAAAATTTCTGCTGAGCAATGATATACGAACATTGTACTCTATTATTAAACAAAAATATATAAAAATAAAAATATAAAATAATTATAAATAATCAATATTTATCGTTTATTGTAAATTTTTTTTTTATTTTATTTTAAATATATTATAAATATACGTTACTCATTATATTTCAATCATAAATTATAATTTAAAAAAAATTTTTTTTTTTCTTTTTACATACAGACATCCGGTTTTATTTAAAAAAAAAAAAAAAAAAAACATATTTAATCTAACAAAAATAATTTATATATATTTTACAAATAAAATACAATAAAATAATATTTAAAAAAAAAACATAATAATAATAAAAATTAATGTTTTTGAGATATGAAATTATTAATATAATTGTGTATGATTATATATATAAAATATCATATTGTTTTACATCCGGTTTGTGCGGTTAAATTCTCCCTCCATATTTCTCTTCATGGACATACCAAACATCCATAATTATTATACCTCTAATCTTGTGTATAATTACCTATTGCTATCCAAGACCAAAATACAACTGAGGGTATCTATCCCCCAAATACATATCATTTTTTTTTAATTTAATTTTATATTTTTCCAATTTTTTATCCCCCTTTTTTTTTAATTCTCAATTTTTTCCATTTGATAAATCATCATTAACTAATTCTCTAATCATACACTGTAGTTTTATTTTTTCATCATTAATCTTTCAATAATTTTTTTTATAAAAACAATTTTATTATTATTATTTATTTATTTGATGGAAAAAATAAAAAAAAGCAAAATGTTTATATATTTTTTGTATAAAGATCATATTTAATAAAAGCCCTTAAGGTATATTGCCATCAGATTGTTAACAAGGGTTGTCAAAGTTTAAAAGTTTTGGGGGTTAAAAATAAAAGATGAAGGTTAACAACCCTCCTATTATAAACAGTGAAATAAAAATACTTGAATATATACCTAATTTTACGCATATAAATATATATATATTTATATTTATTTATATTATTATTATTATTATTATCATCATTGTTGCATATATATATTATAAAAGATATAATAATATTAATAATAATGATAATGATAATAACCATAATAGAAGGTGGAATGTTATTGCAAGTAATAATTTTGCTGGGGCGTAATCGTTGAGAAAGAACGTTCCTGGGGTAACTACGTCCATAATCGTTATCGTTACGGTTTACGTCATCGTCTACATGACCAGTTTTCCTTTTTTTTTGTATATATATATACACTCATCAACAAAAAAAAAAAATTTATATATTTTGGTCTTTTTTTATTTTCACTGTTTATTCCAATTTTTTATAAATATATTCTCTTTTTGATGAGATAAAAACTACTGACCACTTTGTTTTTCAATTTTAAATTTTCATTCATTGTTTTTGAATGACAGTAAAATATTCATTCATTTATTTAAAAATATAAAATTTTTTTTTTCATCTTGAAATTTTGAAACTGTCACTTGTAATTTATACTCTTTTTTATTAATTTTTTTTTTTTTTACAATTATTATTATTTAATTATAAAATTTTGAAAATAAATTTGAATTTAAAAATAATAAAATAAAATTATATAAATAAAATAAAAAATAATAAAGTAATGTAAAAATAAATTTTTATGTGATATAGACCAATTAAATTGTTGGCATTTTCTTACGTGAAAAAATTTATAGTGAAAGTAATATGATAATAATAATAATAATAAAAAGACGAGAAAAGATGAAAAAAATAATATATATAATAATAAAAATAATAATAAAAACTGGTAAATGTGAAGGGCATTAGTTTCAACGATTATTATAGTTAGTTTTGGGCGAATGAGTTTTATAAATGCTTTTGCTATGAGAGGGGTGCAAGCTTGCAAAAAAAAAAAAAAAAAAAAAAAAAATGTCCATGCTTGAAATAATATATACAAATATTTATAAATTTTCTAGTTAAATTGAGAAAAACAAATTAATTATACAAAATTATTTATATATATTTATTTTATTTTATTGAAAACTTAGACTATTTATTTCTAAAAAAAAAAATGTAATATTTAAATGAAAAAATTCATCCCTTTACTCATATTTTATTTTTTAACATAATATTTACTTTTTTATATTTTTCTTTATGTTAATAGCTTCAATGTTAGTTATATTTTACCTCTATCATAATAATATTCAATATTTATTTAACAATTTATATAAAAAATAAATAAAAGCTCAAGTATAATTTACAATAAATTATTAATTTTTTCAACATTAATATAAATATATTTTTTATTTTGTTTAAAAACTTTGTTTAACTGTAATTTATTTTATTTGTTTTTTATTTTAAATATATATTTATATTTTTTTTTTTGTATTATTTTTTTATTAGTTTGAATAGCCACAATTGTTTGTTGAAAAAAAATAAAATAAAATTATACATGAAATAGCCATACGTTAGTTGTGCCCAGTGTTGTCTTTCCGGAGATCAAAATCCATAATTTAAGAATTTTTTAGAGTAGAAAAGTTTTTTATAATACAGTTTGGCATAGTGGGTTGTTGGAGGTAGAGGATAGTATTTTTGGGAGAGAGATGAGAAAAAAAAATAAGAAAAATAAAGAGGGTGGTATATAGAAAAAATAAATATATAAAAATATAAAAATAAGGGAGAAAAAAGTTTTGTAATACATTGCAATTCTATGACTCTTGCCTCCTGTGACTTGAAGACTACACTTTTTGTGAAAAATATAAAAAAAAAATACATATCTATATTATGCATATAAAAAAGAGAAAAAACATTTTTTGAACAAATTGAAATTTTTGCGTTTGATAGGCTATGTTCGAAGGGATGAATATACGTGTATATTTTTATATTTTTTTTTGCTCTGAATATTGTTAAAAAAATTTCATACAAGTATATATTTATATTAAAAAAATTTATTCAATGTTTTAAATTTATATTTAAATTATCATTTTTTATATTACTTTATTTCACCCTCAATTTCAATAAATAAAAACAATTTATATTTATTAAATATAAATTTTATATATATTTATTTTTTTAATCAAAAATAATTTTACAATTTTATTTATTTTTTTTTTTTTTTTACTATTATTTATTCAAATTAATAAAATTTTTATTTATCATTTTATCAACGTTAAAATAATTTTATTAATAATTAATTAGAAAATAAATTTTTTTATAAAGTTATTTCAATTAACAATGAAAATATTTTAATTAATAAAAATTTTTTCAATTGTTGATTATCATTTTTAAAATGAAAAATATTATTGCTGTAATAATCTCTTTCTATTTTTTTTTTTTTTTTCTCTTTAAATAATATTTTTTTCATATCGATGGTTTTTAAACATTTCTAAATTTTATCCTACAACACTGCCTCATAACTTTTTACGAGTTTTAACAGTAACTATAAAAAAATATTAAAAAAAAAAAAAAAAAATAATCCAATGTACGAGATGTGGATATAATTTTATCCAGCTTTTTTTTATTGCGGACATGTTGAACTGGTAAGGGGTTTTGATAGCACCAACTGAATCGGAAATATTGCTCATAAATATCAGAGATATATATCCATTTCATGAGTTTTGTCTATATATTTATTGCATCAATGTGCGTTTATATACTCTAAAAAAAAAAATAAATAAATAAATATATATATATGTTTGTCTGCATGACAGCTACGAAAAAAAAAAAATAAATAAATAAACAAATCTACATGAGTTTAGTACTTTTATAGAAAAATATATATATTTATATATATTTTCCTATCAACACATGACATATCAAAATTTTTATCTTTTACAATCTTTTTTCTATACTCAACTCATCAATGCTTCATAAAAAAAAACAAGCTGTAAATATAAAAGTTTAAAATTTTTTAATCAATTTTCATTGAATAATTACAATAAATTAATTTATCAATTTCAATTTAAAATATATATGTTAAGTAAATAAATTTAATAAAGTCAATTTTTGTTGTATAAATTTTTATAAAAATGTCTTTTGAATCGACCGATATTCAACAGTTTGTCCCGTTTATATTAACTGAGGGCCGAAGGGTAGTTGAGCTTACGGGGGAGGGTAAAAAGAGGATTGAGGGTTGCGCTTAGCTGTGAATTTGCATTGAGCGTATCATTTACAAGCAAAAAATAAAATAAATGATAAAAATATATAAAAAATATTTAGCTCGTGAGGTTGTCAAGAGGATCGAAGTATGTGCCAAAAACGAATATAACTAAAAATAAAAAAATAACATAAAAAACGCTAAATGTAAAAAAAAAAAAATAGGAACATAGTGAGAAAGAAGAGTACCTATATGATATTACGGTTCTCTGAATGAGTATATAACAAAAGACAGGAAAAAATGTGCGAATCTCCGAGGATTTTTGCACATTTGAAATAATACCCAAGAGTAAAAAAAAAAAAAATAAATATATAGTATATATATATGAAAATAAAATAAAAATAGAGATGAAATACTTGTGGGGGTAGATGTTTGAAGGGGTAGTTTTTTTTATATTTATTTCACGCTTTATGCAACATACAGCCAATGAAAGAGCCACTTCGTCTTTTGTCACTTGTTCAAGCTTACAATACATAAAATTTTTTTTTTTTTTTTTTTCATTTTTCAACTATTGTTTTTTATATATACACATATTTTATTTATTTATTTATTATTTATAAATTTTTTTATTATTTTTTTTTTTCTCGATTATCATGAATGAAAAATATATAAAAATAATAAAAATTGACGTCACTGTACATGTCTTTCCATCACTTGAAATTAACAAATAAAAAATAAATTTTTTTGATAAAAATAAATAAATAATGTATGACAACTTTTTTTTACTGAGACAGTCTTTTTTTTAAAAAAAAAAAAATGTATAAAATATATATATATATGTAATTTAGATTCTTTCAGAATTAATTCCCTTGGGGAATTTTTTTAAAAAAACACATTGACACGTTCACTGACAAAGTTTACTGGCACTACTGATCCATCTAATTGCTATAATCATATTCCTGCCAATCGTCTCAAAGACCACCCATTTTTTTTTTTTATTTTATATTTTTTTAATATTATTTATTTTACTTTTTTTTTTTTATGTCTTACACCTGAGCTCTTGCCAGTCTCCCTGTCATTATCGTTTCTCATGATGTAAATAAAAATTTTAAAATACAATATTAATAATAATAAAATATAAATAAATATTTTAATGTAATTAAATAATAAAATTTTAGTATTGATTTTTTTTATAAAGATAATATTTATGTTGTGTGTGAAAGTATATTTATTCAACTTTCGAATGAACTAAATATTAAAGTTGTAATTATTTAAATAACTTGTTATATATTTAATCATTAAAATAATTATTTTTATATAAAAAAAATATATAATTTTGTAATTTATTTAAAATATTATAATGTCACTTGTATTATATTTTATTTTTTAATTTTATTTATATAAATTGTGTTTGTCTTTTGCATTGCAAATGACATCTTCCATTGTAATTGTCTGTATATAAATTTATATATATATATGTATATATGAAAGCCACTAATCCACTAAGCAAGCCGGTGCTTGTGATTAATTACCGGCAAATAGAAACGGACATGGATTGATACATTGTCCAAGTGCGTTCTTGCCCAGTATTCTACACATTTTACCCCTTTTACTATATCTAACTACAATTTTATCAATCTTTCTCTCTCTTTATTCTCTCAATTTACGACCTCCAATCCAGCTCAATGACAATACCAAAATTATATATATATACATCAAAAACATACCCTCTCAAAAGTCAAGTTAAATCGACTCAAATTTACAAAAAAAAAAAAAAAACTGAAAAAACAAGTGTTTTTTTTTTTGTAATTTAAAGTGCACTTAATATATTTTTTTTTTTTTTATTTGATTTTTGATTTTTTATTATTATTATTATTATAAATTGAAGAGAAAATTATCGAAGATGATGTATATATATATATATTTTTTTTTAATTTAAAAAACACTGATTAGGAAGAAAAATAATGATGGAAAAATAATTTCAAGTGTAGTATTTCTTTTTTATTTTTTTTTCTTTTAATTTCTTGGCAATTGGAATAGCAATTAGTCAATTAATTAAGGGTAAACATTAATAATTAATGATGATAAAGTATATAAGCTTTCGTGAAAAATATGAAATGAAATAAAAAAAAATAAATAAATAATAATACCATAAATTTATTAGTTGATTTAAAAAATTTAAATTTTTACCTTCGATTATTAAAAAATAATTGAAAAAAAATTAATTGTGCGTAAATAAATTTTTAAATTTTTACTTCAATTATTTTTTTAATTATTTTTAATTATTAATGATTGCAAGTCAAGTACATGACATATTATATAAAATAATATATAAAATATAAATGTTATAGAAAAAAAAAAAAAAAAATTAATTTAAATTGAATTGAAATATTTAGAAAATGATTGATTCAATAAATCATCAATATCATTGAATGTTAAATGCGTTCAATAGTCATTCTCAGCATTGTTTTATCATGAATTATAATAAGCTGCATAAATATGCATTCGTGCGTGGCATAATTTGACCAATAATAGTAAATTACTCATGATGCTGAGAGAGGAGAGTAGTAGATGTAGATGAGTGAGGATGAATTCTCGTTGAATATCTAAACCCTCTTTACTCCCCTTTATCCCCCTTGTGATAATTTTATTAATTTTTTTTTTTTTTTTTTATCATTTATTCTTCCTTTTCACTCGCATTATACACATGATTTTCTCTCTTTTACTTTTTCATATATATATATCCCTTTTAAACATGACGCAACTCAATGATAATACGATTAATTGGTATTGCTAATCGCCGATAATTAATATAAATAGATATGAACGTCCGGGGTTTTTGGTTCGACAATTCTGATCATTACTTGACGTTAACCAAAATGTCGATCATAACTATCAATATATATATATATATATATATTTAAATTAATTTACAAATAATATTTATTAATTTTTTTTATTTTGCAAATATGAGACAATGTAAATTTTACATTTAAATATTTTTATTATTATTTTTAATTTCAATAAACTTGAACTATAATTTAATGTCTTTTGAATTGTTGCAAGTTTTGAATTGCAGTTAATTTATATTATAATAATTTTATATATATATACAGTTATCAAATTGATATTATAAATAAATTGGCCTTTTCCCGTTTGTTATATATATATATTTTATTTTTTTTTTATATATGAATATATGCCCTTGCTCTATCTTTAACACTCTTTATTTAAATATTATATCAATCCTTTTTTATATTTATTTCAACATCACAAGCTTTTATATAAATTTATATTTAAATATAAACTTGAATATAATTAATTTTTATTAAATTTTAATTAAATTTAGTTGTGTTTAAATTAATTAAAATAATTAAAATATTTATTTTGATATTTTTAATTTATAATATAAAAATAATTATTTTAGTAGATTGATATATCCGCTTTTAATTATTATTTACAAAAATATATTTTTATTTTTTAATCATAAAAATGAAAAAATATAATTTAATTTTATTAATATTATTTATTTTTATATATAATATAAATATGTCAAAAAATATATATATATACTCTTATAAAACACCGATAAAAAGTTTTTATTTTTATACAAAAAAATAAAATTAAAATAGCTAAATATTAGAGTAGAAAAATCGAAAAAAATATAAGTAAATTGTTGATGATATTGACTTGGTCATAGACAATTCTCTCTTCTTATAAATATTCAAAAATGAGATACTAATTTTTTATTATTAT
This sequence comes from Lysiphlebus fabarum, assembly GCA_011426435.1. Classification (NCBI taxonomy): domain Eukaryota; kingdom Metazoa; phylum Arthropoda; class Insecta; order Hymenoptera; family Braconidae; genus Lysiphlebus; species Lysiphlebus fabarum. The sequence goes on along the minus strand of WSYQ01000029.1, from coordinate 161,477 downwards.
GATTTTTTAATTTTTTTAATGTTAATTTTATTATTATCATCAAGCCACACCCATTGTGTGTATCTTTAGAATTTTCTTCTCCTTTTTCTTCATTAACCAATACCCTGACAAGAATTGCAAATAAGTTAAAAAATAATTGAAAATATATATGTATAGGAATAAATTGAGAAAAAAAAATGATAATAATTTGAAAATAAAAAATATAATAATTAGTATATAAATGGCCTTCCAACGTGGCACTATTAGCCGGAAAATTTGCATAGAATTTTTAAGAAATAGAGACCAAATAGTCCACGTGTAATTGAGACAACATTAATGAGCCTTTTATGTGCGTGCAAAATTTTTTTTGAAAAAATAAATACAATTTAACTATTTTTATTTCTTGAGCTTTTTTTTGATCATTATCATCATCGTCAATTTACATCAACTCACTGATACATTGAAAATGAATTTTTTTTGTTTTTTTATTTTATCATTATACACACGACATAAAATTCCAAAGTTAAAATTTATCATTTCAATTTTTTTTTGCATCCATTGATGTCATCAAAAGTTCATTTATCTAGAGCGATGAATTTTTTTATATTTTTTTTATTATTTTTCTTAAACCGAGGAAAATAAATCGATGCTAATCAAGTAAAATTATAAATTGTAATAAGATTTTTTTATATTTTATTTATTAATTTTTCTCCCTGCAAAAAAAAAATTAAAAAAAACGAAATTTTTTTTATTTTCGCGATTTGGTATTTAGTTTTAGACTAATGGGAAAAGATTGAGGGATGATTGGAGTTTATATGCAAGTGCGTCAACTAATATATAATTATACATGTATTACAGTTTGTATATTACAAGGTAAAATCGTTCATATCATTGGCGTCTTTGTTATGCTAACGATGCATGTCACCGGTAAATATATGCATATGTGTCTCACTTTTATCCGCATTGTAACTTTCACCCTTTATTTTAACCCCTATTATTTTTTAAACAAGAATATATTTTTAACTTAGACATTGGTATATATATAAACAAATACATTGTAGATTCGCATATTTTCTATTTAATTGCATTTACGTATATATTTTCACAATTGCATTCATAATTTTATTTATTTCATTTTTTATTTCTTCAAAATATATACATATTAATATAATAATTTCACTAAAATTCAGAAAAAATTTATATATCCCTTATGCAACCCTTAACAAGAGTCTTTATATTCACACGTGAATTTTTTTATTTTGTTTTTTTTTTTTCAAATTCATCAAAAAAATGAAAAAATAAAATTTAAATTTTTAAATAAATTGAGTATAATGTTTTGTTTATTTTAATAAATTCATACTTATAAACTTCAATGATTTTTTTTTTCAAAATTTCGAATGCAATTTTTTTCTTATTATTATTTTTATATGTATGTAATTGTTATTGGAATATTTTTTTAAATTAATTAATGAATTTTTGATTGATGAGAAATTTATAATTTGAGATAAAATTTTTTATTTATTTATTTTTTATTATTTATTATTGTGTTGAAGTACTTTTGTGACTCGATTTTCATTACTTCCTTCGTGTATACGACGCCATCGCGATTCTTCACAGCATCACAACCCCTCAAAGTTAATTGACCTTTAAAATACAAAAGGGTGGAGGGTGTACTAAATCAAGATGGCGGTCCTATTACAATTTCAATCTTAAAACCACCCTCATGAATTTAACTCCAGAAATATACAATTATTATTTTTTTTTAAATATTATTTAAAATATAAATAAATAAATAAAATTGTTTATCAAAAATTTTTAATAATAAAATCCATATAGATATATTAAACACATGATTAGGGTGTATAAAATTTACCAGTGTGATTTAACAACCATAAAAACAAAAAAATAAAAATACAAAATATTTAAAATGAAAAATAAAAGTCTGATGCTTGTAAGGGGTTTTTTAGGGGGGTAAAATGAAGAGGTTGCGTACGAGTCTGGCATGCATTATTGAGTGCTGAGTAGTAGACACGAGTTGCTATTATGAAAATCGTTGGAAAGTGGCCTAGCTCCCATCTACTTTTTTTCTTTTCATATTTTTTTTTATTATTTTTTTACTCACTTGGGTACTCTCTTACCTATTTTATAAACTTTACCAGTATCTTTTGCCATATAAACCTCTTTTTCACTTCATCCTTGACTACAACTGTTTTTTATCTTCTTCTTTTATTTCTTATTTTTTTACTATTTTATTTTTTTTTTGTGACTCGATTTTTAAACTCACCCCTTAAAAACAAATCCCTGCATATTCATTCCTAACGATGCAATGTATGTATCCATATATGTGCAATGTCTATACACATATATATTCAAAGTAGTTACTTATCATGCATATGAAGACTTTATTTTTTTTTTTAACTTCTCACCCTTGTATAATCTCTTTGAAATGAAAATGAAAAATATTCATACACGTTCATGTAACATTTTTTTTTTTTTTTTTTTAAAAAAGTTGAATTGTTTTTTACGTAAGAAATTTTTATCGATATATTTTATATTTTACGTAACGTTTGGGGTTGTTTTTCAAGTAGCCCTTTTTATCCCTCAGTGACAAACATTGATTGGAAATTTAAAGTGTAAAAATTTAAATTCTTTTTAATGAAGAAAAAAAAAAAAAGTAAATTTATATTTTTTAGAGATGTTTATATATAGGTATATATATATATTTTTTTTTTTTTTTATTCATTGACTTTGTTGATAAATTTCGTGTCATGAAAATAAGTTAAAGATGAGTATTGGGGGTAATGAGGGGTTGGAACTTGTGTGATTTGTCAATTTTGCGCCAATGACAAGGATGTTGATGAGAAATTGGTGTGAAATTCATCGTCGTCATAACCAAAAGCCCTTTAGGCTATGACTTATTTTCCATTTTATCACCCTTCTTTAACTTTCAACTGACTTAACATTTCTCTCCCTGTATATTTTTGTTTTTTTTTTTTTATTTATTTATTTACATTTTATTTTAACCGGAACTATCAAATTTTATCAGACAAAATGGCGATTTTAAAATGGCTGTTTATATATAAAAAAAAGTTTTTTTTTTTTATTATTATTACTAATGTTTTTTTTTATTGTTATTAACTAATGATAATTTGAATAAATAAAAAGACAAAATATAAAAATAAAAAAAAAAAAGTTTAAATATAACAAGAAGCATTGAATTACCGTCGTTTGATTTTCCGTTTCCTCCATTATTACAATTTGTATTTTTTTTCTGCTAATTTTCCTTCAAAAGTTTTATTTTTTTTTATTATCATTTACATTATTATTATATATATATTTTTTTTATTGTTGTACTACCATAAACGTTTTACCGGGCAACGAATTAAAAAACTAATATTATATTATCTCATTTTTGCATCGTTGTTTCTGATTTTATTCTGATTTTTTTTTATATTATTTTATTTTTATTTACAATTTTTTTAATTTTTATATTGTTTTTTTTTTTTTTTTTTTGCATTGTAGTGAGCTTTCTCAATCAGACTTTTAGTTTGTATATATACAGTAATTCGCACTGCTAACCTTGTTAAATAAAGTTACATAAAGAGTAGAATGAGATTTGAAATCAAGTCCCTTGAGGTTGTGGCCTTTAGCGTATTATTCTCGAGAGTCGATAAATTAACGATAATTTAACCACAAATTGTTCATATTTATAAAAAAATATATTTACATATACATGTGTAATAAAAAATAAATAAATAATATTAAAATTATATTTAAATTAAAAGTATTTTCGTTGAGGGAAATAACAAAACTTCCGTTGACCTGAAGATGAAAAATAAATTTTTTTTGTTTTATTTTGAAATAATAATACACAGTTAACATGTCATACAATGAAATATACATATATATATTTTTAGAATAAAAAAAAAAGTTTTAAATGATTGATAGAAAAATCAATAAACAATATAAATATACATCCGGTTATTTGTTGATTTTATTAACAATATTTTTCTTATTAGTAACATTCATTGAAAAACAATTGAATTGTGAATTATAATTAAAATGATTAATAATTTCACCTACCAACAATTTAAATTGTTCAATTCAAATGAAAAGCTAAATTTACGTCCAACACTTTTACAATCGACCCTTCCCCTTCCAACACCCTCATACAATTCTAAAACCTTATGATTGCTTATTTACAAATAGGAAATTTGAAAATATGGAAAATTACTCTTCGTAATATTGCGCGTCGTTATACTTTTAGTGTTAAATTAAGGATAAATATTATGGAAAGAGAATATTTTAAATTTGAAATAAATGACAAATATGAAAATTATATATAAGAGAAATAAATAAAAATTGAAAATGTGAATGAAAATGATGGTAACATTCTATGTTTATTAATCCGGTAGTACATATACCCATATATTTTAGGATATTACTATTTTCCGTAATATTTCAATTGATGATAAAAGCTAATAATTATATAGAAAAAAATAATTAAAAATTATTTATCACAACTGTAAATATAATCTATCAATAATAATGTGAACAATATTACTTTCAAAGTATCTCAACATAAACCAATACGGAAGTGGTTTAGTAACAGACATTTAAAAGACCAAAGATCGGAATTATCCTTAGCTACATATATATATAACCAAATTAGATTTAAATTTGAACTTGTCATAATGAAAGACTATATTGAACAATGAGAGACATTTCTAACTGATATAGATTCACTGTGTCACACATACATGTACTTGTTCATAAATAGATAAACAGAAAATGGACAATTTAGTCTAGTAGAGGTAGCAAACAATACAAATCATCAATTCAAAATGTATAATAAATTAATTTTCAATATATAGATTTAATGAAAATAGAAAATATATATAAATAAATAGAGAGAAAATAAATTATAATAAATAAAAAAAAATCAAGTGCAATACTAAAGGGTTGTTATATTATGATATATAAAGCTAATAGTAAAACAGGTTCATGGTCCAATTGGAATGTAGAATCATACCGGAAATACCGAGTAATGCACCAATCAGAATCTGGGAATAGTTAGGGGCCTTCAAATGATTAGGAATGCACGCAATAACCTCTGATTAATGTGATCGGTGTGTATACTATACTGTAGCTTGGTTTACCCTATACCATCCCTAACATTATACCTATTTCTCTTGTTGTTATTATTGTTACTCTTGTTTCTCTTGTTTCTCTTGTTTATATGCGTAAATGTGCATATATACAAATACAAATACCAATATCAATACAATATTTTCTTCATATATTTTATGCAACATTGTGTATTCACTCTACAATCATCATCTCTCTTTAACATCCCTTACACTGTAAAAATTTTTTGTCAAATTTAAGAAAAAAAATTCTGACAAATAGAACTTTTTGTCTAGGAAAAAAAAACATTTGAAAAAAAACAAAAACGGTTTAATTAAAGAAAAAAATTTGTCTTATGAAAAAAAAAAAAAATCTCGTTTATAAATTTTCAAGTTTTAATAAAAGTATTATAAACATTAGAATAAGCCGAAAAAGATTTCTTTTAAATCACACATATACTTCAATTGAAACAATAAAAGGAATTGGAATAATTTTTTTTTTTCTTATTTAATTAAATTATTTGTCTTGAAAAAAAAAAAAAATTAATTTCTTTTTAGATATATTTATCTTGGTCTGTAATATATTTGGTTTCACTAAAAACAAAAGTGTCTAAATTTTAGACAATTTCGTTTTGCACTATAACATATTTAGTTTTGGTTAAAACAAGATTGTCTAAAATTTAGACACTATAACGTCTTGATCTAAAACATATTTATTTTCATTTAAAACAAGTTTGTCTAAAATTTAGACACTATAGCGTCTTGCTTTATAACATATTTGATTCAAATGATAACTAAATTGTCTAAATTTTAAACAAATTACGTCTTCTTTTGTCAAGTATTTGGTTTCACTAAAAACAAAAGTGTCTGAATTTTAGACAATTTCGTTTTGCACTATAACATATTAAGTTTGGTTCATAACAACATTGTCTAAATTTTAGAGGCTATAACGTCTTTATCTATAACATATTTAATTCTGTTTAAAATAAAATTGTCTAAAATTTAGACAATATTACGTCTTGTTTTGTAATGTATTTGGTTTTGTTTAAAACAAGATTGTTTAAAATTAAAACACATTTATGTTTTGTTTTAAAATCAAACAAGTCTAAATTCAAAAATTTTTTTTTTAAAATATATATAATTTTAGTATGATTCAAGACATGTAAAAAAAACTTTTTTAATAAAAAAAATTATTTAAACTCATAGAATATGGATAATGTTTTATATTATTTTTTATTATATTAATAATGACTATAGAATTAAACGGAATTTTTTTTTTTTTTTTTTCGAAAGTTATATGTCCCGAGGAGGACTCGAACCTATGACTACCTAATTACTAAACGCATATCTCTACCCGCGCGACTATCGGAACGTTATGGTTTATATGAAAAATTTTTTATACATATAGTTTAAGTTGGCCGAGATAAATTAAAGTATCAAAAAATTATTAATTGATATTTTGTAATATTTATGATATATTATTTCTTTTTTCTTTTTTTCTAATCATTTAAAATAATAAGTCCAAAAATATGCGTTATAAATAAAAAGAAAAAAGAAATAATATATCATTAATGAAAAAATATTGTTAAACAATTAAATTATATTTAAATTATATTAGATGATTATAATGATGATGTTTATGAAAATGAAAAACAAATAATTAATAAACAATTCAATTATTTTTAAATTATTAATATTTAATAATAGAGATTAAGTTCTTTCAAAAGAATTATTATTATTTTGTTAAAATTAATTTAATTAATAAGTATATTGACACAATAAACATGAGGCTAAATTAATTTTTTGTATTATTAATTTTATTTTGTATCTAAAAATTTTCCTTGTCCCTTTTTTATTCGAATTACTATTGAATAAATATTACAAAATATCAATTAATAATTTTTTGATACTTTAATTTATCTCGGCCAACTTAAACTATATGTATAAAAAATTTTTCATATAAACCATAACGTTCCGATAGTCGCGCGGGTAGAGATATGCGTTTAGTAATTAGGTAGTCATAGGTTCGAGTCCTCCTCGGGACATATAACTTTCGAAAAAAAAAAAAAAAAAATTCCGTTTAATTCTATAGTCATTATTAATATAATAAAAAATAATATAAAACATTATCCATATTCTATGAGTTTAAATAATTTTTTTTATTAAAAAAGTTTTTTTTACATGTCTTGAATCATACTAAAATTATATATATTTTAAAAAAAAAATTTTTGAATTTAGACTTGTTTGATTTTAAAACAAAACATAAATGTGTTTTAATTTTAAACAATCTTGTTTTAAACAAAACCAAATACATTACAAAACAAGACGTAATATTGTCTAAATTTTAGACAATTTTATTTTAAACAGAATTAAATATGTTATAGATAAAGACGTTATAGCCTCTAAAATTTAGACAATGTTGTTATGAACCAAACTTAATATGTTATAGTGCAAAACGAAATTGTCTAAAATTCAGACACTTTTGTTTTTAGTGAAACCAAATACTTGACAAAAGAAGACGTAATTTGTTTAAAATTTAGACAATTTAGTTATCATTTGAATAAAATATGTTATTAACGAAGAAATAATATTGTCTAAATTTTAGACAAACTTGTTTTAAATGAAAATAAATATGTTATAAAGCAAGACGCTATAGTGTCTAAATTTTAGACAAACTTGTTTTAAATGAAAATAAATATGTTTTAGATCAAGACGTTATAGTGTCTAAAATTTGGATACTTTTGTTTCCAGTGAAACCAAATACTTTACAAAAGAAGACGTAATTTGTTTAAAATTTAGACAATTTAGTTATCATTTGAATCAAATATGTTATAAAGCAAGACGCTATAGTGTCTAAATTTTAGACAAACTTGTTTTAAATGAAAATAAATATGTTTTAGATCAAGACGTTATAGTGTCTAAATTTTAGACAATCTTGTTTTAACCAAAACTAAATATGTTATAGTGCAAAACGAAATTGTCTAAAATTTAGACACTTTTGTTTTTAGTGAAACCAAATATATTACAGACCAAGATAAATATATCTAAAAAGAAATTAATTTTTTTTTTTTTTCAAGACAAATAATTTAATTAAATAAGAAAAAAAAAAATTATTCCAATTCCTTTTATTGTTTCAATTGAAGTATATGTGTGATTTAAAAGAAATCTTTTTCGGCTTATTCTAATGTTTATAATACTTTTATTAAAACTTGAAAATTTATAAACGAGATTTTTTTTTTTTTTCATAAGACAAATTTTTTTCTTTAATTAAACCGTTTTTGTTTTTTTTCAAATGTTTTTTTTTCCTAGACAAAAAGTTCTATTTGTCAGAATTTTTTTTTTACAGTGTAACTCATCCATATAAAATATATATATACCATATCACATCTCTATACTCTCTCGATACAGGAACCGATTTATCTTCACTATATGTAACTCAACAAAATACATGTATATATATATATATATATATACATGCTCATTTGTACATAATATATAGATATAAGAGATTCTATATATCCCTTTTCACCCCCTCATCCTCCTCTTGGTCTTCTAAATTTAACCCCCCTCTTGGTTCTTCCGGTTTTCATTCTCGTAGGAATTTATCGATGCACCTTCAGGGAATAAAAGGGATGATGAGAGAGAGAGAGAGAGAGATGTACTAAATTTTGAATGCATTTATGAATTTGACTAGAGGGCGCTTACTTGTATATGTTTGTTTGGTTTGGTTATATTCATTTGTACATATATAACAATACAATCGCGGGCTTATTAATATCTTGTGTCTCCACTGGTGGCGCTTTGCAAATATATAGGTATTTTGAATGGGAAAATTTGCAAAAGTGAAAAAAAAAAAAGACAAGTAGATGGTGGTTGGGTAAATTTTAGAAGGGGTTAGATACAGATATGAAGTAGATAGGTGGTAAGGGGTTAGAAGAGGTTGAATGCATTTACATAAATACATAACGAAAACGCATACAATGTTAGTACTATGCTGTCAATTTTAGCATTGTGGTTGGGCAATTCTGAGTTATGCCAACGAACGCCATGCTTGTTCTATAGCTCATTCTTCTTTAACCTTCTTCATCATGTATATATTAATACAATATCTCACTCTGTATATATATATATAAATATGTATTATTAATTTTCGACTATATATTCCATAACTTTATCTCTGATTTTGATGAAGATGACGTTGTATGAATTTCATTTAAAATCAATAATACAAATGATTATTTTTTCCTTCAAATTTTTTTATCATATTTTTCAATTTATATTTATTTTTTATTTTTCAATGTAAATACTTAATTTATTATATAAACAAAATTGTTTATTGACTTGAAATATGAAAAAAAAAAAAATTACTACTCGGTTAAATAAAATATTTTTCAGCATCAGCAAGATAAATTTTTTTTTTTTTTTTATTTTCATTTTTGCTCTTATAAATATATATATTTTTATTTATTTATTTATTTATATATATATATGTATTTATTTTGGCTACATTTACAATCTATGTATCTACCACCAACCCCTTATTTTTTCATCCCCTTATACTCTCTTTAAATTTTATTTTCATATATTTTATTTTTTTATCACATTGCAATCGATAACATTAAAATGGTCTGCAAAATTGAATTATTTCTCAGTCGAGTTTCTCATTCTCCTCTGTAAATATATGTATGTATACTAGTGATACATTATAGATTTACATCAAGAGGGAAGTGAACGGATTGAATGAAAAATATAAGGGATGAGTAAGTTAAAATAAGGGGGTGTATACCTGGTGACCATAACGTGCCTTTGACGAACTATCAAAAATTGATTTAATGTACTTGTTTCTTTTCTATCATATATACAAACTAATCGATTGAATTTTTTACATTTTTTTTGAATTTATTTTTGTCACAAATATAAATTAATATCACAAATATTATTATTATTGTCAATAAAATTGAATGAATATTATTTTACTTCCTGATAATATATATTTCTAACAAACTGTCAAATTTCATTACTTCCTTGTTGAATTTTTATTTAACAAAAAAAAATATATATATATTTTCAAATTATTATAAAAAATTAAATATATATTTTTTATTTATTTATTTTTTATTTTTTTAACAAGAAAAAAATATACGAGACGACGCCAAATGCTTTCAATAAAGAACGATGCAATTCTTTTTCATGTTAATATTTAAAGAGGACTCGAAATGGTTTTTGTGATTGTAATATTAAACGACGGGTGCCCCTGTTGCCTAACATCTCTCTCTTTATTTTATTTTATTTTTTTTTTTTTTTTTTTTTATAAATATACTTTTGAACAATTCACATTGCACCATATATATATATACATTTTATATTTATATATATAAAACACATGTACAGAAAAAAAATTGTTCTCTCTTTTTTTTGTCCACTGGGAAATCTTAAAATATAGATATTTTATTCGATTCATATAAATAATATAAATTTTTTTTTAATACCAAACCAATTTATCAGATTTATTTATTTAATTTTTTAATATAATTAAATAAAAAAGTTAACTATATATAAAATTATATATTAATATTTCAATATATATTTAATATCTAATATCTATCAAATTTATTTATTTTTTTTTTGTCATGAAATATATATTAGTTAAAAAAATAAATAAATAAATAAATATTCTAGACATCGTAAAATATAAAGCAGTGAATATATATAAGCTTGTATCATCTTTTTTCGTTTTGTATATATTATATATATATTTTTTTGTTTTTTTTTTTTTTTTTTTTATTATAGTATGTATAAAGATATTAATATTTCCCAGTTTCGTTGGGTAGAATTTTACTCCAGGCGCGCCCCCGGGAAATGGGCGAGGAGGGGCCATGCATGAATCATTTATCAGTCTGGTCGTAGACCGTATATATTCCTCAAACAGAATTTATATATAAAATATAAAATATATATATTATATTATATTATTCTGGCAAAAAGTAAAGTACCAAAAAGAGTACAAAGAAAATATATTGTATACTTTTGTTTTCCTTTTCTCTTGTTCAATACAATTATTAATATAAATATTATTTTTCAATAACGAAAGTCACGTTTTTACTCTGTAGATTTTTAAATATGAATCAATTTTTTTTTTTTTTTTTTTTTCGATTATACATGCAAGTGTATCAGCCATTTTATTGCAATTTTATATTTCATTTTATGAAGCTAAAAATTGAGAGAAAAAAAAGTTTATATATATATGTATAAAAAAAAAAAGAAAAAAAAGAAAAGTGTGGGGGTGCTGATCAAAAGCACTCCATGCCACGGGGATAAAAATATAAAATATAAATTTTTTTTTTTGTTTTTTACATGTATGTATATGTGTGTGTAGAATTTAGGGGTACACATTTTTATATGGCTTGAATTCGTTTGTACGCGATTGCCCCCTGTGTGAATATAAAAAAAAATATATATACAAAAAAATAAATATTAAAAAAAAAAAGGATTATATATGTATGAAATAGAAAGGATGATGGAGACAAAAATAAAATAAAAATTTCCAATTTTTCACCCGCGAATAAAATTATTATTGACGAATGAGTAAGTGAGATGACTGCTGGAGGGTGCAGCTTGTAACCACCCTTCTTTCATCTCACCCTGGTTTTATTTATTTTATATATTTTTTTTTTGAACATTCGGTGATGATTGGTAGTGGTACATGCGTGTCTTTATATATATATATATATGTGAATTTATATTTATTTTTTTTTTTTTATATTGTAAATGTTTGGGGGTGCAATGCTGCATCAGAAAAAACATACACACACGAGGTCCAGCTTTTTTTAATATTTAAAATTTAATTTACAAAATGCCACCACCGCCTGACTCCTGTCTGAATATACGGCATAGCTTTTTTTTTTTTTTTTTTCACCTTCACATTGGGTCCTCATTTTATCACCATGTTTTTTTCATATTCTCCCCTTGATTATCGATTTTTTTTTTTAATTTACTATTATCATTGATACAGATTTTTTTTTTTTTTAATTAATATAAATTTTATCATAAATTTATTTTTATTTTTGTCTTTATACTTGTAAATTTAATAAAAGACACACGAAATATAAAAAAAAAAAAACCTAAAATTGCAGTAGATACCTCAATAAACCACAAAGTTTGCGTGCAACACTTTTTTTTTTTTTTCATAATTTTCTAACTTGCTGTATAAAATCATGTTACACTTTTACCCTCAATCACGCATCTCAACAATTCAAAAAAAAAAAAAAATTGATATATAAAACTCCCCATCAGTAATTTTATTTTTTTATTTCAACTAAATTTTGACAGATTTAAAATGAATAATTATAGTTAAAAGTTTAAAAGGTGCTTGAGATTTAAATGAACCAAGTGTATCTTTAATCGATAAATAAATAAAAAAATAAAAAGATGAGAGGGTAGTTTGATGGCCAGTAGATATTTAGCTTGAATTATATTGGATAAAAGGGATTGAGATAGAAACTGGTTGTGTAAAACCGACATTGCAACACCATATATACCAACCAACCAACCAACCAACCAACCAGCCATACATACCCCTTTTAGTTTTCTACCCCAAAAATATACGATGGCAATGACGAGACAGTAGTATATATATGAGACAACGATACATTGTGATGGGGTTAGGGTGTCGTTACTCGTCTATACAATATACCTATATATATATATACACTTGTATGTGACAAATCCAACAAAAATAATTGTTACTTAGTATATGTGTATGCACATTTATATATATATATATATATTGATGCATTCATCTATACAAACTTATATACAATACGAATCGCGTATTTCCTTCTACACACATTGAAATCAATTATTGTGGTAGTCATGACTACCGTAATGGAGATCTAGATTCTATAGTGAAGGGCATCAACAGGGAAATAGTATACACATACATATAAAGACCCTTTTTCTATGCTAGGTTGACCAAGGTATATTCACTTTGTCTTTCTCTCTTTCACTTTAATATTGACAATGTTGAACGTTATAATACATATTGTACTCAATATATACCACGACGAATCAAAGACCACACCAAAGTGCCAACAAAAGTACTCGATTCCAACATTTAGTTAATTCAAAGTGAACACACAAGAACAAAGAGTGAAAATTGGTACTTGAGTTTGATCAATTTAACCTTTGTCTGTATGTAACAACAATTTATTGTTAAATGTTTATCAATTGATTGATTTGTTTATTTAAATATAAATTTAACATTTTTTTTTTTTTTTTTATTATAATTATATATATTATTTAGACTTTTTTAAAATAAATTTTAATATATTAACTTTTAAGCTGTATATATACCTACATGCATCAACGAGGTTAACATGCGTCTCAGCTTTTAGATGACTTTAATATTGCATGGCATATAATACAGTGTTTATTAATGTTTCTGTATATGTGTACCGCGAAAAAAAAAAATAAAATAATAAAAGGGGATGGATCATGTATGCATCGTGTGAAGGGTAGCTAAAATCACGCGATCAGGAACTATGGTTTTCATGTTATGCACGTGATATATATATATATATATACTAAAAATAATAATAAAAAAAATAAAACAAAGAAAATATAAATATAAATTAACACCCCTATTTTTTGTTAAAATCAAATTTATCGTCGCATTAATAATAAAACTCTATGTGTTTGTTAATTTCTCATCATTTTTGATATATGAATATCAAGTTTATTAATGAATCGAATAATTAGATGGAAACTTGTTTCATAAAATTAACTAAAAACTTTTACTTTTTTATTTTATTTTATTTTTGTTTAATTATTCTTTTGTTTGAAATTTATAAATTTTTTTATTGATCATTTTTATTATTATTAAATTTTAATTATAGTTAAAAATTAAAAAAATTAAATAAATAAATTTTAATGTCAGTTATATAATTTTAAATACGCGAAATGTCCTGTTTATAATTTAATGCATTTTGTAGTTATACCCCAACTGTATTACAAATAAATATATGTACAAGGGTAAATGCATTCCCCTCTAGTATCAGTATGTATTGCAACCCTTTTGTGTATGATGGTGAAAGGATTAAAATGTCGAAGAAGTATTTAAAATAAATAAAAAAATATGGACATTGTCTGTATATGCAAATATATATATCGCAAGTAAAATAAAATAGATAAAAAAAAAAAAAAAAAAAAACAAATACAGAATAACTAGTCAATATATATTTTTACCCTTTATTTTTATATTAAGTTTTTTTTATATTTTTTTATTTATTTTTGCAATTTGTATAAAAAGAAAGAAAAAATATTTATTCACATTTATTTTCATATACCATACAGTGAAAGAATATATTTTTTCAGAAAAAAATATAAATTATATTTTGTTTAAATTTTTTATTTATTTATTTAATGATGATAATAATGATAGGTCAAAAATAAGGGGTAGTTGACCTTACTTTCTCTTTTCTTTTGTCTTTCCTTTCAACTAAATTAAACTGAGTAATTCATGACCAAGTGTACGGGGTGTATTTTCATACACACATCACTCTCATATGTATATATACAGTAGTTTCTTGTTTTATATTGTATAAAAGCTTTATCACTTGGTGTATTCATATATGTATGAGAATATTTGATCATTTCACGCACCAACCCCTGTATATACCTATATCTTTGAGTGTTAATTCCGGGATCGTTAACATCACTGATAGTAATGGGGTAGGTAAGTTTTTTTTAGCAAAAATTTTAAAAACAAAATTTATCAAAATTTTTATAAAAAAATAATAATAATGATATTAATAAAATTTAAATTTATGATAAAACTTTTTTAACATATTTTCTTGATAATTTTAAACACAAGTTTTTCATATAATTTTTTGTCATATTTTTTTTTTTTTTTTTTGATAAAAACAAATTATAATTTAAATATTTAAGTAAATGTGTTTCAATGAGATATTATATAAATAAATTTTAAACTTAAAAATTGAAAAAAAAAAAAAAAATACATTTTATTACATCGTAAATTAAAACTTTATAATTTATTATTATTATTTTTATAATTTAAATAAAAAATTAATTTTTAAAATTACTAAATGACTATAAAAACAATGTTTTTTACACCTAATTTTTTATTTTTTATTTTTAAATTTTTTATTCTTTCAAATATTATCTCGCGTGTTTTGAATTTTCATCACCTATGTGTCGCGTGCTTATTTTAAAATTGTGGGTGAGAATATATAAAAAAAAAAAATAAGGAAAAAAGTAAGGAAAAATATACATATAAAGTTGAAAAAAAAAAAAAAAAAATTAGACACAGTTTCTCCCCTTTACTTAAATTTGCGTGTTGAGTCTATTAATTTGATCCACTGGCATTAATTACAATTGGCAACCCTTTATAACTCATACATGAAAAATAAAAAAAATAAATGTACCAAAAGGTGGGGCTATCAAAAAATTTGATTTATTTATAAAAAGAAAAATTATTCAAAAAAAAAAACAACAAATAAAAATAATATTTAATGAAAAAATTGAAATAAAATAATAAAAGAAAATTTTACATAATTGATATTTGGCAAAAATTATCGAGTCTTATCACGAGACCTTTCGAGACCACGACAATAAAATAATACATCATTTGATCACGATAACTTATTTATATAATTTTACTATTTTAATATATATATAAAATCAATTAACCCTTAAATTAAATAGTTAAAAAAAAATAAATGACAGAGAATTTTTTAATAATTTTTTTTTTTTATTAACTAAAAAAATTTCTCTATAATCGACATTACAAGAGACCTGTATGGTAGTATTCATTCAGTAAAAAAAAAAATTGTTTGAAGTCAAATCGACCCTTCATCAAAAACCACCCTTGAAGGTCCCACCGCGACAGATAACACACTTGTGTCTCGCTTCACCTCTCATGCACAACCATCAAACTCTTTTCTTCTTTGTATCATTTTTTTTTAATTTTTTTTTTTATTTCTTTTGTCCTTCATCCCTTATTTTACATTATCATTATTATTTTTTTTTTCTTCTATTCTATTACATCCCTCAATCGTACATCCCTCATTTACCATCGAACAATTGCAACTAATCATTTGACTTGATTAGCCTTTTTTTTTATATGTAAAACTTTTATTATAAAAAAAAAAATATATATATTATCAAGAATTAACAATAAATATATGAGGGTCCGGATCGTAGAACCCTCTTAGCGCTCGAGCCACCGTAAATGCAGTGTTGTACATGAGTAAAAATTTGAAAATTTAAAATTCCGAAAAAAAAAAAAAAAAAATACCTTATTAAATAGAATGAAAAATTACATTTTTTTGCCGATATACTTTTTTTTCTATGACCTTTAGATAATGAGATAAAAAATAAAAAATAAAAAAATTTTAAACTCAAAATAGGTACTTTTTTAAAATGTAACTCGTGATAACTTGGTCAATTATTAATGAATTTCTTTGAAAATTGATAAGTTGATCAAATACAGTTTACCGATAATATTAGCAATAATAAAATTTTATTTTACTCATTTTGTTTATTTATATTTATTGTTTATCTGATCTTGGTAAAAAAATACGTTTGTCAGACTTTGATATTAAAAAGTATCGAAAAAATTTTGGATTTTATAAATATTTAAGCGACGTATTTATTTATTATAGTTTCAAGAATATATATACAAATTTTTAAATTTTTTTATTAATAAATGAACGAGTTATTAATTAAACAATAAAGAGCGCGCACCACCGTCATTGCGTCAATTGTTACACAGAGTAACAATATACAGGACACAGCATACTGGATCTTTGACGCAATGACGGTGGTGCGCGCTCTTTATTGTTTAATTAATAACTCGTTCATTTATTAATAAAAAAATTTAAAAATTTGTATATATATTCTTGAAACTATAATAAATAAATACGTCGCTTAAATATTTATAAAATCCAAAATTTTTTCGATACTTTTTAATATCAAAGTCTGACAAACGTATTTTTTTACCAAGATCAGATAAACAATAAATATAAATAAACAAAATGAGTAAAATAAAATTTTATTATTGCTAATATTATCGGTAAACTGTATTTGATCAACTTATCAATTTTCAAAGAAATTCATTAATAATTGACCAAGTTATCACGAGTTACATTTTAAAAAAGTACCTATTTTGAGTTTAAAATTTTTTTATTTTTTATTTTTTATCTCATTATCTAAAGGTCATAGAAAAAAAAGTATATCGGCAAAAAAATGTAATTTTTCATTCTATTTAATAAGGTATTTTTTTTTTTTTTTTTTCGGAATTTTAAATTTTCAAATTTTTACTCATGTGCAACACTGCATTTACGGTGGCTCGAGCGCTAAGAGGGTTCTACGATCCGGACCCTCATATTTGCAAATAAAAAAAAAATTTCTTATTATTGAAATTAGATTAAATCAGTACTAATGAAGTAAAAAAAATTGATTGCCATCATGTGCGTGTTAAATATATACCACACCTTATTTTTAAACAATACAATAATAATAAAAAAAAAAAAAAATTAAATAAATATAAATAAATTAAAATACAAAAAATAAATAAACATAATAATATTTATGGTGACTTGAGGCTAGTTCATTGGGTGTGGCAAATATCGATAACCAAGATATTCTAAAATTATAAAATTGACCAAATCTCACCCCCTACCTCTCATTCATCCCTCTCTTATATATATATATATATATTTCATTTGAATAAAAAATATATTCTTTTTTTTTTTTTTTTTTAGACATATAATATATTTTTATTTATCATCTGCATGAAACCCGAGTTTACGTGGACTTAACAACCCTTCATTGGCGCACCCTCAATACCACCCAATCGAGTTACACCCTTTATTCAAATTATTATTTATAATCATACATGAACCATTATTAAAATAAAAAAATATATATATATATATATATATATATTCAAGTTGTCTGCTGATCTTAATTAGAGGGATAAATACAACACATGGACAAAAAATTAAAATTAAAATTAAAAAAATTAAAAAAGGGTGAGTCTATATGCATATTTTTAATATTTGCATTAGATTCATATATATTTTAAAGAAATAAAAAAAAAAAAAAACAAAATTTATATTATTTTTTTAAAATTTTTTTTAACGGGGTGAATTTGGACATGTGGTTATTTGTTGGATGAAAAGTAGTAAACCTTGTCGAAAGATTAGAAACATACATTGCAAAAAAATATATATACATTGTCCAAGTAATTTTAGTTGGGTATAATATCTCACCATTAGTTTATGTAATCATCCCTTATACATGTTTATAAATATATGTACGCATTTATATAGTCATGGTGTTACACATCCGGCTAGGACCTTAATGCTTTATAATTTACAACAAAAAAAAAACAGTAAAATACTACCCCTTTTTAAAAAAAACCTCCTCTTCTTTAAAAAAAAAAAAAATAATATATATATATAAACTAAAATTACTCTTTGTAGTTTTAATATATTTTAAAAAATTAAAGACTTCAATAATACCACCCATCAACACATATGTCATATGCCACATAATACAATAAAATAATTTATATATTTTTAAAATAAAATTTATTATATAATTTATATTACAAAAATGGAAAATTTATTTATCTATTTTTTTTTTTTTTCAACCCTTAATATTTAACTGACTATATTTTTATTTTCTATGACATCACTGATCATTATTTGTAAAAAAAAATTTATATTACTCTTTTTTTTTCAAAGATTGAAATGAAATTTTTTTTAATTATTTGGATATTTTGTGCTTAATCGTTGCACTGAGAGTTACTCAAAATTTATCCCTCTTTATATTTTTATTATATATATATTGTTTATTGTTACCCCACGTATGATGAAAATATTAAAAAATTCTTGTTATACTAAAACAAAGTGAATATACAACGAAATGATTTTATATCTTTTTAGTAAACAAAAAATGTTGGGAATTATATGTAAGCCATAAGACACAGACAAAAGAGAAAGAATACATCTCTTGTTGGTTTTATATCAAAAAAAAAAATGAAAAATATAAAAAAAAACGTACTAACGTATATACTTTTAATATTTTTTATGTAAAATTTTTAAGCTGTCATCGACGCCCTCCACATAGTTTTTTATTTTTTTAATTTTTTTATTCATTTGTTTCGGTAGCTATTGCCATTTATATCATGATTTTTTTTTATATATAGATATTTTTTTTTGTTGTTAACCCTTTGTATATAAATATATATTTGTACAACTCTTAACCCTGTCTAATGCATTTTGTAAATATGAAAAAAAAAAAAAAAAATCTCAGATAAACTTAAATATATTTATTTTAAAAAAATATATAATTTAATTTTCTTATTAAAATTTTAAATTATTATTTAGCTCTTATTTATTTTTAATTTATTTTTATGATAATAATTAAAAAATAATTAAAAACTAGCAAAAATTAATTAAATTTTTCTTAGAAAAACAAAAAAATAAAAATAAATTCTGTAATTAATTATTTTCTAGATTTTAAATATTTACTTCGTAGTACTTTTTTTTATTTTTTAAATTAATTTAGTAAATTGTTTCAATTTAGAGAAAGATAATTATTTTTAGGTCTTAAATAATTATTTATTATTAATTTTCTAACAAATTTGTATCATTTTCATCATTAATATAACCACCGAAAGATACAAGGGTATAAAATATTATTTATTTAAATATTTATATATTAATATTGTGTAGATGATTCATGAACACGATGAAAACAGTCTATCCACAATGTTTCGTGATGCATTGCAATATTTCATATCGTTTTTCGAATCATTAGCGTGTTGTTTAACTTACATAAGCAAAAAGGTCTTGACTGCCAAGAAAACAACGACTTTAATGTATCCACAATTTTCCAGTACTGTCTTTCCCTAACATTTATTATCTTTTTTTTGTTAATTTTTTAACCAACAAAATCTTGAATATAAAATTTTCATAAAAAAACAAAAAATAAAGTAAAACATATATGTGGTCTCAATCTTGCCAATAGCTGCCTACTTATTCCCACGATATTTATCACTAAAAAAAAAAACAACAAGTATTTTTAATTTTAATTTTTTTTTTTTTAAATTGCAAGAAAATTTTTAAAACTTGGTTATTTATTTATATAAAAAAAAATACTTTTAAATATATATATTTAAAAATTTTTTTCATTATTTATTTTACCCTTTTTAGACAAAAAAATTATAGTATATATTTTTGTTAGTAAAAAATATCCATAATCATTTAGAAATGGTAAAGAGAGAGAAGTAAAAAAAATTTTAAAATTTACTGGTTAGAAAGAAAGGGTGATATAGAAAAAAGCAAGATAATATTGTAGGCAAATTTCGCAAGCAAAAGTTTTCAGTGTGAAAAACGAAAAACTCTTGCTAATGGGTGTTTTTCTTAGTGAAAATACTTTAGAAAATATAGTGGGGTGTGTTGAATAAAAATGAAAATAAAAATATAAAGTTTTTTGTTAAGTATAAAAAAAATATTCATGAGAAAGAGAGACATGTATAAATAGATGGTTGATAGGTGTAAAAAAAAAAATAAAAAATAAAAAAAAATGAAAAGTAAAGAAATAAAATTGGTGAAAGATAGAAAAAAGAGAATGGGGTTGTAATTTGCAACTATTAAGCGGTACCTACCTACCCCATCGCCTTTAAAATATATTTTTTTTTATATATACTTTTTACTCATCCCTTATTTAACTATATACATCTTAAAGGACAAGTACTTTTTTTCCTTCCACAATATCAAACTTGAAAATATAAAAAAAATAAATAAAAATAATCAAATTTTTTTTTTTTTTTTACTCTGCACATATCTTTTCATCGTAACAAAGACAAATAAAGCTTAAAAAAAAATTAACCAAATGAAAATAAAAAATTAAAATAATAGACAAGAGATACTTGAAAATTTTTTTATTCTTATATATATTTAATATATTTTTTTTAATCACTTATTTCTTGACTTTAATATTAAGTTCATTGACCTCTCAAACTTTGTATATATATTTTTTTAAATTTAAAAAATAAAATATTCTTCAACAATGTTAACTAAAGAGTTTTATAATTATACATTAAAGCTTAAAATTTATTGGTTAGATGTTGTTCATAAAAGAGGGATGAGATGGGTGATACTCTGACTAGTATATCAAGATAATATCCTTCCATTGGTTGATTTTGAATATAATATAGCTGGATAGAATGTATTGCAATTCACTTGATTTGCATTGCATCAGTGCCACTGTAATTTCACCTTTTGAATTTTTCATCTCACTCATATACATATAGGATACATAAATGTGCATGTTTACATAGACACTGTGTAATTTCTCTCTTTATTCATTTCATCTCATACTTTATCAACAAACATACATACATATATTGACCAGGCAATCACAAGTGCAACACACTGTCTAGTTTTCTTTTTTTTAAATTTTTTTTTCTCCTCAATATCAGTTGCACCATACACATTTATGATTTTGTGTTTGTTCATAATGCATATATATATATATATATATATGTGATATATACTCATACATGTACATTGCTGACCAACCCCTTCAACATCCCTCAATATCTTTGTAACCCTTTTTTAGTTTTAACAACCCTCAATGTTTTATCCACAGCATGAAAATACTCACGCATGCAAATCCAGATTTATAAATTCCATTTCTATTTTGGCACGCGTATCTATCTTTAGCAATTTTTTTTTTGTTTTTATTTTATTTTTAGTTCAAGTCCAAATAAAAATTTGAAAATCATTATATATATTTTATAAATTTTCATCTGACAATATAAATATTTTTTAATTAATTATAATTTATTATTTAAAAAAATTAATTCCAAATATATAAATTAATATAAATTTATATATGTAATCAAGTTTTATATATTTAAGTTTTAAAGTTTCTTGGCAATATATAACCACAATATATTACTAAAATTTTAACACCAAATAATTTTCTATTTTTTGTATATATATGTATGTATTTTCTTCTACCCTTACCGACCTCGAGAATTAGCGGCTTTCAAACTTGACTATACGGCTGCTGTTCTCGATGGTACTTCATATACACAGTTGCCAAGTGACGTATTATAATATTTCATCCCCCTTTTACCCGCAAGACTGGTGCACGTTTATATGTCTCTGCAACCCCCAAATATATATTTACTCATTTCTTGTATCTCTCTCTCTCTCTTTTCATCACGCATTTTCGCTTTGTCTATATATAAATATATACATGTACAAACCATCTTTGGTATATATATCTAGTTACTCTTGTGCATTGTTAGATCACATATATATATATATATATATAAATGGAAAACCGAGAATAGGTAGGAGTAATATTGTTAATTCGCGTGTGTTTGAGTTTCGAAGGGGAGAAAAACCACCCTAATATATTCGTAAGCTCAAATACAATATACAGACTATAACAAAAGTATCTTAAATTAAATGCTATTATTATTTATATATTTTATAATTATCATTTTAAAAAAAAAAAAAGTTTTTAAATATTTAAATAATGAAAAATTATAATTATATTTATTGGTATTTTATATAAATGTAAATTAATTAATTTTATTCATTTTATTTATATTTAAAAGATAAAAAAAAAAAAATTTTTAAATAATTAAATTTAAAATTTATTTATCAACTTTATCGAGCTTTTTTTTTTTTAATATATTTTAATTTTGAAACGGATGTATCAATTATATCGATAATTAAAAAAATAATAAAACAAATTTTATATTTTCTAAATTATCAATAATTCAAGAAAAAAAAAAAAACGAGCTTTTTATATATAAAATTTTTAAATATTTAAAGCTTTTTTTTTTTGTATTTTTTTAAAATCTTACATAGTTTAATATAAAATAATATTTAATTTAAAATTAAAATATAAATTATCCAAAATTATATTTAAATTAAAAATATATATATATATTAATAGTCTTGTTTAATTAAATATACAATTTGCCTACACAATTGTATTGTTCTGGTTGGCTAATATTCAAGATGGCCGACAAGTTGCATATATGTATATATATTATATACTAAACCCAATATTAACAACTTGGCTTTTCTCTCTGCTCTCTTGCTCCATCAAAATCACCAATTTATCTGTTTCATACTCTCATCCAACAACCACCCTTTAGTTTCAACCACCCATCTCTCTACAACAGACTATTTAACTATTACAATTTTCCTATATATATAATATAAATACAAATACATGCGTATAAGCATGTCGTTTCCCTCAGTTTCCCTTATAGTAGTCTATAACTACTCAATATTAACAACCCATTGGAGCTTGAGTTTCTTGTACATATATATATCTTGTTGTTGTATATTATAAATTAAATATACATCTAGATATTATATATATAAATACATACTCACTGACAATCCAGATTAATATATATATATATTTTTCATATTTTCATAATACATATTGACAGCTTTAATAATATCACTGACATATAATTAACATTAATTTATTTTTACTTAAATTAAAAAAAAAAATATATATCTAATTATTATTAATATGATGCCAAAGATTTTATCATTTTCATAAAATTAATTTCTTATATATGTATATTATGTAATTATTTATTTTTTATTTTCATAAATTATTTTAGTTAATAAATTATAAAATTAAGTGGCTTTTAAAATAATCAAAAGTGACAGCTGTCGCTGGCTTTCATCGTGACAATATATATTTTTTTTTTTTTTTAATATGTATGTATTTAATTTATTTTATATATTTTTTTTTTTTTTTCGCTTTATTTTTCACGTAAAATGGCATAAAATGTAGATTAATATAAATATTCATAAATACCATAAAGTTTATGTCACGTTGCCCGGAAGAAATGTGAAAATAGCGAGGGTAAAAAAAAAAATATATATATATATATATAGAAAGAGGCAATTTAAAAAAGGGGTGGAATAAAAAAAGGATGTCAAATCGCATTCTTATTTCTCGTTAAAAAACCACCCCTTTATTGTACGAGCTCTTAACACTGGTCTAAACGTCTGTTTTTTTTTTTTTTTTATATTTTTATTTTTATCTACTAATTTTTTTTGTTCTTTTTTTTTAATTTTTATTTTAAACCCCCTTTTAAGATAAGACGAATTACCCTCTTTTTTTTTTTTCTCCATAAACGTCAAATAAGACTGTGCAAATAACCGGTAATATTTTATGTTTTTCATATTTTATATACCCCCTTGTTTATTATTTTAATTTAACTTTTTTTTTTTTTTTTTTTTATACGTAGTGTATTTTTCTGGTTTACTTTAAAATCGATAAATGATCAACTATGTGTATGCATAAATGTAACAAGTCACGTTTACATTCCACTGTGTATTAACGTTATATTTTTAATTTTATGACATTTAATTTTCTGGCGTGTTGTGTGATTTTTATCAGACGATTAACGCGACGGGTTACACGTGTCGCGTCAACGTTTACGCCTTGTTGAACATTTTGCTACCCTTTAAAGTAAAAATATAAAATATATATATAAAAAATAAAAAAATAAATAAATAAAAAGGGTTAAAAGATAAAAAAGGGTAAAGTTTAATAAATAAATATAAAATATAAGAAATTATATTTTGATAAATTTTTTTTTTATTTAAAAAAAAAAAGCAAGATTTCCGGATTATCATTAACACAACCGGAAGTCAATGAATACAGTGGTTTATACTGGTTAACAAAAAATAATACAAAAATGAGAAAAAAAAAATCATAATATATAAATAAATTAGGGGATGGTTTTTCTCGCTTGATTTAACCACAATCATTGTTTGTGGTTTTTTAACACTCATTCTTTTTATTCCTCTGGGCAATAATTTCAAACAAACACAAAGTTAAATTCATTGAAACATGCGAATGTAATGTGGCTACTTTACCTATACATAAATGAAAAGGGTTACCTTAAATTTATCAGCTCTTATTCGTTTCATATTTGGCACGTGCCAAAATAAAATTTAATATATATATATATATAAATAAAACAACATTTTGATTAAAATAATTTTTTAATTTTTCGTATAATAAAAATGTTATTTAAAAGTTTATATGTATAATCTGTTGTTGCCACAAAATCCGTTTGAATTGTACATAATTTTGGGTATCGGGTGTCGAAAGTACCAGTCACTTGTGTATATGGTATATAAAATGTTGACCCACTCAGGGGGTGGTAAATGAGAGAGTGGAGATTTTGGAATTTGGAATGAGAAATAAAGAGAGGTGTGGATAAACTGTTGGTGGCCATACGCTCATTTGCTTGTCCACCACGTATACGAGGGTGTTTATAACACGATGAAAACTATACACACATGTTGTTGCGAAAATTTTTGGAATGGGGTTAAATGGAAAAGCGAGTGGAAAAGCAGGGTATTTAACAACCTTTTGCGTATGTATTTTGTTGGGTCAATCGTTCACGTGTGGTAAAACAATTTTCACATTTGGTCACTTTGCTATCTAATTTTTAATTTATTTATTTTTTTTTTTTAGTTTTTTAATATGTATTATTATTACATATACAACTGTTGATAAATTTTTATTTTTATTATCAATTTATTTAATTATTATTATTATAAATTTTTTTAACAAATATTTTTTAAATAGTCAAAAAAATATAGTTTATTAATAAAAAAAAAAATACAAAATGTTTATTGCAGTGCGTTGCACAAATTGTCGTTTTTATTTGTAAGGGTTTTTTTTTTTATTACGTTATATTTTTTTATTTATATGTATACATATTTCATGAATGTATATTTTTTTGTCTATACATGAACCAGAAAATAAAATAACAAATACATTGTAAATCATTCGACAAGAATTGGTAATTTTTTTTTATTTTCGAGAGGATGTATTTTTTTTAATCCCCTAGTTTTATTTTTTTTTAAATAAAAAAAAAAACCATTGTAAACGATAAAAAACCTATACACAATTAAAAATCAAATAATACATTGTCTAATAAAAATTGTATTTATTTTTTGTTACAGGTAAGTTTCAAGGTTCACTAAATTAAAAAAAAATACGTTAATTATATTGGGGAAGTCAATTGCAGAGTAAAACAAAAATAATTGCAAAGTCGATGTGTAAAAATCCAACTAAAAAAAAGGCCAAGTACATAAAAAATAATAATAGTAATAATTCTTTAAAAAAAAAAAAAAAAAAAAAAAATGCATGTGGTTATAAGAGAGTGCAAGTATATAAAAATCGTCCCATTACCGGAAGTTCCTTGCCGTTCATTTGCCCCGGCGGATCTTGAGGCACTTCCTGACTCCCGGCTATTACCCACAGATATCATTATATATATCCCCAAGGATACAATGACATCACCGTGTGGCTACTCAACATTTTTACCACCCTCTTAAAAATATAACATCACAATACGCAATCCACCTATTTTACCATCATCAACCCTTGCATATCATCTTTTATCATCAAAATCCAAAAAAGAAATAAATAACTCTTTTTTCTTTTTTTTTTTTATAATATATTATTCATCTTGTTTTTCTTTTGCAATATTTAAAAAAAATATTCGATACATGAAACAAACAATAACAGATCAGTCTCATTAACAACTTATCATCATCAAAAATAAAAATAAAAAAAAAAAGCTGCTTTTTATTTCAAAGCCTGCAGTTACAACTTGCAAAGCTTTTTTTTTTTTTTTTATCAAGACACATTATTTTTTTTTTATTTTCTATGATTTTTTTTTTTTTATTCTTTACAATCAGACATTCGTTAGCTTCTTTTCACTGCACTTGTATTCTTTGTTTCTACGAATATTTACTTCTATATGTATAAATTTTTTTTTTTTTTTTTTTGTATTTATCATTTGTTTTTGTCATATTTTTCTGTCGATTTAAACATGATGTATAACACATGGTTTTCTATTATATTTTATCAATAGACTTGAATAAGCTTTTCCACTCGAAACCTCACTTATTATTTTCTATCAATATATATTGTAAATATATATATTTATAGAAAATTATTTTGTATTCTTTAAAAGGCCACGAAAAGGGCTGATACGAGGACCAACAAGTCATTTTACGATGAAAACTTTGTCTTGTCTATGTATCTAGATATTTACTATTGTATTCAATATTGAATATAACAATGAATATGTAAATGAGGGTGAGTTTTGTCTCGTTACTTATCACCCATATGAGAGTTATATAGGGGTGGGTTTTTATACTGAATATATTTACTTATCGATAAATGCTATTGATATATTTTTTTTATAATTAATTTTCATTTTTTTTTTTTTTTCAATTTAATAATATTATCTTTGACACGAAAATTTAATTTTATCTACACGTGTTTTTACAAAAAAATAAATAATCTATTATAACATTGTAATTTATTTGTATAAATGTTGGCCTAAATTAATCCAACACGTCAAATATTTTATTATTAATATATAATTTTTTGTTTTTTTTTTTGTTAAAAATGGACATGACCATTTTTACCTTTAACCCTTATATATATATCAAATTTAAACTTAACCTACTATATTTACAATTTTATTACTTTATTTCTTTCCTTATTTTGACTACCCTAATCATTATTTTGACTGTATTTTTTAAATAACCTCACGTGATTTTATATATAACAAGCCTGAATCGTTTTGCATAAAATTTTATTCATATAATCTGAAAAATCTTAATATTAACTGTAATTTAGAGCTCACTACATTTTCATCCTCTTTTATTTGTATATTTTTTTCTTTTTCATTCAAATTAACCCCTTATATTTATTGCTAATTTACTATTTTTCTTCAATTGACCAATTCACTTTTATAAGTTTATTTTGTGTCTGACTATATATTGACCTTATTCCCTTAAATTTAAATGTCTTAAATTTTATGGTTATTAGTATTTTATTTTTGACAGGTAATTTTAATTTTTTTTTTTTAAATTATTGACTTGGTCAAGTTAATTAAACACTTTTAGATAAAATTTAATATTATTTAAAGATTTAAAAAGTTTATTTGACAGGTCAAAATTAAGTTGAAAAATTTTCACATCACGTTTTATAATATTTCCTTTTTTTTTTTTTTCTTTTTATTATCTTTTATATTTTTCATGTTTTTAATACAACACTTTTCAAAGAATTAGTTAAAAACACATGAATCACAATTTCTTGAATTAATTTTTAATATAAATATATATTTTATATATATTTTCTTTCATTTTATTTACCCCCTGAGTAAACTAAGACGAATATAATACCCCAGTTGATTGGCAATTTAGCTTGAGATTGCCAGAGAAGGCGTGTCTTTTCAGTATTAAAAATAAATAAACATAATAAATAAATAAAATATAAATAACAACAATAAAAAATAAATTTACGAGATATAATAAAATAAATAAAGAATAATTGAAAAATATATATAAATAATAAAATACAACACAAGAGATGAAATTATATTAAAAAAATTTATTTTTTATTTTTTTTTATTTTCATATATAAGAGTAATATTTTTTAATAATAAAAATGAAAAAATTTAATATTAACATATATTTGTTTAATTATCACAAATGGATATAAATTATATCATATATTAAAACCATTATTTATTATTTTTTTTTATTTTTATTTATATATATTTTTATGCTACTAATTTTCACACTTTAATTGTCGTGCTCATTTTACGTGATTGTGGGTGGTTTGAGGGTAGTAAAAAGGGAAAAGTATATGAGTAGGTAGATGAAAAACGAGAACCGATAAATTTTGACAGTATTCTGTCTATTGCATTGCAATAATACCAGACCATATATTAAAGGTATACAAAATGCCAAAATACAAGGGCAAAGAGAGGGTTAAAGGGAGGGTGGTGATGGTGGTGGTGGTGGTGTATATATTCTATTTATATACTGGTGCTTTTGTATAGTTTGTACAGTAACATATTACGAATTAATACCAACTGCTACAGTGAAATATTACTACAAAATACTGACCGTTATTTTAACCCCCTGCTATCATCTACTACCCTCCCTTCATCCCTTTCATTTTATTTTCTTTTTTTTATATATATATACAATATACACAACACCTACAGTGTCGACTGAATCCTCATATTTTTTTATTTTTTTATTTATTTATTTATTTATTTTTATTATTATTTTTTTTTTTAACCAGCAAATTGTTACGTTTCTTTTTGAATTTATTTGATATCGAAAATCGCTGCTATACCACGTTGATTGGACTTTTTTCCAATTTTTGTATTTATTTATTTTTATGGTTTTTTTTCATTTTCATGCTATATGTATTGTTTATTTATTTTTATTATTAGTATTTTGTATTTTTTTTTTTTTTTATCTATTGGAAAAATAAAATTACAAACGGTATATTTGCAAGCCACTTGTCGGTGGTTTTTTCACTTCGTTTGTCACGAATTATCGCTTGATTTTGCAATTAAAATTATCAGAATGAATAAATAAAAAAAAAAACTTAAATTTTTTGTCTTAATCAATCTGCTCATTATGTTAATTGTTTTTTTTTTTTTTTAATTTTTTTTTATTTTCTTATTCATAAAATAGAATTTAAAATTTTATTTTTAATTTTCAATTTATTTTTGTCTCATTAAAAATGCTTTTATAGCACCTTCCTCATTTTTAATTATTATTATTATTTTATTATTATTTTTTTTTATTACATTAATTGCTGATGGCAATGATGCGGCAATTATTCTTTTTGCTGTGGCGTTAAAACATTTATTCACATTTATCATGTGTATATGCTTTTTTTTTTATTTTTATATTTTATATATTACTTTATTATTTTTTTTATTTAAAAAAAAAAAATATATACATATATATACATTATTTGAACGTGAATAATTGTGAGGAGGATGGGTCAAATGCCTTCGAGGCAAATTAAAAGTGTGAATTTTGACACAAAATGTGCAATGGATATATTGATTTTAATCACCATCATATACTGATTAACCGCAGGGCTATATTTTGATGTATTAAAATGTACATTTTTTAAATATAAATATTACATTTTTTTTAATTATAAATATTATATTTTTAAACAATGAATTTTATTTATTAAATATTTTTATTGATTTTTATTTTTATTTTTATTTATTATTATGGTCATTCGGTATTTTTATAGATTTAAAATAAAAATGTAAAATAAAAAATTATACATGGATGAATAGTTGTGAGGGAAAAACATCAGGAAAAACACTCGTCACCATCATGACAGGATAATTTATATATATATATATCCAGTGAATGATGTGTGGCCCACAGGATCCACGACAACACCACAAATAAACCACATTCACATTTCAACATTTGCGTGATTTTGATTTAACCCCGAAACTCAATAAACTCATTTTCATTCAAATTTTAATATATAAAAAATATTTCAATATCAATTATTATTTTATTTTTATTTTTAAATATATATTAATAATAAATTGACAATTTATTTTATCTATTATTTAAATAATTTAATTGTTTTAAAATTAAAACAAAAAAAAAAAACAAAAAATTGATAAAAATATCGTATAAAATTCGTTAAAATTTTAATTATCTTTTTAAATTTATTTATTTATTTATAAAGCACAGAATATTGTTCAATTTATTTATTTATTTATTTATTTTTTTTATAATGAAAAAAAAGAAATTGTTTGAAATTTTAATGTAAAGCTTTTTGGACTGAATACACCCGAGGATTGATCTGTCTATATTATATATATATATATATATGAATATTTTTTTAACGTTTATAAAATCCGATATTTAAAAATTAATCTCTTCCGCTCGCTGTTCAATGCGATTCCAATTTATTAAATCCTTTTTTTTTTTTTTTTTTAATATATTTTTTTAATTTTATTATTTTTGTTTTGTTATAAAAAAAATTTTTTTTTTCTTTATATTTTTTACGTATTGTTGATGGCTAACTAACTGCCCACCATGTCAAATAATAGATTTTTTAATATAAAAATAAATTGATAGAAAATATCATGAAAAAAACTATTTAAAATTCAATTTTTTTTGTATTTTTTATTTTTTTTTTATTTCTGAATATTGAAATTTTTTTTTATTCTGACTACTTTTTGAATGAAAATTGATGCTTTGCGAATGTTCACATGTATTTTTGAGTGTCATGCACTTTTGGGAGTTCCTCCAAGCTGAAAACATGACCCAAGTCACTTTACTCATGTCCATTTATATTTCATCCCCTTTCTGATCGGTTCAAAATTTTTTTTTTTTTTTTTTTTTATCTTTCTCATTTAAGTATACTTTTTTTTGTTCATATTTTATTGTTTAATAAAAATATATTCAACCAATGTTTATTTTAATATTAATTTAAAAAAAAAATTAATTTTTTTAACCCTTTTTGTGGTTTGTGTATATTTGTTATTAAAGGGGTTGAAAATGTGAATTTATTAATATTTATTTATTTATATTTTCCACAATTTTCATCAGTGGTTTTTGTAATTTTACACAAATAAAGTCAAATTGTCATTATTGAATATAAATATAATATTGCGGTTTTTTTTTTTTTTTTGTATTTTTAATATTTTTTATTATTCAACAAAACAAGAAATGAGAAAATATTTATTTTACTCGTTTCGTATCGTTCACTACCCCGGGCAATTTATTGAAAGAAAAAATAACAAAATAATTCAACGAAAAAATTGTTTTTTAATTACTATATTGCAAATCAATCATATATTAATTTAAAATTAAAAAAAAGAAAAAATAATTAAAACAAATTGTCCTCTATATACATTTCAAGTACATTAAGCTAGAAAAAATAAAAAAAAAAAAAAAAGTATTTGTCAAGTTTCTCAAAACCTACAAAGAAATCTTAGATTATAAAAAAAAAAAAAAAAAAAAAAAAAAAATTAAACAAGCCATTAATTGACTGTGTAAAATCGTTTGAAAAATTCCGCGACAGTCATCATAGTGACAAAGAATAGAAGAGAATGAACGTGTGGTAGTTGAAGCTGAGAGGCCTTTTCCGCAATATGCAAAAAATATATAAAAAAAAAAAATAAATAAAAAGCATGTACAATTTCGGTCATCGTGAACAAAAAAAAATATATAGGTATAACAAAACTTTGTGCGAGCAAAAGATAAAAAAAGGGGTAAAAAAATGATAGTAGAGTAGAAAAAAGTGTGACGATAAAAAAGAAGAAAAAAAAAGACAGGGTTAAAAAAAAAATAAAAATAAAATACGGGGGTAAACTGATGGAAGGTGAAAAGAGGGGTAAAAAATCTCACGAAGCTTCAAGTATTTTGCCCTTTGATGTACGACCTGCCCCAAACTCAGTATCCACCCTGACGTTCCCCAAGTGGGTAGTTGGCATCAAAGAAAGTGCTCCAAGAGGACGATGCGCTCATGCCTTCTCTATATCTCGAGCGTGCTAACTTTCTTTTGAGCGAAAAGAACTAGAGGATGAGTTTTTAAAAAAAATATATATATACATTTATGAACAAAAAAAAAAAAAAAAGGCAGAGAAATAAAGCGAAAAACACAAATTAAAATTAAAAAAATAAAATCAACAATGACACGTACAGATTTATTTTATTTTTTTTTTAAATTTTATTTATCAATAAAATAACAATTATTAACATTAAAATTATATAATTTATTGATAAATTAAATTTATTAAATACAACAAAATAAAAAATTGATTTTATTAAAAAAAATTAAAAAGGGGTTTATATTTAAATATAAAAAAAAATGAGGGTAAAAAGTAGGAAATGTTTAGTTAGTTGTCTAGTATGGTAGTAAGTGCAATGTATATGAAATATAAAGTATATTTATTAAAAGTTAGGGGTAGTTGCCGAGAAAATATATATACTAGGACATCTTGTGCGATCAATGTGCCAGGGAGTGTCTGAGAATGCCACTTAGATATTGTCTGGCCTTGTATATATATATTTATATATTTATATGTATAATATATAATATTCATTCCCCTTTTCTATACTCTTTACATATAAATTTATTATACATGTATATTTTATACATATATATAACATTGTTTGTCCCTATTTTCATCCCCATCGTCATCATCATCATCATCATAATAATCATCATCTTTCACATGCCATCCCCTAAAAAACTGCACTTGAAAAAAAAATTTCTTTTTCACATACATGACCATACTTTTTCTCTACAAATTATTTATTTATTCCACTTTTTTTTTCTTTTTTTTTTACATACTCTTCAAAAAACAATGAAAAAAAAATACATATATATATTAGTAATAAAAAAAAAAAAAAACTTTCTAGCAAATATAAAAAAAAATTATTATTTTTAAATAAATTAAATTTTTAATAATTAATTTGGATTTACAAAATTTATTTTATTTGTTATTAATTAATCAAAATGTATATTTCTTTGAGTTAAAATAACGTCTCATATTTCATTTATTATTTATGTGTAATTTTGATGATTAAATAATAATTAACTTTTCTAATAAACATAAAATAATATATCAAAAAAAAAAAAAAAAAAAAATACATATATATAATTCAAATCTTAATATTATTTCATTAAAAATGAACAGTATGAAAAAAAAAAAATATATATATATATATATATATATTCCCAAACGAGGTTGTTGATGAATAAATTAATTAAACATTGTATAACATATATAAATATTTAAATAAAAAAAATACAACATAATTGAATAAATTTATATTTAATATATTAATAAATAAAATATATAAAATTCAACTAGATCCCCACACTAATGCGATGGAATAGATTAATTTTGACCAATAGAAACGTAGATCGAACGGCCCGGAGCACATTACTCAATTATTTACGCTTCATTAAGTATATATCCAATGCCACCGAGTGTACCACCCGTTTCTCGTATGTGGGTGGTGGTAGTAGATGAAGAGAGTGAGGGTTTATTTTCGTGGAAAGGGGTAAACAGAGAAAGATACATATTATATATATATATATATACAAAAGAACGGACAGCAGCTTGCAAAGGGGTTGGTTTATTTTCTCTTCTATACATATTTGTATAAAATGTCTTTATATACGTAGAGAGAGAGAGAGAGAAAGAGAGAGAGTATATATGTACTCACATCTTTGTATATACATTGAGAAAATATGTAGCAGAAAATTTATGTACATAATGTATGTCCGAGTGTTGGTTGGTAAGCGACCAACCTCCTTCTCCTCCTCCTCCTCCTCCTCTTGCTTTAGCTCCTCGATACAACCCCCTTTTTATTATAAATATATATACATATATATATGTACATTTAACCACCCTTTTCGAGGTCCTCTCTACCACTAGCCAAAGTCTAACTTAATTATTCGAGAAATTCAACGATCCATTTCTACATTCATCTCACTTACTCTTTATCTAAATTTTATCCCTCTTTCTCATTTTATCACATAGAAATTTTGCTATGCTGACCAAAATCGATCTAGGCTACTTTGAATTTTAATCTAATACTATATCACTTAATAATAAATATATATATTTATAAATTTTAAATTATAATTATATATATATTTTTTAATTTTTTTTTTTTTTTTAATAATATATTATAAATTATTTTTTACTTTTAAATATATACACTGTGATTTAATAATTACTTTTTTAAATATTTTTTTTTTTTATATATATATATTTGAGAATTATTTGAAATGATCAAGTATTTATATTTGATATAAAAAATATAAAAGAGGAAATGGTCGAAGGCAGATGGTAACGGTCAGATATATAGTCTTGGGACTTTAATTATCATTTGTATATATCAAAATAAAAAGATTGTATATATTTATATCCCAGGAAACACTTAAATAATATTTTGTGTTATATTAGTTTGAAGTTATATATCTTGGAGAAAATTTTTGATGTATTTGCCAATTGCGGGAGAGAAAAAAAAAAATTGTGATATATTTATATGATATATATTTATATATAAAAATAATAAATAAATATATACATTATTATTAAAATTTATATACACATTTATAGTTTAGTTTGTGTTTTATAATATTCAAACTGTGAGGCGTCATGATCTTGGGGATGGATAAGGCACAGTGGCGGGTGGGCGGAATTCATTTATATATATCATATATATTTTTTAGCCGGAAGACTAAAACAATATGCGCAAAAAAAAATAAATAATAACAATATATATATAGGGTTAAATTGTGGCATACGTATATATTTAAAAATAAAATTTATGATATCATTTTTTGATATTTGATTATATTTATGGAAATAAAAATTTTGCATTTATTTTATTTTTTTTTTTATTTTTTATATATATATATATAAGAAATAATATGAATATTATTATTTTTTTATATTCTTTTGTAATATTTTTTTTTATTTGAATATATTATGTAAATATATATACCTTTTTTTTTTTTTTATTTAATTTATTTCATTTTTTTCTTGAAAAAAATTAATATGAAAAGAATTTTTTAGTTTTTTTTTTATAAATTTTAATTATTAATTTATAAATACAATTTTTATTATATAAATAAATTTTTTCATTTATTATTTTGATATATAAAAATAGTACAATACAAAGTAATAAATGTAATTATCTATTTTGACTTTTGAGACAACATGTGACAATACCATTAGTATAGCCGAGAATAGAAACGCCGGGAATTTAATTGCCACAATGCCATTAGCAGTACCCAAGGTATATCTCAATATAAATTTATAATATACATATATATATGGGTTTGTATAATAGTGTTGAATAGTGGCTTTAATGAAAGGAGTTGTTGTATCCTCTTGTGTGATTTTCTACCCGCATTAGCAACCCTCAAACCGGAAGTTATTTTGAATTTTAACGGGATAAGAGAATCCGTGATATCCCAAATCAAATGACAATATCAATATCCGTTAAATCATTTAATAAAAAAAATACATTTTTTTATTATTTTATATTTTTTCTCATTATTATAATCAAAAAAAAAAATTTATTGAATTTATATTTGTTTATTTCTCTTTTAATTATTATTAATTCAAAATTTTTTTCTTTTTTATTTCTTTTTTTTTTTTTTTTTTTGAGTCAACGGATTTCCGGTGTGTGAGTACGCAGATTTCTTGCAAAAAAAAAAAATTTTTTTATATATTTTTAGTTGTAGAGGAAGAGAACGATTAGACCCACGACTGAGGCCAATAATTAATCCTATCTTCGATCGCGAATATATATAAAAATAATAACATTAAAAAAATACCAAAGTCGGTGTATGCAAATCACTTTAATATCCATTGTGTTATTTTATTTTTTTTTAATAATAAAATTTGTTTTTAAATATATAAATTTTTATTAATAATTTAGTATAATACTGTGACTATACATATATATAAAAAATATTGAATAAAAATTATTTTAATTAATTATTAATAATTATTTTCTAGAAATAAAATGTTTTGTAATATTAAAATCAATTTTTCGTGGTTTTTTTTTCTTTTTTTTTTTTTTATATTTGTATATGGATTTAGATATGTATAAAGTTTTTTTTATTATTTATATATATATTTTTTTTTTTTATTAAACAACTTTCTTTTACATTGAAGTAAAAATATTTCAATTGCAACGTATAAAAACTACCTTTACACTGTTTTTATTTTTTATTTTTTATCATGAATTGTGTACATGCGTGCTTTTGTGAATATATATTTTTCAATAGCTTTATACTAAATTTATTATTTTTTTTTTTTTTTTTATTTATTTATTATTTCTCCACTTGTTTTGTGAGTGGCATCAAGTACAACGATCTAGGATATTAACGCAATGTATTGAGGGTTTATTGACTTGATTTTGGACCAAAAGCATTCAAGGGAAAAAACGATTTATTGAAACTTGTATATGTTTTTTTTTTTTTTTTTATTATGAGTTCAATAAACCCTCGACTTTTTCAAGTTAATGTCCCGAGTAAATGGCAACTCAGAAAAAAATATATATAAATTTTTTAAAGAGGTCAAGATAACACGTAAATATAGCAAATGAAATTAACAACAATTTTTAAAATTGTAATTTTTTTTATTGATTCATTTTTTTTTTTTTTTTTTTTTATTAATCAATTAATATTATTGGTTATTTTTTTTTTATATTTACAAAATTTATTTTCTTATTTATTATTTCTTGATTTATTATTTAAATAAATTTCGATACAAAAATATTTCGATCGAAACTATAAATAGTCGCACGTTTTTATTTTATTAAAGGCGTGATATAAATTAATATCTTTTTTCTAGTTTTTTTTTTTTTTTTTTTGCCAATATTTTTTTATCTCTTTCCACAATCGTTTTGTTTCATGGCAATTTCTTTTCTGATTTTTTTTTATTACCCCTGGGATACAAAATTTAAAAAAAAAAAAAAAAAAAAAGATGAATTTTTAACAACCCCCTTTAGCTAGGCAAATCAAAGGCCCCGCAAACGAGACAAATTGGTATTCAAACGAAATCCAATAAAATATAGAAAGCATATATATACCGAGGCCAACGTTTTTGTCCAAGAACAAAAATGAGAGTCAAAAAATGAAAAAAAAAAATGTAAAATATGGAAAAAAAATTAATAAAAAAAAATAGAAAAAAAATTTTTTGAAACACAAGAGGCATGACCAAATGCTCAAATAATAGAAAAACTTTTGATTGGGATACCTTGTCAAACGATCACATACCCTGACTATTTTCAACCCCTATCATATAAAAAAAAAAAATAATAAAAAAGCATTGCAAAAAAAATAAACAACCCCTAAATTATATAAACAAAAAATTTATATTAAAAAATTGCAAATAAATAAAATAATAATTTAATTATATTCTAAATAATTTTTATTTTTTTCAAGATATATTTTTTTGATTATCAGAAAAAAATAACCTCAGGCTTTGAGAATAATTTTAAAATGTCCAGTGCATACAGTTAATTTTTTTTCGGTAGAAAAATAATAATATTTAAAAAAAAAAAAAAAAAAAAAAAACAGAGATGGGTGGTTAAGTGGGTGGTGAGGTAGTTGGACGATATTTCATTCGATATTGCACTCTGGCATTATTTCTCTATTTCTGTTGAACCCCTCAGTCTCTTCATCCCCATATTGCCATACCACCTCACTCGGTGTTCTTTCAGCCTCGAGGAAAATAAATTGTTTAATTTATATTAAAAAATAAATATAGAGGCCGTTCGGTCCCCAGTTGTGCCGACGGCTCCCAGAAATATTACTTTTAATATTAGCATTTCGTTCACTCACCCTCTTTTACTCTTTTTTTTTTTTTTTTTTTTTTTTATCACAACCCCCATTCCTCTACTCTTGCTTGATTTCTTTTGCTTCTCGACAATTT
This sequence comes from Lysiphlebus fabarum, assembly GCA_011426435.1. Taxonomy (NCBI): domain Eukaryota; kingdom Metazoa; phylum Arthropoda; class Insecta; order Hymenoptera; family Braconidae; genus Lysiphlebus; species Lysiphlebus fabarum. The sequence continues at coordinate 122,981 of WSYQ01000029.1, read as the reverse complement.
TGCATGGTCATTTTTTTATTTTATTTTAATCAATTGAAAATATATAGGTATGTATTGACAAAAAAATAAAATAATAAAAATTAATATACAAAGTTTTACATAAAAAAAAAAAAAAAAAATTTAAATTAATTTTTAACATAAATTATTACATTAATATTTTAAAATATTTTATTTAACCTAGTTATAACCACATCCAATCAAAAAACTTGTTCAAGAAATTTTAATATTAATTTATTAACATAAAAAAAAAAAAAAAAAAAATTAAAATAAATAAAACAAACTTTAAGTTGAAATAAAAAATTAAATTTAGATTATCGTCCAAGGTTTATTTGAGTTTATTATATTAATTTATTTATAAAATTATTATTAACAAATGAGGCCAAAAGTATACAAAGATATAAAAATAAATAATATTAATGAAAAAAAAAAAATTTCATCTACATCCCCCTTGTGGTTAAATATATATATAAAATGTTTTTTTTTTTTTTTTTTTTTCTTTTTATAAATATTATAGTGAATCTTGAAAATGTGTATTTTACTTGAATATGTTGCCATACAATTTTTCCAAGTTTAATAAGAAACTATCTATATAGTTGACTTGCATTATGTTAGCTCGATACATCCATGAGATGAGATACTATAATATTAATACATCTCATGAAATATTCGTTGTCGTCTTGCCATTCATCTGACTTGCTATCATCCCCTAACAAAATTCAACCCCCATTTGACCCATCCTACTTGTACCTCTTTACTCTTCTATATCCCTCATTTTCAGTCGGCTTTTGTAAATATACATTATATAAAATAAAAAAGTAACATTAAACAATATATAAAACTAAAAATAAAAATTATTTTTTTAATAATAAAATAAATTTTTAACAAATGCCAAAAAAATAAATATATATCATATAACCTACTTTTTTTTTTAAATATCAAATATTACATTTATTATAATTTATAAATAACAAATTTATTATTTATAATTATATTATTTATTTAAAAAAAAAAAAAAATTTCATTGTCGTCATCATTGTCGTCATATTTTTATATAGTCAATTTAAAATATAAAAATATATATTTTAATAAGTTAAAATTGAAATTTATTATTTCATATATATTTTAATTAAATTTTATATTATGAATATTTTATTTTATTTTATTTTTTTCATATTTTAATTAATTTATTTGGGTAGGATATATATATATATAAAAAAAAACTTTTAAAATTAATTGTTTTTTTTTTTTTTTCTTATTATTATAATAAAAAGTTTTTTTTTTATTTTTTTGGTAAAATAGTTAGAGATTTTGTATTGAATTAATTATTTTTTAGAGGTATATAAATATTAGTATACAGACAAATGCAAATTCAAAGAGAGATATAGATAATTCTGTCTAAATTTTGCAATTGAGTAAATCTCTTCGGTGTTCAAAGAAACAACCCCATATTCTATCAACATATATTTATTCACAAATGTGTGTATTTGTTTATTAAATTATAGTGTATTTATCCTGTTGATTAATCGATATTGCATGACATTCGAAAATGTACTGCAATCATCAATAAATCTCAAAATAATAATGAAAAATTAAATTAACCAAAAATAATTTAAAAAAAAACTTATTATTACATAATAAGTTTTTTTTTTTTTTTTTTTTGATGTAAAAATATCATTGACATTTTGAAAATAATTTAACTTTAAATTTATTTGACTTTTTAAAAATTAAACTAGGACACTTGGATTAATTTTATATTGTTATGTGATAAATTTTACCAATGTATGGATTTCTTGAAAGCAGAATATAAAATCTGATCAAGGACTCTATTAAAATGTAAATTTTATATAAATTTATGTAAGAAGCCACTGTGTATATACAGTGATTAAAAAAATTATAATAAATATATAAATTTATACAATGAAAATAATTTTTTTTAAATAAATTAAATTATTATAATTAAATTCGCAATTTTATAAAATTACATATTTTAAAATATTACATTTTATTTATTTATTTAATAACAATATTTTTTTATTAATTAAATTTTATTATTTTATATATTTAATAATTAAAAAACACAAAGTTATCTCAACCAATTTTATTTAATTGTAATAAAATTATTACTCATTGGATTAAATATTCTATACAATGTTTAATTTAAAAAATTAATGTTTGGTTTGGTTCAAGTAGATCAATTATCATACTAAATTTATCATTATTAAATAAAATATTAACATCGTAAATTTAAATCCAATAAAATATTTAAATATACATTTCAAATATCATATTTCATTAATAATTATCAAATTTATTTATTTATTTTTTCATTTAATTATAAATAAAATATTATTATATTAAAAAAAAAAAAAAAAAAAAAAAAAGGTGAAAAGGCCAGTTGTGACCTGATGTAGCTAAGGAAAAAAAAAAAAAAAAACTATAACTCAGTTGGCCTGGAATATTAAATAAAGTCTACGTCAATCGTGTATATAATATAAATATTTTTGTGTAAAGACAAAGTATATATTATAGTAAAAATAAAATAAGATACAAAATAAAAAATATATAAAATAATAATATTAAATTAATAAATAATATAAAATATCGACTATTGTTTGAGTAATATTTATACACTTTTATTATTTTTATTTTTTACAATTTTTTTATTTTATTATTTTTCATTTTAATCAGGTTAATCGATTATTGACGACATCAATTTTCAATCGATTATATAAAACAGTATATAAAATTTTGCTGATAATAATTTTATTTTTTATAAATATTTTACATAATTTCTTATTCTTATACTGGCCAATGAATATTACAACGTAAATATTTAAAATAAATGTATATACATATTGCTTTTGAAATAAAATATGTTGCATGCTATCTAACATTGACGATTGTCTTCGATGTAACATTAATTATTCAAAAATCGATTGATGGGAAAAGTCACCCCTTTTTTTTTTTTTTTGCCAACAAATAAAATATTGATATTATAAATATAAAATTAACAAGTATATAAATCAATAATAATAAAATATATTTTTGGTTATTATTGATTTTAATATATTATTAATAAAACAATTTTATATTATTATTATTATTTTTATAAAAAATTAAAAGCCAAAAATATATTTGACATTCAACATTGTCATTAATTTGACCTAGTTTTATTTTATTTAATTTTTTATTAATATTATTTTCTTTAACATTTTTTTATAATTTATATTTGCAATATTTTACATTTTCTTATTTTTTGATATCATTATATTTTTGACAATTGTATTTTTAATTTAAGATATTTTGTATATTTAAATTGAATTTGACGTGTTTCCAATATTTTTTATTTTTATTTTTATCGTTACATTGGTAAATGTCACTGAACAATTTTACATCTTGATTTAAATTAAATTATAAATTATTTGTATTTATTTTTTATTTTTTTATATTTAATTATTATAAAATAAATTAAATTATATATGAGTGATTTATTATATATGGTTTCTTATTTTTTTATTTTTATAATATATAAATAACGACAATTGAAATAAATAAATAATAAAAAAATTAGTGAGATAGTAATTCGTGCTAGCTTCAATGTATATTGGATTAGAATAATTTTGTGGGCAAAGTCGACGGATCGAATTAATTTTCATTGAATTAATTTACCAGGCATTAATCCAATCGTATTGCTTTGGTGTGCGCACGCGGTACTCAATCGATTTCGATTCAATCGAGACGATATTCCCGCGTTTTAAATTAAATTATATTTTAACTCGTATATTTTTAATATATATTTATCATTTAGTTTATTTTTTAAACATTTTTTTCATTACTTCCTATCTTGACGATGAAAAAAAACAAAAAAAAAAAACGAGAAGCAAACATAATAAAAATATACGATTAATGTTTTTTCCTATAAAAAAATAATATAAATTTAATTAAAAATATAAAATTGATTATTTTATTTTTTTAAATTATATCTATTATTGTTTTTAAAATAAATCAATGAATAAATGATATTTGAAATGAAAATTAAATTATAAAATAAATTTCATTAATATCGGAAAATAATAAATAAAATATTTTCTTAGTTGAAAATTTAACTTAATCATATATGTAATTATAATTCCAATAATTATTGGTTATTTAATTTTACAAAAATTTTACATTTATTATTAGTTATCTTTATCTATTCATTTATCTATTTTAAATTTAATTTTCATTCACAAATTATACTGTACGTTTATTCATTCAATTTATTTTTTAAATTTTTTCATAAATTATTATTATTTTTCTATTATTATTTTATATTTAATATAAACACATTTTATTTTATTAAACTCTACTAAATAAAATGAATTAAAAAAAAAAAATTATGTGTTTAAATAAATGCCGGATGTTTATAACTATATATCGAAATGTAAATTAAACTTTATTACCAGTTCGTCCGTTTCTCATCATTTCATCAACTTGCTTTTGCCATTTTTTCTTTCAATTATTATTTATATATTTTTTTTTCACTAAATAATTTATAATATTATAACACATGTATTTAGATTTTTCTACTAAAAAATCTACTATTTAATAATAAAACCAATTAAAAAAAAAATAAAAAAAAACCAAGAAATTATCTCATCATTTTTTATCAAAATAATTATATTTAATAAAAATAATTTTTAATTAATTATTCTTTTTCTCAATAAAAATCTGTACTATATATAAATAATATTTGAATTAATTAAATTAATTATATATATTAATTTAAAATCCATCAAAGTCTGTATATATACAAATAATTATTTTATGTATTTGTCGGACAGTATATTTATTTGTCAATTTATCAGTGTTCTCTCTTGGATTGATCTACTAGGATTTTCACTAAATGTAAACCAACAATCCAATACTAAAATCCACTATATTATCAGTATTTGTATGTACATAGAATATATATATATGCATTCCAACAAATGCACTTGTATTTTCAGTAAACACAAATGAAGTAGATCGTGCGTGCACGCGACATATCATCACCAACTTGCACTATTTTCACAATTACATATTCAAGTACACAATGTGTGTGTTTATACATATATATATATATTTATTTATTATTTATTTGTATGGATGTCTGATGCATTTCTCATATATGCAATTGCCATACGAAAGGACTATATATATATGTCAAACATGAACTAAATATCTCTTGGTTTATTTTACATCATCTGCGTGTATTTGAATATTAATAAAATATTCTCAAACCAATATTATCACTATTGATTTTACATAATTATTTATATTATTATTATTTCATTTAAATAATCTCATTTAATAAATTTTATATTTTATTTATAAATATATTTTTTAATATTAATTTAATTCTTTGTTTGAAATAATATGATAAATAAATATTTATTATTATTAATGGGATGTCTTTGAATTTATGTTGATGTTAATGAGAATAAAAATTTTTTTTTTTCATATATATATTTATATAAAAATATATTTTAATGTTTATTATTACAAGTGGTATATGTAGTTTGTCTTAAAAAAAATATATATGTGTTTATAAAAAAATAAAAAATAAAAATATGTATTTATATATACTTATATAAAATTTTTTTTTTTAATTTTTTTAAAATAATCATAAATAATTTTATAGTTTATTTATATAAATATTATGTTAAAATTGAGATATTTTTAAATATTTAAATATTTTTTATAAGCTTTCAAATTTAAAATTTTTTAAATAAAAAATTACAAATAATTCAATGAAATAATCGCGGGAAAATTAGTTACTAATATCACCGCTTGTAGTCGCATGTTTTTCGTAGGTACTTGTTATCAATTTAAAATATAAAGAGTCGTGTAAAACCATTCATTGTGGGAGCTCGTCAAGTAGTTGAGTTGAAGGATTTCTTCTGGGGGTTGCTCGATGAAAAATGACAGTTTTCCATACCATCCATATCATCAAATGATGCAACTTCTTCATCATTGATATGATCATGGTCTGCCATGATGTTGATGTACCCTTAGGTACTCAGCGATGGTTAACAATTGCGCAATTGTGAAAAAGACCCCACTCAATTTAATACAAAAATTAATTAATTATCTCTAAAATTTGCTTATAAATTTGATGTATTCAAAAATCCATGTGATGTAAAACTGGAAAAAAATGACAGCTACTAACATAAGTAATTGAAATTATACGATTTGGCTCAATGAAAAGTCAATGTCAAAGTCTGTCAAACTATCCATTCAGCCTTCAAAGTATTAATTATATTTAATAACTTTACGACACCAATAATCATTATTTGGTAATCATATTTGTACATGAATTATTTAAAAATTAAATATTATTATTATTATTATTTATACGCAATATAAATTAATTAATTAAAAATATTTTTATCAATATAATTTAATATGAAATGTAAATAATGATTGCCACACCCTATCACTGATAAGTGATAACACAACTTGTATAATAATTTATATTATTTATCACCTTTCAACCCCTTAATTAATCAAAATAAATAAAATAATAATAATAATAATATTTAAAAATTTAAAAATCTATATTCGCATTCGGAAATGAAAAAAAAAAAGGAAAATAGATTTTTTTTTTTTTTTAATATTTAACTTTTAATTATTATAATTTTTTTATTTTTTTAAAAAAATTTTTTAACATAATGTTAATTGATTTTAAAAAGAACCAGAAAAAGTCCTACACCATGGTGCATGTAGTCTGGACCTTAATTTAGACAAATTTCATTAGAACAAACGAACTTTACTAATCCATGGTAATCCGATTAGAAATTTGTCCCTAGGGTACATTGCCAAGCGAACGAAGCGAGGTGTATGACTCTTTTCCTCACTTTATAAACTATATATAAATTCATCCCCTTTAAATTCCTCCCTTTCACCTCCTCTCACTTATCTCAAACATTTTCGCAAACCCGTAAATGTAATTTTTGCCCTTGAAGCATTTCAATGTTTACTGAAATTCTACTTTTCTCTTCATCCCTCTTATTGCTGACAAATATTTACTAAATTAGTTGACGCTTCTGATCCGTAAATTTTACAAAATCATCTCTATTTAACTATTTTAAAAAATAATAAATAAAATAATAAAAATAATTCAAATATAAAAATTATATTTATTTTTTCAATTTATAAATTGCAATACAATAAATATATTCTTTTTGATTTTTTTTTATTTTCATTTCTTTTGTGAATAATAAAAAATAATAAAATTAAAATAAATTATTTAAGTAAAAAAGTGAAAAAAAAAAAAAACAAAAATGACAGTATAATTTTCTTTTCAAAAGAAAATTTTATTTTAAAAAAAATAAAAGTAAAAAACATAAAATGTATGCGTGTTATCTGAATGATAATGAAAAATTCAGGTGTTGTATATATAGTTACAACTTTTCCCCTCAATTTGAATAATTTTTTTTCATTATTATTTTACTTTTTTTATTTTCCTGTAATTTCTATTTTTTTTCTTTCGTTACTGAGTAAAGAAAAGAAATTTTTTTTTTATATAAAATATCGAGTACTTTGACAATTGTCGACTGTTTAATAATTCGTTGGGTTTTGTTTGTTTAATGCGTGTGCGTGTTGTATGCATTTTTTTTTTTTTCCAATATTTTCATATATGCACTTTGGACAATGAAAATTACTTGATAGCTGGAATGATTGTTCTGTCTGTTCATTTTAAGTGCTTTCTTTTTTAATATATATATTTTTTTTTGCTTACTCTGTCATTGGCAATGATTTCCCCTCTTCAATCAGAATAAAAAAACATTTATTGATCTAAAAAAAAAATGATACCTACTGATATTTATATATAAAACAATAAAAAAAGTAATTACTTGGTTAAAAAAAAATAAAATAAAATAAAAACAATACAATTTTTAAAACAATAATTTAAAAAAGTAAGAAATTAAAAAAATTCATTTTAAAAAGTCAAAGAGAAGCATCTGGAAAAAAACATTTTTAAAAAAATAAATAAAAATTATACAGGGAAATAAACTTTTAAAATGAGTAAACTTTGCGTATGTCTTTTCTCATTATTTATCAAATTTTAAAAAACTCAATGCATTTTTTTTATTTTTAAAATTTTTTTTTTTCAACCTCTTTAAATTCCAAGGATCATATCCACATATTACCAAAGTTATATACATTATTTATCATTTTTTTTTTTTTTTTAAATTTTATTGTTGCTTACTTAATACTTTCATAGATAATAATTTTACTCGGAGTAATTATTAATAATTCCTCATCTTAAGAGTGCCAAAGAGAAAAAAAAAAAATAAAAAAAAAATTTAAATACTTGAACTGTACTTGCCTACTTGAACTTTAAATATCTATATATATTTTTTTTTTAATTATTAAAGAACTGTTGCTTTACTTTTTAATAATAAAAAATTTCTAATAAATATTTTGTTTTTTTTAAATTTGTTTCAGGCCAAGTTGTTGGAGTCTTCCCACGCTTGGCTCGGTGCCTCTACCTCCAATATATCAGGTGAGTTTTTAAAAAAATTTATAAAAAATATATTAAAACATTAATAAATATATTTCAGATTTATTTTAAATATATATATAAAATTTACTTATCATCCAAATGACATTTTACATTGAATATAAATTTTTTTTTTAAATGATGATAAAAATGATTAATGATTTTACTAGATTTATTTATTTATTTTTTTTTTTCATTTACGATTAAATAACAAAAATATCAATGACATGATTAATTTCAACAGATATTTTTTCATCATTAAATATACATCGTTAATCAACTAAAATAAACAAACTAAAAAAATTTCATATTTTTTTTTTTAAATAACAATCAATTCTTTGTATTTATTTTTAATTATTTAATTAAATTTAATTATTTTATGAGAATTGGTTAGATGTTTGAAATAAAAAAAAAATAAAATAAAAAAAAGCTATAGTTTAAAATTTTATTTATTTAAATAAATAAAAATCAATTCAATAATGAGATAATAAAAATTTTCATGTTATATAAAACTTTACTTGAAGATTGTATCAATTGATTCGAGCAATTGAGTTTGACAAAAAATAAAAAAAGTAACTTGATATTTTCATTGGGTCAACAGGTGGTTTTTCATCCTCAATTTACAAAAGTTTATATTATTTTACACAAAAATATAATTTTAAAAATATACTCAAAGTATACTCAAAACAATACTCGTAAATTTTTTTTATTTAAATTTTACTATTTATTTATGTTGAATATTTTTTTTTAAATTTAAATAATAATTTTTTTTATATTTTTAAATAACTTTTTTTTTTTTTTTTAAACTCTTTTCAACTAGTATTTTACATATTTTTTATTTTAAATTTTAGTTGTTGAATATGTTGTTATGATATTTAAATTATATATATTTTATTTTAAATTCAAGTATTTAGTGGTAAAACAAATTTATTATGATGTTTAAATTCAGAGAGATGAACTTGTATACATCAGTTGGTTTGAAATATTGTATAAATTGCTGTGAGGCATTTAATTCGTGAGATATAAATGGTGTTAATTACCGTGTCAGTGTCAAAAGGGTTGATTCTGATACTAGTCAACTTTATTTTTTTTATTTTATTTTTTTATTTTCATTCATCTATTGATCTCTCATTCATTTCATTCATCTACAATATGTTGATAATCTATTTTTACTATATATTATATTGTCAATTAAATTTAAACAATAAAAAAAAATTTATTTATAAAAATAATTTTTAGGAAAGATTTATCCAGTAATAATAAATAAAACTCAATTAAATTAAATTGAGCTTTATTTATTTATTAAAAAAAAAAATACAAATTTTATTTATAAATATATAGAAAAAAAAAAAAAAAAAAGTCCCATATATTTTAGCTGAATTATCGAGTGTCCTGAAAGTGAAAGCACCAACATGGTCACGTCATGAACTTCAAGAGGCAATTGAAGCTGTTGTTACACAAAAAATGCGTTTTACACAAGCATCAACAAAATATAAAATACCAAAAGGTACACTATATGACAACATACTTGGAAAATCAAAAAGGATGATGATACTTGAAGAAGCTGCATTAAATATTAATGAAGAAAATGCTGTATTAGAATTTTGTTGTGATATAAGTGTTAGTCCATATAATAGAAGAACTAAAAAATCATTAAATGCAATATTAAATTTTGTTGAAAAATTAAGACGTGAAAGAGATCCTGGTTTTATATTTAATGGATTATCTGGATTTAGATGGTGGTGGGCATTTTGTAAAAAACACTCAATTGTATCACTTTATTTTAATGATGAAAATGACAATGAATAATATTATTTTAATATTTATTATTATAACAAATTGCCATTGACAAGTGTCTTCCGATATCAAATATTTAATAATTAATTATATTATATTTTTGAAAAATAAATTTCAATTAATTTTTTAAAATTTATTTTCTTAAAAAATAATGCTAAATGCTATAATTAAATTATTAATATTTTAAAATTATATCATTGATAATTTTATCATTTAAAAAAAATCAATTAATATTATAAATTATTATTTTTTATTTTAATTTATTAACTAAGAAATTTATAATTTATTTTTAAACTTTAATCAAATAATTTTTTGAATATAATATTAATATATTATCTTTATTTTAAAAATGAAAATGAATTTTAATTTAATCACACTAAAATTACACAGATATTAATAAAACTGAATTTATTATCAAATATAAAAATCATTTAAAAAAAAAGAAACATATCAAATGAATAATGTTGATTGATTTTTTATTAAATATAAAAATCACTTGTGTTAAAATCAAACATCTCATCAAAATTTTAATAATTTACATTAAAAAGTTTTATATATAAAAATGACATTTAAATATAAATTATCATTATAACCAAGTAATTATTTAAAAAAAGATAAATTTAAAAAACAATTGTTATATATAAACCTATATATACGTAATTATATACTCCAGAAAAATTTGCTCAAATATTATTTCCAATAAAAATAGTAGTTATTATTAAATCGTTGACGTATTAATAATTTTAATAACACATAAGGGACCAATAATAATCAAAATAACAAAAAAAAATTAATATTCTTTTTTAATTTTTTATAATAAAAAAAAATAAATTATAAATTAAAAATTATTATATAAGAAAAATATTTTAAAAAAAAAAAAAATAAAAATAATAAATAATAATTTAAAAATTAAAAACAAAAAAAAATAATAATAATAAATGAAAAAAAAATAAAATAAAATAAAATGACGAGTTAATAAATGGTCTAGCCGGTCATAATAATTCCGGTGTATTTTTTCGTTTCAAAGATAGACCACGAACGATGCATATGTGATTTCCAATTAATTGTATTAATTATTAAATTGGAGGTAGACTTAATTAGAACCAATAACTAAACTATTAAATAATCGTTGTGAATTGAGGTCATTTAACAAATGTCCAAGTGCGGGTGCTTCAAGTAAATTTAATTTAATTTTATTATTTTTCCTGGACAACTTACATCACTTCCTCATATGACGTTTCACATTATTTAATTACCATTTTTTATTTATAATTTAATTTTTTTTTTTTTTATTCATTATTTATCATTCAACCTTTTTTTTTTTTTTTCTTATATTATTATTATTATTTTTTTTTTCTCAATTTATGTATTTATAATTAATAATATTATTATGACTGTCATTATTATTATTTGTATTTAATTATTTCATCACAATAATGTTAGTTTATTATTTTTTAAATTATCATATAAGACATTTTGTTAAAATTGTGAAAAATCATTCGATATTTTTATCCTTTTTTTTTCTGTTGTTTTTTTATTGTTGACAGAAAAAAAAAAGTATCAAATTAGATAAAAAAAAATAAATAAAATATTGTTATATAAATTATTATTATTTTTTGTAATAATTGTATGAGTTAGAGAATACAATACGTTGCCCTCAATTGACCCAATTATATTTTATATTTTTTTGTTATTTTAATTTATTGCAATTAAATACATCAAGACTTGTATGTAAAAAGGAAAAAAAAAAGTTTTTTTTTTTACAGCCTGAACGTGTCACAAGGTATATAGAAAAACTTGAAAATGAAAAAATAATATTGTATCCAATTATTGTTCACATTCCCAATGATATATTGTGAAAAAAAAAACAATACAATGGAAAAAAAACGAAAAAAAAAACAAATGAGTTATTTATTTGAAATTGTTAATGAGAAGTTTTAATTAATTATTATTTAAATATTATTATTATTATTAATGAATAATTATTGAACAATTTAATTTATATAAATTTTCTCCGCGTTTTTCTTTATCCCGCGCGGGGGATGTTTCAGCAGAAAGTTACCAGTATCAACTTCAATCATTGTGGCAAAAATGTTGGAATACAAATTCTGGTCTTGTTCATAATCTTCGTTTTCGTGAACGTGGACCATTAAAATCATGGAGACCAGAAACAATGGCTGAAGCAATATTTAGTGTATTAAAAGAAGGATTATCACTTAGTCAAGCAGCAAGGTAATAATAAATTTTAATTAAATTTTTTATAATATATTATTTAATTTTATTTATCAATTTTATACAAATTATAACAATTATTTTTAATTTCAGAAAATATGATATTCCATATCCAACATTTGTACTGTATGCAAATAGAGTACACAACATGCTCGGTCCAAGTGCAGATGGAGGAGCTGGTGAGTTTTAGTTAAAAAATATAAATTAGAAAAAAAAAAAAAAAAAACAAATCTATTTCAAGCGCACGAGTTGCAATAATTGCGTCAATAATTAATAATAACCTTGTGCAAATGACTATGAAGAATGCAAGCTCAAAAACAATAATAGAAAAAAATAAATAAATAAAAATGCTGTTTTTTTTTTTTTTTTTTCTAAACAAACACAAAATCATATAGGTATATAAATATATATATAAAAGAAAAATTAATTTAAATTAAAAATAAGAAAAAAATAATGAAAATTAAAAGCAAACATAAATAAAAATAAAATAAAAATTGTATAATGAAAAATTTTATAGTTTTGATAATTAAAAAAGAAAAATAATAATAGTAATAATAATAATTATAATTATAATAATAATAGTAATAATAATAATATCGCCACATGCTCAGCATGTCCATTATACAAAATGATAATCATGACACCAAATAAACGTAATATTGAATTTAGTTACGCTCATAAAATTCATAATTACCAAGCAAGGCCTGGTATACTATTTTTATTTATATTTTATATTTTATTTTTTTTTCTATTTAATTTTCTTTTATTATTATGATTTTTTTTTTTTTTCTTTTAATTTTTATTAATCCTATGAACACACATTATATTAAAATTTAGAACAACCTCAGCATTATGTCAACTCGTACATATAGCTACAATATTTTCATGTTCATATTATGTTTATACAAGCAATAATTTATTGTTATTGTTGAACAAAAGTCGTCGTGTAATGTCACTAAAAAGAAAAAAAAAATTTTTTAAAAATAGAAATAGAAAAATTAGTAAAATTAAATAAATAAAAACAAATTAATTTTATATTTTATTTGATTATTTTTTTATTTGTTTTTTTTTTTTTTTTTTTTTTTTTTTTTAATATATAAAAATCAGACCTGAGACCAAAAGGACGAGGAAGACCACAAAGAATATTATTAGGTGTATGGCCAGATGAACATATTAGAGGTGTTATACGTGCTGTTGTATTTCGTGATGGATCAATTGTCAAAGAAGAAACAACACCAATATATCCAACACTTGGAAATTATTCTTGCAGTCGACCTGATTCTGCGGTTAGTCCTGGTGCTGCTGCGGCTGCGGTTGCTGCGGTTGCACAAGGTAATACAAAATAATATATTAAAACAATATATTTATATATATTTATATTTATTTGAATTTAATTAAATTAAATTATATTAATAAAATATATTTAATTTATTTAAATTAATTTTATTTATTTTTTAGGTTTACGACATCAAATGTGTAGTATGGTTGCAGCAGCACAAACTCATCAACACGATATGATTGCAACAAATTTATCAGCAAACTTCCAAGCAGCAATACAAGTTAATCAACATCATTTAAATAATAATAGTGGTACAAGCAATAATAATAATAATAATACAAATAGTAATAATCGTAATTCACCATTAATATTGGGTTTACAAAGTCCTGGTTCTGTTGGTCCACCAGAAAGTCCAATGGAAGGTAGCCCATTGGCAAGTCCATTGGCACCATTAATGGATCCAGCTCATATACCAAATAGTGTTGATATTGGTATTGGTATGTCATATAAAACACAACGTAATTATATTAGTTCAAGACCAGATAATTTATATCAAGATGAAATTGCTGATTTAGTTGTTAAAACATCACATCATAAAAATACAGATAAAGTACCAGTTAAAATTGAACCATTAAGTGATTCAAGAAGTGAGCAATAAGTCTTTATTTATTTATTTATTTTTTTTATTTTATATAAATTAAGTAGAGGCTATTGGGAATGAAAATAAAGAATTAATAAATTTTAAATAAACTTTTTTTTTTTTTAGTAAATTTAGGAAATAAATTATCAATAAATAATAGCCTCAAGATTTTTTGATAAAAAAAAAAAAAAGAAATGAATTTTAAAAACAAGCGTAATAAATCAAAAAAATCAAAATAATAATAATAATAATAATAATAATAAATGAAATAAAAAAAATATTTAAGGAACATTAATAAATGAAGCGAGTGTACGAATTTTGTAAAAAAAAAAAAAAAAAAAAAAAGATAAAATAATAAATATTTATCTTATTTCGATTACTTTTTACTTAAATTTAACAAAAAAAAAAAATTTGTCAAACAAAGAATAATTTAATTTAAATGACAAATTAAATAAATAAGAAAAATCATAAATAAAATTAATGATTTTATATTAAAAATAAAGTCTTAGAATTGTATAATAAAAATTAGTCGATTGTCGGACTGGTATGTGCGCCAAAATACCTTCCCTTTACCCTAAAAAAAAAAACTTATCAATTTAAAAAAATAAAACAAACAATTTTTAATAATTAGATAATCAGTTGATAAATATAAAAATAATAAATTGATACAATAATAATTATTAAAAGAAAAACAATTTAAATAAAACATAAAAATATCCAAGTGATTTATATGTACACATATGGATTACATTTATGTTAATGCCAAATGTATAATAGTGAAAATCGGTTGCATGTTATAGTAAAACAATTTGATGAAAAAAAAAAAAAAAAAAAATTTGAAATAATAATTTACATACAATGAGAATATATTCTGAATTAATCTCAATAAAAAAATTTATAATACATAAAATAAAATAACGCGACAATTTCTAGTCAATCACAAACATTCACGTATTTATAAAATTGAAATAAATTAATTTGAATATATAATAAATAAATAATTAAAATAATAAATTAATTTTTTAATTTTTTTAATTTAAAAATGCGTGAATTGTTTTGTGCGTTACTTAAATCGTATAGGCGTGAAAATGTACAAAATTTGTCACTGTCTTGTCTGAAAAATTATATTTATATGATATAATATAAAATATAAAAAAAAAAAAAGTTTAAAAAATATTTCGACATTCGAAGGGAGTCAAAGACTTGGAAAATGAATATAGAATTTTTTTTTTTTTTTATATAAAATTAATAATAGGTAAAATAAATAATAAATAATAAACAAAGAAACAGTATCAATAAATGTGGTGCATGAATTTGGCAAATTTGTAAAAATATAAAAATTAAAAAAAAAAAGTGTCTAATTATAAAAGCGTATTGCCTTCCTGCCATATTTGGGGTATGCCAAGTATAAAAATTAAACTATTTAGGATTTAAAATAAAAAATAATGATGAAATTTAAAAAAATAATAATAATAAAGTAAAAGAAAGTGGAAAAAAAAAATAAATATAAATATTATAAATTAAATTCTTGTAGACTGGATCTTTGATGAATTTCTGGTGAATTTATTATTATTTTTTTAATTATAATTATTATTTTTGTGATAAAAAAAAGGAAAAAAAAAAGAAAAAAAAAAAAATTTGAATGAATGAATGATTTGATTTTTAATTTAATTTTTTATTTTTTAAATTTATTTATTTGAGAGATTGTGCTATTTTTCAAAATTTTAATAATCGCCGTTTGTTGTTATATTTCGGCCAGAATAAATTATGGGACCCTGGGATTCTCGATCACTCGAATCCCAATGAAATTAATATGAAAATAAAATTTTAAAAATTCCCTTTGAAAATAAAATTTCTACTAAATGTAAAAATAAAATTTAGAAAAAAAAAAAAAAAAAAAAATACAATTCGAAGTGGCCTTCGTAAGAGAAAACAAATCTCAATGAGAATATTGTTTTGGCTTATTTCATTTGTGTCTAGGAATTGAAATGAAAGTTCTCGCCCGTCTCGGTCATTTTTTTATTTTACTTTTTATAAATGAAAAAATAAAAAATAAGATGAAAAACTTGACTAATTATCAATATAAATTAGCTTGGCATTTGATTGACAATGTATATAATTTAAAAAATAATAATTTCATTATTAAATATAAATTTTTTACAATAAATAAAAATAATATTCGTGATATTTTTATTTTTTCAAAATTTTTTAAATAATAATATAAATTAATATAATTAATTTTTCTAAATTATTAATAATCAAGCCAGACTAATTTAAAATTAATTAAATCATGAAAAATAAAAAAAGATTTAAGAAAAGAATAAAGTGAGATTTTAGACAAGTGGAATTTATTCCAATTAGCAAGTTGATAATTAATAATTTAAAAAAATAAAATAACAAAATATAATATTCTTGATAAAAAAATTTTTGTGCAAAAAAAATAAATAGAAGGATATTATTACAATTAAAAGCGGTAAATTTTAAAAAATATCCTTACTGTTATAAAAAAAAATGTATACGTACTTGAAAAAAAATAATGTTTTTACAATTTAGGCTAAAAATGTGTTCAAAAAAAAAAAAAAAACCTTAAAATAAATAAATTTAAAATAATAAAGTCCAGGAAATAAATTTTTAAAATCATTTTTTATTCAAAATTATTATAAAAGAGACCGAGCGAGCGAGTTTAATGCGCAAAAGACAACAAGTTTTAGACTAAAAATAATAAAAAATATACGTGCGATTGTGAAAAAAAATAATTAAATTAACTATTGTATAAAAAAAAAAAAATTTTTAAAAGTAGTAAGTGCCTTCCAAAAAAAAAAAAAGATAAAAAATGTTTAAGAGTCCCGTAGATCGTGACCAGTTTTTATGTGAAAAAAGATAAAAAAACCAAAAAACAAAGTCATTTGAAATTTTCGAAATAACTAATATAGAAAAAAAAAAAAAAAACCTCACGAAATAAATTGATAACCAAACTGCAATATGTCGATGAAAGAAATACTAAATAAAAAAAAATAAAATAAATAATGTATGTATGGAATGAGTGTGTTGCTTAAAAATGTATTATGAAAAAAAAAAATAATAAATTAAATTATTAAAATGATGAGAAAAGTCGCCTGTCGTGCAAACGTCAGAAACACTATAAAAGTGTCCAATTTGCACGTTTGCCCGTCATGCCTTTTCGCACATTTAATAAAAATAAATAAAAAGATAAAAAAAAAAACTGAAAAAACAATAATTAAATTCCGTTTTGGATCGATCCACTACCGGTAATACCCTGAATGGCATGTCTGTAGGAAGTTTAACTCAATTTATGTTATTTATTTATTTATTATAAAAACAGTTATAATAATAACAAACTAAATTGAAATTAAAAATATTAAAATATTAATAAAACAAACACAATAAACATCTTTAATGATAAAAAAATTATATAAAATTATTATTAATAAAAAAAATAAAAAAAAAAACAAAAAGAAAATATAATTAAAAAATGAGTGAGTTTGGATGAAAATTAAGAAACAAACTTCCTTTCCACATTTTGATATACCTAACTGTGAACATAAATTAATTTAATAAATTAAAAAATTAATTATATATATAAAAAAAAAAAACAAAAACATACCTAAATTATAAGTGAACAAAAGTATCTAGTACGTATTTATATAGTGACATAAAAATGATTATGTATAGGATATATATATATATTATTATATAAAAAGAAAATAAAAAAAATCATATATGTGTATATCGAAGTACTTTGGTGACTGCTGAGTGCATTTACTAGATAAAAAGAAAATTTAATTTAGAAAATAAAAACAGATATACTGAAAAAAAAAAATGTTGATATTTCGTTTACAATATTGTAATAGAAAAAAAAAAAAAAAAATCTCAGTGGTAGGACGCGATTTAATAAAATTAAAAATTGTAAATACTGGATTCATAAAAATATTGATTTAAAAAAATAAAAAATACAACAAAGCAATTTTTTTGGAGAACGCCAATTCGATTGTATAAATTAAAATTAAAAAAAATTTATAATTAATATAGAAAAATGAGACATCAAAGTTAATTATAATTAATAATTACTTAATGCCACGATAAATAGCCTTGTACTCGACTCACAACGAGTTTTAATTTTTTGTTAATTTTAATTTTTTATTAATTTTATTATTTGTTATTATTTTCACCCTCCAATTCCTCAGAAAGACGCGAAGAAAAAACGCTGAAAGGCACAATTATAAAATATATATATAAATAAAAAAAAAATAGATAAATAAATAATGAAAATAATGCACAAAAATAATAATAATAATAAAACAATGGTAAATAAAATCCAGATGAAAAAAAAAATATATATATATATAAATAAAATAAATCATACATGTATACTGAATATAAAATAAATCAAATGGAAAACAAAGTAAAAGAAAAAATTGTTTAAAAAAAAATAAATCTCGCTTCATTTTATTTCCTGTGAAAAAAAAAAAGAAATAATATTAAATAAATTACATTATAATTAAATTAGATTGAGCATCCTAGTTTCTTCAAAATAAAAAAAAAAAAAAAACAGAACAAAAATAATATAATAAAAAATTTATAAAAAATAAAATAATAATTTCAAATTAAAGTCATTTATAATTGCACGAGATAAAAATAAAAATTGTTTTCTTTTAAATAAATAAATCTGCAAAAATAATCATAAGAAAAAATAATAACAATATTCCCAATTGAAATTGAACAGAAAAAAAAAAAAAATTTAAAACATTATAATAATATCGCGCAAAATAAATAAATAAAAATGGATAAATGATAAAACGTGATTGAGCAATTGTGGCATCATTGTAAATAATATAAAATAATTAATAAAACAAATAAATGAACACAAATATCGCACAGCAGGTTCAAGCAATTGTATTATTATTTCACTTCTAAGCTATTGTATTTGTATATTATTTAATATGAAAGAAAAAAAATAAAAATAATATTAATTATTAGTAATAATAGATGACCCAAGTCAGAGTCACTTGTTTATCATAATTATTTAAAATAAAAACAAATTATTATTACTATTATTATTATTATTATTGGTTTTTTTTTTTTTTTAAATAAATAAAAAACCTAAAAAATCGAACTCCATATTTGCAAATATAAATTAATAAAATCAAGTGAAGATGGAATATTTTATAATATTATTATTTTTTTTTAAATTTCTGTCTTCTTGTAGATAAGTTCGATTTTTTTAGGATATTATATATTATTATAAATAATTATTTTTTATTATGCTTGAGGCATTTTATCACGATCATAATGACGTGCAATCAAATAGAAATAAATTAAAATTTTTATTAATTTTAATAATACGATAATTTATATCAGAATTTCTTGAGACTGCGATCGTGATAATGCTTCTTGAAGTAATATAATTGAAAAATATTGTAAATTTATTATTTGTTTTATTTTTTTTTTTTCAATAAATATATATGAATTTAAAAAAAAAAAACAAGCGAACAAAATATTTTTTAAATAATTATTTGTCACACAATTTAAATATGTTATTTATTTTATTTTATTTTTTTTTTTTAGTTTATACATTGAATCTTCAGACTGTATTTATTGTAATTATCTTTTTGTTTTTATAAAATATTTTATTTTTTTCGTTATTGAGTTGAGAAATATTGTGAACAATAAGCTGAAATAAATATTCAAAAGAATAATATAAAAAAGGTATAATTTAATTTTAAATAAACTGTGCTGTTTTTTATTTATTATATCCAAAAATAAATTAAAATTAAAACAATGAAAAAAAAATTAATAAATAATAAAAAAATGAACAAAAATAATAAAAATTAAATAATTCTTAGTTATTAAGAATGACGTTCTACCGAAATAATGCTATACTTATAAATACATAAATAATTATAAGCGTACATTACCTACCTACCTTAATTTGTTAATTGATACGAATGAGAAAATAATAATTAAAAAGAAAAACAAAAAGAATAAAATATTAAATAATGATAATTTAAATACAAAAATAAAATAAAATAAAAAACAAAAAGTTAATTAATATACAAAAAACAGAAAAAATCACGCAATCATAAATTTAAGTTGCTACTTGGCACGTATACCTAAGTAATATAACTAACATAAACAATATGCAATAATAATTAAATATGAAGAAAAAAGAAAAAAATAAAATATAAAAAATTTGAAATTTTGTCAATTAATCAATCCTTGTGACCTTAATTAATAAAAAAGAAAAAAGAAACAATTTTAAATAGAAAAATACTCCCAAAATTTGTAAATTTAAAGAAAAAAGAAATAAAATAACAATAATGATAATAATAATCATAATTATAAGTGTTTGATCCTATTATGAAGAATCGAGTTGGTCAAAATTTTTCGGCATATGTTTAATATGAGGAATTTGATAAGAATATTAAACAAATTTTGATGTATTTATTTCGTACTTATGCACTTGAAACGTGTTGTTGTGTTGTTTGTATACGTTTGGTTCTTTTTTGGAAAAAAGCAATTACTTAGATTAAACAATAACGTTGTTTAAATATTATTTACATTTATTATTGAAAGGAAAGTTGCATTTTAATAATTATTGTCGATCATTCATCGTAAAACTAGAAAATAGTTAAAAGATCTCTTTTCCCCTTCTATTATCCTGTTATATCTCAGAGTATTTTCGATAAATTTCTAAAGCTAACATTAACTCTTTTCTTGTTCTATTATTTAGAAAATTTTGAATTTGTATAAGGCGAATATAATGACTGAAGAGGTATTCGAATATTTATTTTTTTTCGAAAATTTTTGAACTTTTATTAGGCAAATATGATGATCGAAGAGGTGTTCGAAATTTTTTTTTTTTCGAAAATTTTTGAATTTTTATTAGGCAAATATAATAATTGAAGAGGTATTCGAATTTTTTTTTTTTCGAAAATTTTTGAATTTTTATTAGGCAATCATAATGATCGAAGAGGTATTCGAATTTTTTTTTTTTTTCGAAAATTTTTGAATTTTTATTAGGCAAATATAATGATCAAAGAGGTATTCGAAATTTTTTTTACTATGATAAAAATTTATTAAAAAAAATTGATGAGGCGTTCAAAAAAAATCGGAAAAAATAGGGGTTGTAACAGGATTATAGAACTTGAGAAGAGGTATCCGATGCAATTTCCCGTTTTTTTCTACGATCAATACTTTTTGAAAAAAATGACCTGGTGCATTCAAAAAAAATCGGAAAAAATAGGGGTTGTAACAGGATTATAGAACTTGAGAAGAGGTATCCGATGCAATTTCCCGTTTTTTTCTACGATCAATACTTTTAAAAAAAAATGACCTGGTGCATTCAAAAAAAATCGGAAAAATATGGGGTTTTAACAGGGTTATAGAACTCGACAAGAGGTATTCGATGCAATTTCCCGTTTTTTTATACGATCAATACTTTTTGAAAAAAAAGACCTGGTGCATTCAAAAAAAATCGGAAAAATATGGGGTTTTAACAGGGTTATAGAACTTGACAAGAGGTATTCAATGCCGCTTCCCGTTTTTTTCCAGGATCAGGACTTTTTTTTTTAATGACCTGCTGCTTTTAAAAAAAATCGGAAAAATATGGGTTTTAACAGGGTTATAGAACTTGACAAGAGGTATTCGATGCCGCTTCCCGTTTTTTTCCAGGATCAGGACTTTTTATTTTTTAATGACCTGCTGCTTTTAAAAAAAATCGGAAAAATATGAGGTTTTAACAGGGTTATAGAACTCGACAAGAGGTATTCGATGCCGCTTCCCGTTTTTTTCCAGGATCAGGACTTTTTATTTTTTAATGACCTGCTGCTTTTAAAAAAAATCGGAAAAATATGAGGTTTTAACAGGGTTATAGAACTCGACAAGAGGTATTCGATGCCGCTTCCCGTTTTTTTCCAGGATCAGGACTTTTTATTTTTTAATGACCTGCTGCTTTTAAAAAAAATCGGAAAAATATGAGGTTTTAACAGGGTTATAGAACTCGACAAGAGGTATTCGATGCCGCTTCCCGTTTTTTTCCAGGATCAGGACTTTTTATTTTTTAATGACCTGCTGCTTTTAAAAAAAATCGGAAAAATATGAGGTTTTAACAGGGTTATAGAACTCGACAAGAGGTATTCGATGCCGCTTCCCGTTTTTTTCCAGGATCAGGACTTTTTTTTTTTAATGACCTGCTGCTTTTAAAAAAAATCGGAAAAATATGAGGTTTTAACAGGGTTATAGAACTCGACAAGAGGTATTCGATGCCGCTTCCCGTTTTTTTCCAGGATCAGGACTTTTTTTTTTTAATGACCTGCTGCTTTTAAAAAAAATCGGAAAAATATGAGGTTTTAACAGGGTTATAGAACTCGACAAGAGGTATTCGATGCCGCTTCCCGTTTTTTTCCAGGATCAGGACTTTTTATTTTTTAATGACCTGCTGCTTTTAAAAAAAATCGGAAAAATATGGGTTTTAACAGGGTTATAGAACTCGACAAGAGGTATTCGATGCCGCTTCCCGTTTTTTTCCAGGATCAGGACTTTTTATTTTTTAATGACCTGCTGCTTTTAAAAAAAATCGGAAAAATATGAGGTTTTAACAGGGTTATTGACAAGAGGTATTCGATGCCGCTTCCCGTTTTTTTCCAGGATCAGGACTTTTTTTTTTTAATGACCTGCTGCTTTTAAAAAAAATCGGAAAAATATGAGGTTTTAACAGGGTTATAGAACTCGACAAGAGGTATTCGATGCCGCTTCCCGTTTTTTTCCAGGATCAGGACTTTTTATTTTTTAATGACCTGCTGCTTTTAAAAAAAATCGGAAAAATATGAGGTTTTAACAGGGTTATAGAACTTGACAAGAGGTATTCGATGCCGCTTCCCGTTTTTTTCCAGGATCAGGACTTTTAATGACCTGACCTGCTTTTAAAAAAAATCGGAAAAATATGGGTTTTAACAGGGTTATAGAACTTGACAAGAGGTATTCGATGCCGCTTCCCGTTTTTTTCCAGGATCAGGACTTTTTTTTTTTTAATGACCTGCTGCTTTTAAAAAAAATCGGAAAAATATGAGGTTTTAACAGGGTTATAGAACTTGACAAGAGGTATTCAATGCCGCTTCCCGTTTTTTTCCAGGATCAGGACTTTTTTTTTTTTAATGACCTGCTGCTTTTAAAAAAAATCGGAAAAATATGAGGTTTTAACAGGGTTATAGAACTTGACAAGAGGTATTCGATGCCGCTTCCCGTTTTTTTCCAGGATCAGGACTTTTTTTTTTTAATGACCTGCTGCTTTTAAAAAAAATCGGAAAAATATGGGTTTTAACAGGGTTATAGAACTTGACAAGAGGTATTCGATGCCGCTTCCCGTTTTTTTCCAGGATCAGGACTTTTTTTTTTTAATGACCTGCTGCTTTTAAAAAAAATCGGAAAAATATGAGGTTTTAACAGGGTTATAGAACTTGACAAGAGGTATTCGATGCCGCTTCCCGTTTTTTTCCAGGATCAGGACTTTTTTTTTTTAATGACCTGCTGCTTTTAAAAAAAATCGGAAAAATATGAGGTTTTAACAGGGTTATAGAACTTGACAAGAGGTATTCGATGCCGCTTCCCGTTTTTTTCCAGGATCAGGACTTTTTTTTTTTTAATGACCTGCTGCTTTTAAAAAAAATCGGAAAAATATGAGGTTTTAACAGGGTTATAGAACTTGACAAGAGGTATTCGATGCCGCTTCCCGTTTTTTTCCAGGATCAGGACTTTTTTTTTTTAATGACCTGCTGCTTTTAAAAAAAATCGGAAAAATATGGGGTTTTAACAGGGTTATAGAACTTGACAAGAGGTATTCGATGCCGCTTCCCGTTTTTTTCCAGGATCAGGACTTTTTTTTTTTAATGACCTGCTGCTTTTAAAAAAAATCGGAAAAATATGGGTTTTAACAGGGTTATAGAACTTGACAAGAGGTATTCGATGCCGCTTCCCGTTTTTTTCCAGGATCAGGACTTTTTTTTTTTAATGACCTGCTGCTTTTAAAAAAAATCGGAAAAATATGAGGTTTTAACAGGGTTATAGAACTTGACAAGAGGTATTCGATGCCGCTTCCCGTTTTTTTCCAGGATCAGGACTTTTTTTTTTTAATGACCTGCTGCTTTTAAAAAAAATCGGAAAAATATGGGTTTTAACAGGGTTATAGAACTTGACAAGAGGTATTCGATGCCGCTTCCCGTTTTTTTCCAGGATCAGGACTTTTTTTTTTTAATGACCTGCTGCTTTTAAAAAAAATCGGAAAAATATGGGGTTTTAACAGGGTTATAGAACTCGACAAGAGGTATTCGATGCCGCTTCCCGTTTTTTTCCAGGATCAGGACTTTTTTTTTTTAATGACCTGCTGCTTTTAAAAAAAATCGGAAAAATATGGGTTTTAACAGGGTTATAGAACTCGACAAGAGGTATTCAATGCCGCTTCCCGTTTTTTTCCAGGATCAGGACTTTTTTTTTTTTAATGACCTGCTGCTTTTAAAAAAAATCGGAAAAATATGGGGTTTTAACAGGGTTATAGAACTCGACAAGAGGTATTCAATGCCGCTTCCCGTTTTTTTCCAGGATCAGGACTTTTTTTTTTTTAATGACCTGCTGCTTTTAAAAAAAATCGGAAAAATATGAGGTTTTAACAGGGTTATAGAACTCGACAAGAGGTATTCGATGCCGCTTCCCGTTTTTTTCCAGGATCAGGACTTTTTATTTTTTAATGACCTGCTGCTTTTAAAAAAAATCGGAAAAATATGGGTTTTAACAGGGTTATAGAACTCGACAAGAGGTATTCGATGCCGCTTCCCGTTTTTTTCCAGGATCAGGACTTTTTATTTTTTAATGACCTGCTGCTTTTAAAAAAAATCGGAAAAATATGGGGTTTTAACAGGGTTATAGAACTTGACAAGAGGTATTCGATGCCGCTTCCCGTTTTTTTCCAGGATCAGGACTTTTTTTTTTTAATGACCTGCTGCTTTTAAAAAAAATCGGAAAAATATGAGGTTTTAACAGGGTTATAGAACTTGACAAGAGGTATTCGATGCCGCTTCCCGTTTTTTTCCAGGATCAGGACTTTTTTTTTTTAATGACCTGCTGCTTTTAAAAAAAATCGGAAAAATATGAGGTTTTAACAGGGTTATAGAACTTGACAAGAGGTATTCGATGCCGCTTCCCGTTTTTTTCCAGGATCAGGACTTTTTTTTTTTAATGACCTGCTGCTTTTAAAAAAAATCGGAAAAATATGGGGTTTTAACAGGGTTATAGAACTTGACAAGAGGTATTCGATGCCGCTTCCCGTTTTTTTCCAGGATCAGGACTTTTTTTTTTTAATGACCTGCTGCTTTTAAAAAAAATCGGAAAAATATGGGTTTTAACAGGGTTATAGAACTTGACAAGAGGTATTCGATGCCGCTTCCCGTTTTTTTCCAGGATCAGGACTTTTTTTTTTTAATGACCTGCTGCTTTTAAAAAAAATCGGAAAAATATGAGGTTTTAACAGGGTTATAGAACTTGACAAGAGGTATTCGATGCCGCTTCCCGTTTTTTTCCAGGATCAGGACTTTTTTTTTTTAATGACCTGCTGCTTTTAAAAAAAATCGGAAAAATATGGGGTTTTAACAGGGTTATAGAACTTGACAAGAGGTATTCGATGCCGCTTCCCGTTTTTTTCCAGGATCAGGACTTTTTTTTTTTAATGACCTGCTGCTTTTAAAAAAAATCGGAAAAATATGGGGTTTTAACAGGGTTATAGAACTTGACAAGAGGTATTCGATGCCGCTTCCCGTTTTTTTCCAGGATCAGGACTTTTTTTTTTTAATGACCTGCTGCTTTTAAAAAAAATCGGAAAAATATGAGGTTTTAACAGGGTTATAGAACTTGACAAGAGGTATTCGATGCCGCTTCCCGTTTTTTTCCAGGATCAGGACTTTTTTTTTTTAATGACCTGCTGCTTTTAAAAAAAATCGGAAAAATATGGGTTTTAACAGGGTTATAGAACTTGACAAGAGGTATTCGATGCCGCTTCCCGTTTTTTTCCAGGATCAGGACTTTTTATTTTTTAATGACCTGCTGCTTTTAAAAAAAATCGGAAAAATATGGGTTTTAACAGGGTTATAGAACTCGACAAGAGGTATTCGATGCCGCTTCCCGTTTTTTTCCAGGATCAGGACTTTTTATTTTTTAATGACCTGCTGCTTTTAAAAAAAATCGGAAAAATATGAGGTTTTAACAGGGTTATAGAACTCGACAAGAGGTATTCGATGCCGCTTCCCGTTTTTTTCCAGGATCAGGACTTTTTATTTTTTAATGACCTGCTGCTTTTAAAAAAAATCGGAAAAATATGGGGTTTTAACAGGGTTATAGAACTCGACAAGAGGTATTCGATGCCGCTTCCCGTTTTTTTCCAGGATCAGGACTTTTTTTTTTTTAATGACCTGCTGCTTTTAAAAAAAATCGGAAAAATATGGGGTTTTAACAGGGTTATAGAACTTGACAAGAGGTATTCGATGCCGCTTCCCGTTTTTTTCCAGGATCAGGACTTTTTTTTTTTTAATGACCTGCTGCTTTTAAAAAAAATCGGAAAAATATGGGTTTTAACAGGGTTATAGAACTTGACAAGAGGTATTCGATGCCGCTTCCCGTTTTTTTCCAGGATCAGGACTTTTTTTTTTTAATGACCTGCTGCTTTTAAAAAAAATCGGAAAAATATGGGTTTTAACAGGGTTATAGAACTTGACAAGAGGTATTCGATGCCGCTTCCCGTTTTTTTCCAGGATCAGGACTTTTTTTTTTAATGACCTGCTGCTTTTAAAAAAAATCGGAAAAATATGGGGTTTTAACAGGGTTATAGAACTCGACAAGAGGTATTCGATGCAATTTCCCGTTTTTCTCTACGATCAATACTTTTTGAAAAAGAATGACCTGGTGCATTCAAAAAAAATCGGAAAAATATGGGGTTTTAACAGGGTTATAGAACTTGACAAGAGGTATTCGATGCAATTTCCCGTTTTTTTCTACGATCAATACTTTTTGAAAAAAATGACCTGGTGCATTTAAAAAAAATCGGAAAAAATAGGGGTTGTAACAGGATTATAGAACTTGAGAAGAGGTAATCGATGCAATTTCCCGTTTTTTTCTACGATCAATACTTTTTGAAAAAAATGACCTGGTGCATTCAAAAAGAATCGGAAAAATATGGGGTTTTAACAGGGTTATAGAACTCGAGAAGAGGTTAATAAATAATTCTTTTTATTTTTGCTATTTCGAATTTGGATCAGGCGAATATAATGACCGAAGAGGTATTCAACCTTTTATTTTTTTTCAAAAATTCGGAATTTTTATTAGGCAAATATAATGATCGAAGAGGTATTCAAATGTTTTTTTTTTCTAGGATAAATATTTTTTGTTTAAATATTAATGAGGCATTTAAAGAAATTTGGAAAAATATGGGGTCGTTTCTGGGTTATAAAATTTGGAAAGAGGTAATTGATGCAGAGGTTTCCTCTCTGTCCTGTTATAAAAGATTTTGGCAGGTTTTTGTAAGCATAGTTTTAAAAGATTAAACTAAATCAAATTACTGATATTAGTACATGTAATCAATATTAAAAAATAAATATACTACTTATTCAATTTTTTTTTTTTTTCGAATTTGGGTTAATCAAGAAAAAAGAATTAGATTTTTAGAAAGTCATCTGTACCTTCAAAGACATTATTTTATTTTTTATTTATAAACAACCTTGAATACTGTATTAATATTTGATTAAAATTTAAAAAATCAAAATGTTTATTAATTATTATCGAGGTATTTAAATAACTTACTGTTTACATGTTTTTTTTTTTTTTTATATTATCGATTGTTTTTATTTTATACAAAAAGTCATGAATAAAATAATAAAACGGATTATTAATTTATTATATTAAAAATTTTTTATTGAATCATAATTTACCTGGGCTATTATAATTTTGTAAAATTTATAAATTCGAATGGTAGTTTAATTCCAATGTCCAGCACAATGTCCATATTAAAATCAGTATTTATTAATAATGAATACATAATTGATATTTTAATGTTTAATTTCATTGGAAGCAATTTTTGATTCTGGTAAATGTAATTGAGAAGGCTGTTGATTTTGTTGTTGTTGAGGTGGTAAATTATTATTGATATTTTGTGAATTGAATTGTTCTTGATTATTTTGAACAGGTATTTGTTGTGGAATATTTTGAGCTACTACTTGTTGAGGAATTTGTTGGTTTGTATTAATATTATTTTGTTCTACGTGTTGAGGTACTTGATTTGGATGTTGTTGATATTGAGGTTGTTCATGTTGAACAGGTACCTGCTGGTATTGAACAGGTACTTGTTGATACTGTGGTGGATGTCCCTGATATTGTGGTGGATGTTGTTGCTGATATTGTTGATTCGGTATTTGATTTTGTTGATACTGAGGTGGTTGACCATGATACTGTTGGCCACTAACTGGCACTTGACCTTGGTAAGGATGTTGATTTTCAATCAACTAAAATAATAATTAAAAAAATATATATATTAATTATTTTTTCTATTATTTTACATATTTTAATAAATAAAAACTTATCTAAATTACTTAATAATTATTTCTTACCTGTCCATCTGGTCCAAAATGTGGTTGAGGTGGTAACTGATAATATTATAAAGAATAATAAAATAAGATTAGTAAATTAATTATAAAATTATATTTATATTATTTAAGTTTAAAGTTTAAAGTTTAATTACCAATCCATCAGCAATCATTTTTTTAATTTCAGCTTCTCTTTGTCTTTGAAATGCTTCATATTCTTCAGATGTATAAATGTCTTGATTATTAATTGGTTTCCATTCTGGATCTTGTTTAGATACATCTCGTTTTGTATTTTCCAAAAATTCAGAATAACTAAATAAAACAACAATTACATCATCATTCAAACAATAGAACAAACAATGTATTATATAAATTAATAAATAAAATAAGTAATTACCTGATGAAACCATCTCTATTTGTATCAGCTTCTTTAAATACAATTTCTCTCATTCTTTCCATTTCTTCAGCACGTTCATTAACATCAACTTTTGCACCACCATACATTTTATCTAATTCCTTTAAAAATAATATTTTAACTTCATTTTCATCCCAATGACGATTTCCATCAAGATCATGGATTTGAAAAAATGCACTTGGATTAAATTCTTGATCACCCATGTGATCTTGTTTTTCCCAAACTTCTTCCAATTGTTTTTGGCTACCTGGATGATGAAGCTTTGAAAAAAAATTAAAAAAAAAACAATTTAGTATTATTTTAGATAATAAAATACAAGAATTATTCATTCTTTTAATTTTTATATTTTACTTACAGGTTTGTGTGTTTGTTGTTCTTTTTTTAATTGTTCAAGCTCTTCAACATATTTTTTTTTTTCTTCTTCATTCATTTCTGAAATGAAAATTAATTAAGATTTACATATTAAAAAATATAAAACCCACAAATTTTAGTTTTAATACTTGACAATTACCTTTTACTTTTAATTCTTCTTCAAATTTTTTTTCCATTTCGTATTTTTTAAATTCTTCACGACGTTTTTTATCAATTTCAGCTAAATCAGCAGTTGCCTAATGATAAATAATAAATATTTTATTATAATACCTGTATAAAATATAAAAATAATAATATAATATTTTTTTTAATATTTAAATGTACCGTGAGTATGAGTTTTTTTAAATCTTCAACATCAAAATTATTAACATTTGTATGATCAACATGACCTTTGACATCTGGAACTGATGAATCTAATTTTTTTTGAAGTTCATTTTCAAGATGTAATAATCTTGTTAATTCAATTCTTTTTATTTCATTTAATTTATTTCTGACATTGTGATGAACAAATTCCAATTCATGAGCAATTTTACCAGTCTAAAAATAATTGATATTAATTAATTTTAAATAAAATAAGATATAATCAACATTATAATAATAAATAAAACATACAGAAAAATCTTCTTTTGGTGCAACTTCAAGTTTCTTACGAAATTCTGGATCAGATTCAAGTGCCTGAACAACTTCATTGAGATAACGTTGATAAGGTAAGTCCCACTTGAAATTAAATTAACAAATATTAAAAATAAATACATAAATAATATAAACAAGTGTTTTATAATTATGATGTAATTTAAACAAACCTCAGTTTCTATATTATTATTATCAATATCATTTTCATGATCAGCATTTTCTTCATCAGATTTTGTTTTGGTAACTGGTGGTGCAAAGCAACCTTGCATCATCAAAATAACAACTCCAATAACACATATTCTCTTCATTTTTAATATCAACAAATATTAATAATCTGTAAATTAAAAAAAATATATATAATTATAAAATAATAACAATAAAAATATCTTTAATTCAACATAAATCATTTGAAGTATTCTAGAATATTTATTGATTAAAGATTCTAGATGTTTCATAATAATTTCAAAGCCACATCATTGATTCATAAATGATGCTTTACTCAGATTAAATGATAACAATATTATATCACTTACAATTTATTTTTTTAATCAACATAGGTACACAAAAAAAAAATTTCAACAAATAACTTTTTATAACAATTATAATTTACAACTATGGACAATTACAACACAAGTATATTGTTTTTATTTTTTCTCTGTGTAGAAATATTATTCCACGAGTATTTAAATACGTCACTTAGTTTTCCCCTTATCTTGTTTTTTATAATTATATTTATATTAAAAAAAAAAAAATGTGATGTGTCAAATTTTAATGGGATGATTATTGAATTACAAAGGTGAGAGAGAAAAAAAAAAGAGAAACTGGGAGAAAAAAAAAAAAAAAAAAATTAAAAAAAAAAGCTTAATGTTAGTTTACATGAAAAGCGACAGAAATGTAAAATCATTTTTTTATTATTATTAATTTAATATTAGATGATAAATTATAATTAATTATTTTATTTGTTTAATTAATTCATTAATATTTTATTTAATTATTTATAACTTTTAATTATTTATAATAAATAAAATAAATTAATTTTATAAATAGGGCTTTGTGTTTTATGTTGGCAGCAGTGGATATATTGCTAGAAAATTCTAGTAATAAATAGACTTGGCATAAAAAATAGTGGACATGACCCTTAACACCTGCACAAGGCCATTTTGCCCTCCTTTTTTTTTTTTTTTTTTATGTTATTGTGAATCCACGTGTTGTTATTCTATTATTTACTTTTTAATATTTGTTTATTTTTATAAATCAATTAACAGTAATCATTAATTGAAATTATTATATATTTACTGCAATTTATTATAAATATTTAAGTTTCGAAATAACAATTATCAATAATCAACAGTTGTTTAACTAAAACAATAACAAAACAATTATTTTATTAAAATATATATGTTTACTTAAAAAAAAACACGTAATATCAGGTAAATACTAACAATTTAATGATAATTATCTTTAACAATATTAAAAGTTTCTGTATAAATATTTTTCTTTTTTTTAAATAAATTCTTCATATTTTGATTGTTTTTATGATCAACAGGTACCAGAGTAAATTGCAGTCATCAGCATTATCAAATTAACAAACCAAGTAAGTTTAAAAAACTGTAGAAATTTTATTAAAGTTTTATTTAAATTTAGATAAACAACGTATGCCAGTATTTTCAATTAATAATCACCATCTTGTTGATTATTTTGATTGATAATTTTCATCCAAGTTTCAAAAATGAATGATGACAAGTCCAGCACAAACACACCTATAATTAACTTGAAAAAAAACAACGTAATTCAATTAACGACAAATAAATAAATGAGAAAATAATATTTCAAAAAAAAAAAGAAAAGGAAATGTTTACTGAGTATATATTGTAAATGAAAAGGTTTTTCCAAAAGAAAAAAAAAAAAAGGAAAATATATATAAAAAGATGGGTCAATGAGATAAGAAAGACACTTGTTGAGTTTCTTTGGCTCTTGTAAAAAAAAGCCCAGACAAAAGAGATTGTTAGACACAGGTATACGAGAGTGGACCCCCTTAATGATCTCCTCTTAGCAGCCATCGTCTAAAGCATTTCTCCAATTTTTGTTTTATTTTATACTGCATCTTTTTCTTTTATTCATTCAGGGACAACATCGTCATCTACATGGAATTTACAACAGTATCACCAAAATCTTAATTGTATGTGTGTGCCAAATTCATCTCTTGAAAAAGACACACAACTAGGGGGGTCCTCTCTTAGAAATAGTAATAAAGTAAAAAAATAAATAAATAAGGAAAAAAAAATTTCGATACCGCCAAAAGACCAGTTGAAAAGTTGACGATGTTTGAGGCGTGGCTACTTGGCTCCATTTTTGTCCATTATGTAGCCATTATATCTTTATATCCATAACTAAATCAAAATACATATTTTTTTTTTTTTTCTTCTATTCTTTAAATGACTAATTGATTTCTCTATATACTTTTTTACTTTTACTAACAAGTGTGTCTAAATAAATATTACTACCTATTCTTATATATTTTTTAATTTTTATTACTATTTGCAAAACATTCATAGAAATTAATTTTTCTTTTTAAAATAATTAATAGTAACTATTTAAATTATAATAAAAATTGATTTTTTATTAATTTTTCTAAAATTTTTTATTTTATTAAATGACATTTTAGCACGTGCTAATTGATGTTATATTTATTTAAAAAAATCTATAAACATTTATGTTTGAAAATTGACGATGAATCATCATAACGAGGCAAAAAAGAAAAAAAAATTTTTAAAATGAAATAATAATCGCCTGGGAATGTCTTCATTCTTCCAAATCATTAAATAATTCTGGGTGGTTTTTATTACTATTATTATTATTTAAAAAAAAAAAAATAATAAATTTATTTCTTTATTTTTTTTTTCATCTTCTCTTCCCATCGTAATCTTATTTTTTAATTAAAAAAAAAGGAAATAAAAAAATCCACATATCATGTGAAAAATAATAATAAAGATTTATCAAGAGTTGAGTGTATTTGACGGATGAAGAGTAAACGTTTTATTGTTAAAATTGAAATTAAACTGATTAAAGTAGGAGGTAAATGAATAGTTAACTCAAGCACATGTTACTCGCATGAATTTAATTTATAATTTTTTTAAAACCTATAATATTGTTGTTTCAATATATTTCAAAGAATATTGAAATTAATATTTATATTTATTTTTTTAAATTAAACATATTATTCAATAATAAATTATATTTTAAATAGGAGTAGATGATGATAATGATGATTAAATTAACAACCATTGAGAATGAATTTGACAAGCTGTTGTTGTTCATTTGGTACCTCTTCAAGAATAATAAATAAAAAATTTAAAAAAATATATATATCTCAGCATCAGGTAAAAATAAAAAATTACCTCTGGAACGTAGAATAAAATTAAAACATGAAAAAGAAAAAAAAAAAAAAAAACTATAAATTCAAAACCAGTCTTTCGCAGTTTATAATTATGTATTTTTATGATTTTTTTTTTTTTTTATCTTTTATTTTAGTGAAGATGTATCTTTTTCACTTTATTTGCTGATTTTTTAAATTTTATTTCTTTGTCTTGTAGATGACATTAAGTTTCTCCACCACTCTGCTACTTTTAAACTGTTACGGTGGGGTTTAAACCATTCACTTCCATCAGTTGGTCCACGATCTCTTCTTCAGTTTCAACATCATATCCAACAAGTGTTGTTCTTCATCAATATTTATTTATTTTTTTTTATTAAAAAAAAATAAATAAACAACATATGTAACACCTGTTTTAAAAACAATAACAAAACAACCATAAAAAAATATTAATTATAAAAAAAAAAAAATTATATCTTTATAATTTAAAAATCAACAATTAGTTTGTCGAAAAATTACGAATTTTAATTTTTTAAATTTAGCTTTTTTTTATTTGGTGTAAAATTGTTTTGTGAATTTATTTGTTTTTAAAATTTTTTTAATACACAGTGAAGTGTATCAATTTTAAAATTGTTAATTAAAAAATTATAAATAATTATAATATATAAATATAAGTAAAGGAAAAATATGTCTCGTGGCCATTCGAGTCACAGCAATAACCGGTTGCAAGATCTTAAAATAGTTTCTTCGGCGTAGGTTACACTTGGATTGATTATTATTTGCGTGATCAAATATAAACTCTTGATAGTATTAATTTTTATCATAATTATTTAAAAATTAAAAGGTGTGTAAAAATTTAAATACTCATATTATTTAAATATTTAAATACTCATATTTATTTATGAAATTTTAATTTTAGTTAAATTTAATTAATGCAAAGTCCAATGTAAATGTCGTTACCTGCGTT
This sequence comes from Lysiphlebus fabarum, assembly GCA_011426435.1. Lineage (NCBI taxonomy): Eukaryota > Metazoa > Arthropoda > Insecta > Hymenoptera > Braconidae > Lysiphlebus > Lysiphlebus fabarum. The sequence continues at coordinate 88,110 of WSYQ01000029.1, read as the reverse complement.
ATGATAATAACTTTTTATTTAATACATGTAAATTGTATGATGTTGTGTTATTCTATGTGTGTATATTCATTTTAATATTCACTTTGATATATAAAGTTATTTCATTTTGCCCTGAGGTCAAAATTTATGTGAATTAACTCACCTTGCATGATTTGTTTTTCGTTTATTCACCATAAGCATCGTATTACAACATTAAATTATTTTTTATCATATTAAATTTAATATAGTTATTATTATTTCAACACAATTTTAATTATGAAAAATAAAATAAATAATAATATACACATAAATAGATTTAAAAGAAAATAAATTTCTATATTTTTTTTGTTTTTTTTTTTTTTTAATTAAATTAATCAAAAAAATATTGTAATTATATTTATATTTTTCCATTTAATTTATTATTGTTTTTTTATTTTAAATAATATAGTATATTTTTCTTAGAAATAATATTGATTATTGAATTTCAAGAACTTGAAAAACAAAGAAAAAAAAAATAGAAAACCTCAATATTTTCAGGTATAAATTTTCACGGTATAGTTGTTGTTACAGTAATTATCTGAGACACCCCACTAGCATAATCTCAACTAACATATATACAAAAATATTGAAAAGATTGAAAATATTTCTATTATATTTGTAAAATAGGGGAATAGTTTCGACAAAGTTTAAAGAAAAAAAAAGAAAAAAGAAAGACAAAAGGTATTTTTTCAATGTCTCAGACAAGTTAACACAAGTTAACAGAACAAAATTCAGTTGGACCAGTCTTGGTTCTTGTCTGATAGCATTTAGTCAAAATTTTTAACGAAAGAAAAATATTGCTTTTTTATTTTTCTAATACTCGATAATAATATATATACATATATATATATTTTATAATAAAATTTATCATTTAATAAATAATTACTATATCATTATTACAAGGTAATAAATTGTTTGTTTATAAATAAATTTAATTTAATATATTAACAGTGATTTTTTAAGTGAAACAATATAATTTTTGTTGTGATAATAATTAAATAATTTAATTCATTAAAATATTTACAATTTGATAATAATTCAAATAATAATTATTAATTTATTTTATTGTTATTTTTATTTTCTATTAATCAAAGTTTATTATTAAAAATTTTTTTTATATAAATGAGCAATTTAAATTGTCATCAACATGTCTCATCACGTGACTATATTAAATATTTATTTATTTTTATTTCTATGATAATAATAAAATGAAAAAAATAAATAAATATTATTATTATTATTATTTTTTAAAATTAAATTTATTAATGTGTGTGCACTTTTATCATAATTAAACTACGACGTATATATTTCGAATGATTAAAATAGATCATGGATAAAATTGTAAAATAGAAAGTAACAAATTATAATAGAAAAAAATTAATTTATTTAAATGACATTATATATATATATTTTTCAAATATTCAATATATATATTTTTATATAAATAAATTTATTTCCTGAAATTTAAATTATTCATTATAATAAACTATGATGAAATAATTTATTTGATTATTATTTCTATTTAGTGTCATTGACGTTATTTTTGTTTAAATTGTTAAAATTTAAATTGCCATTGGCCTCGATAATTTAAATATAAAATATTTATTGTTTAATAAAAAAAAAATTTGAATAATTAATTTAATATTTTTTCAATGACAATATTAATTTACAAATTATTATCAATATATTTATATTTATATTTTCCAGAACAAAATGACGTGGCATCGTGTTTTATTGCTCATTGGAATCACAACAATATTATTACTTTTAACAACAACAAGTTTAACATATGCTTGTAATGAAGTAATATGTGCAAGTGTTGTGAGTAAATGTATGCTCACTCAAAGTTGCAACTGTGATCAGGTAGAATGTAAATGTTGCAAAGAATGTTTTGCTTGTCTTCAACAATATTATAGTGAATGTTGTTCTTGTGTTGGTAAGTTTAATAAATAAATATGAATAAAATTACTTTATTTTTTTTAAATTACAAGTATATAAAATAATATAATTTGTTATTAATTTTTTTAGACATGTGTCCAAGGCCAAATAAAACAGATAATCCATTGAGTAAACAATCATCAGTATCTGATTTTAGTGGACCAATGCCTGGTTTATTTCAAGCATTAACTACTGAACCTGATTCATTAGAACGATGGATTACATTTACATTTCCATTTGATCTTGATGTATCACAATTTCAACCAAGTCTTGAAAAAGAACCACAGTATCATATGCGTAAGTTTTATTATTATTATTATTATTTTTTTGAAATATAATTTGTTTGTTAAATAAATTAATTTTTTACTTTAATTGTTTGTTATATTTAGAAACAATTGAGGATGTACATGTTGATGCTACTGATGAATTAGTTAAAAAACCAGCAATAAATCATTATAGAAAAGATACAGTAACACTTAATTGTACAGTTGCATTTATGGCACAATGTACATCATATAGTAAATGTAGTATTGCATGTCAAAGTATGGGTGCATCAAGTTACAGATGGTTTCATGATGGTTGTTGTGAATGTGTTGGTCAAACATGTCTTAATTATGGTATTAATGAATCACGATGTTCAAAATGTCCAACAAATAAAGAAGAAGATGAACCAATTGAATCTTATGATGACTATGGTCAAGATGATGAAGAACCAAGAGAAGATAATGACTAATACATTTAACATATATAAAAATAAAAAAAATAAAAAAAATAAAAAACATTAAATTAATATACAAAAATAAAAAATTTATTTTGTATTATTTTTATATTACATATAATTATTTCATTAGAGTCATTTTACAAAGTCAAATTATTATTTTTTTTTTTCTTTTAATATCGAAAAAATTTTAATTAAATAAAAATTGATAATTTAGTTTATTTTTTTAATTATTAATTTAATTATTAACTTTAAATGCAGTTTAATTGTGTTAAAATATATATGACTTATTTGGATATAAAATAAAAATAAATTAAATTTAGATTAATATTTGTTAGATAATAGATAAATAATTAAATGACAATGTAAATTGAAATTAATTAAAGTCATGACGTGGATAGCTTTTTAAGATATGCAAAAATAAAAAAAAACAAATAATAATTGTTAGAAATAATAAGAGAGTTTTAATAATTAAACTCGACATATATTTAAAATTTTTTTTTTTTTACCTGTAAATCGAGTTTGTTTAATTATTTTTTTATTTAATCATTTTTATTATCTATGATTAATTTAAATATAAATAAAATAAATTAAATAAGTTGTATTTGTGGTGTCTATATAGGTACTAAAATATTACTAAAAAAAAAAAAAAAAAAAAGAATGACTTGTTTAAGAAATAATTTTTTTTTTTTTATCAAAAGTAATATACTTGTACCGTGCCATAAAAATAATAAATTTTTTTAAATAAATTTAATGATAAATAAATATTGTAAATATGAAAAAAAATGTTTTTCTTTTTTAAATCGTATTATTTTTTTTTCGATTTTAAATTAAATAAATAATTAAAATATGATAATAATAATTAAATTGTGTTTATAATTATTTACTAATTATAATTTATAATATCAATAAAAAAAAAAAATTAATTCAAGTATATACATTTGAAATAATAAAAAATTAAATAGTTAATTATTTTAACGCCAGTACTCGCATGTTTTTCGCAAGTACTTGTTGTTATCAGAGTATATAAAACCCAGTGTGAATCCACTTATATGTAGTACATTTTCGTCCGTCAGTAAAGGTATGAGTGAGACAGTGATCTAGATCACAAACCATCCATGCTTTTCTAGATGTTGATTGGGATGGTCTCATCTGGTGGCATGTGTATACCATTGTATACATTTATGATGGCACTCATACTTGAGCGGGACACTCATTAATTAAATCAAAATTAAATAAATCAATAACTCAGAAGTCAAATTAATTAAATTAAATATAGTAGCAGTTGCTGCACAATTTTTATGTTAAATTGGTTGACATTGTAAATTATTATTTGACTAATTAAAATAACATTACAAATAAATATTTAATTTCTATCGATTTTATATTTATTTATATTTTCTTTTTATAAAAAAAATTATAAAAAACTTAAATAATAATAAGTAATGCAAAAAAAAATCTATTCCTCAAACTCTTGAAAATTTCTACAGAGAAATTTTTATAGAAAATTATTAATCATTTTTTTATTTCAACCACTAGTATTCGCATATTTTTCATAAGTATTGTTGTTAATAAGAACAAATAAAAATGTGTCTAAATTAAATTATTATTCTACTCAATTTTTTAATAAAAAATAAATTAATATATTTTTATTTTAAATATTAAAATATACTTTATTGATGTAATATAATAAAATAAATAAATCGAAATTATTTTTTTAAAAATTGTTCTAATATTTCTACAAAGTAATGATTTATTTATTTATTATTTCGATTACTCTTACTACTGTTTTTCGACAGAGTAGTTATCAACTCAACTAGTGCGATATCTAAATATAATAACTATTTACATTATAAAATCTCTATAATAAGATCTTGATGAAAATAATAATAATAATTTGGTTCAATTGGTCATCATGCCATGCACATACTTTAGTTATATTTATTTGAAGAAAAAAAAATATAAAAAACGTACGTAAAAAACAACAAGATTAAAGTTAAAGTGAAAAATAAAAAAACATATATTTAATTGGCAACTAGACTGTATATATGAATCTGTCAGGTTTATTATCTATAAATTTAAATAATTAAATATATATCATGTTATTAAGATTTTTTTTTTGTTTTTTAAATTACAACAACAACAAATTAAATAAATAATGATGAGGAAATTGAAGTACTGCTTCAGTTTAATTATTATTTGTCGACATTTATTTGTCTGAAGTCATTGGATCATCATCATCAGTTTGTTGCTTTTTATTTTTCTTTAAATAATTATAAATTTTAAATAAAAATATGGGATTACTTACTGAAGGAAGTGCACTAAGCTGGCAAGATACAAAACATTATGCTGATTTTGTACGTAAACATGGAATAATACAATTTATTAATATTTTTAATAAATATAAAAATAGACAAGGTGATCCATTCAAATGGGGTGATGAGGTATGTTTTATTTATTAAATATTTTTTTATATTTAAATTATTAAAATTTTTTAATTTAACATCACATGATTAATTAAAAATATTTTATTAATTATATATTTATTTAAAAAGGTTGAATTTTTAATTGTTAAATTTAATGATAAAAATAAAACTGCAAAACTTTGTTTAAAAAGTGATGAATTGTTGAAAATATTAAATGAAAAAGAAGACAATGATCCAACGTAAGTAAAAATAAATTAAATAATTTTTTTTTTTTTTTATTATTTATCATAATTTTAATTTAAAGAGGTATTGAATCACTTTGGTGCCATGAATATGGATCTTTTATGATTGAAGGAACACCAGGTAAACCATATGATGGTTTATTTGATGGTTTAAATAAAATTGAAATAAATATGAATAATCGTAGAAATAAAATAATGAAATTATTAAAACCTGGTGAAGTTGTTATGACACTTACTAATTTTCCAAGGTAAAAAAAAAATTATTACATTAAAAATTTTTAAATTATTTAAAAAAATAATATAAGTATATATTTATTAGACTTGGTTGTTATAATTTTACTGAACCACCAACAAATCCAACACCAAATATTGGAATAACAAAAAGTTTATTTTTATCTGATGAAACAATTGCAAATAATACACGTTATCAAACAGTTGCTAGAAATTTTATTGATCGTCGAGGTGAAAAAGTTATTTCAAATATTCCAAGTAAGTTTTTTTTTTTTTTTTAACATTAAAATTAATAAAATAAAAACTTGATAATAGTTTACAGAGATGTAAATGTACCAAGACCATTTAAAGATAATTTATTAATTTATGGTGATGATGGAACAAGTCAAAAATTAACAAAAGAAAATCATATTTATATGGATTCAATTGGTTTTGGTTTTGGCTGTTGTTGTCTTCAACAAACAATGCAAACTTATAATTTAGAAGAAGCAAAAAATCTTTATGATCAACTGGCATCAATGTGTCCAATAATGGTACGTAATAATTTAATAAAATAAAATAATTTAAAAAACAATAAATAATCTAAAAAAAAAAAAAACAATTCAACAGTTGTCATTAACAGCAGCAAGTCCATTTTATCGTGGTTACATATCAAATGTTGATACACGATGGAATATATTAAGTGATATTGCAGATTGTAGAACTAAAGAAGAACGTGGAATAATACCACTCAAGGAAAACAAGTTTATAATTAATAAAACACGTTATAATTCAATAAGTTCATATTTAAGTGAACATGCTGATAAATATAATGATATACCATTAATTTATGATGACGATGTATTTAATCAATTATTAAAAAATGGAGTTGATTATTTAATTGCAAAACATATTGCACATTTATTTATCAGAGATCCATTATATATTTTTTATGAAAAATTAAATTTAAATGATGAAATTTCAACTGATCATTTTGAGGTAAATTAATAAACATTTAAATATTTAATTTTAAATTATTATTTAAATATATATTAATTTTTAAATATAGAATATTCAATCAACAAATTGGCAAACAATGAGATTTAAACCACCACCTGATAATTTATCATCATCAATTGGATGGAGAGTTGAATTTCGTCCATGTGAAATACAAATAACTGACTTTGAAAATGCAGCAATATCATGTTTTATAATTTTATTGTCCAGGGTTATATTGAATTTTAATTTAAATTTATTAATACCAATTAGTAAGCTTGATGAAAATATAAATAAAGCTGCTAAACGTGATTCAATTAGAGTGGAAAAATTTTGGTTTAGAAAAAATATTATAACAGAAAAAAAGAGCAATGATGCTGTTGATGAATATGGGGAATTTACTATCAATGATATAATTAATGGCAAGGTCAGTTGGTTATTAATTTATTCTAATATTTAAATGTATTTTTTTAAATAATAAAATTAATATTACAGGAAGAAGTATTTATTGGTTTAATGCCTTTAATTTATTCTTACCTTGGAAATATTGATATTGATACTGAGACATATTGTAAATTAAAAAAATATCTTGAATTTATACAAAGAAAAGCTTCTGGTGAAATTATTACAACAGCATCTTGGCTTAGAAAATTTGTCATGACACACCCAGACTACAAGTAAGTCAATGTTTTTTTGAAAAAAATTATAATAATTGTTATTCTTTAATCATTATTATTTTTTTTTTTATTTTTTTTAGAAATGATTCTGTTATTTCTGATCGTATTAATTATGATCTATTAAAAAAAATTCATGATATCCAAACAAATATTGATCTTTGTCCAGAACTCTTGGGCACATGGAAAATGTCAAAAAACAAAACTCAATAATTCCAATATATAATAAATTTACTCTAACTAATAATAATATTTGAAAAAATATTAGTTAAAATTAAAATAAAAATAACTAACATAATTTTTAATTAAATACAATCAAACAATTTATTACGTATCGTTTTATTTACATGAAAAAAAAAAAAAAAAATTTATGTTAATAAGATCATGAAATTAAAATTAATTGATTTAATCATCCATACGTGGTTTTTTTGATCCTGATTTTTTTTTACCAAACAATTCTGATTTTTTACGTTTTTTTGCTTCTTTTTTCTTAATTTGTTTGGCAATTTTACGTTTTGCTGCAAGTTCTGGATCAGTAACATACTGAAAAAAAAAATAACAGAATTAATTATAAAATATTCCAAATAATTATAAAATAATTCTTATCAAAGAAAAAAATAAAAGTATAATAATAAAAAACAAATAAAAAAATCAAATTACCTGTTGTGTTCTAGCTTTTGATCTTTCTCCTCTCTTTACTGTTATTCTTTGTTGTACTTTATGTAATAATCTAGCATAATCACCATCATTATCATTGCTTTCATTTTTATTATTTTCTTTTTTATGTTTATGTTCCATTTTTGATTTAATAATATTAGCAATAATTTTTGCTTCTTGTCTTAATGGAGCATTTTTTTCATCAGTTGTATCTAATTCTCTAACAAGTGGTGACATTATTTGGAAAAGTATTGGTCTTAAATAAGGATCAATTGGAATACTAGTAACAACTTTCTTGATCCAACTGAATACTGCTTTACGCTGTAAATAAAAAAAAAAATATATTTATAAATTTAATTTGCAATTTAAATATTAATTAATAATTAATAGATCAATTGTTTATTATTCAACATATTATGAAACATTTGAATATTAAAATTAATTAAATTGTGTTTATAAAAAAAAAATACTTACAACAACAATTGATTTTGGACTTTGACTTATTTCATAATTTACAGATTTTCTTAATCTTTTTAAAATCCAAAATAATGATATTCCATTATTTTCCATTTGAATTCTTTCTTCACTGCTATTCCAATTTTCTGATTTAACAATCTTTGAAATAGTAAATATACATTCAATAACTTCATCATGAATTTGTGGTAATTCATCGTCAGGTTCAATTTGATCAATAAGATCAAGTGTTAATTTTCTAAATGTTTTTGCTGGATTTTTATATAAATCCCATTCAAAATCATCATCATCATTATTATCATCATCATCACAATTATCATCACCATCATCATTAACAATTTTTCTTTTTTTTTCAGTTGGCATTATATTTTTATTATTTAATACATTTGATATTTTTTCAATGTCCAATGAATTAAGAATTAATTTCATTTGTTGAGTTGCAGCAAATCTAACCCAAAGATGTCGATTATATATTAATAAATCATCAACAATTTCAGGTAATAATTTAGCATAACTATTCCATTTTTTATCAGTTAAAAATTTTGGACAATTTTCCGATAATTTACATGTTAATATTAATACTTGGAATAAATGATGAGATCCTAATCTAACAAAATCTTTAATATGTTGTTGTTTTAATTTTTGTTTTTCTGATAATTTTGCTTTAACAAATTTACCAGGACCATTATCTTCATTATTATAAAATTGTTGAAATATTATTGGTAAACATTTATCTAAACGTTTTTCAAATTTATCCTTTTCATTAACAACAAATATACCACATAATTGTGCTGCTAATTGACATCTTGGTAAATTTGTTTTATCTTTTAACCATGTCAATACAATATCAAATAATTTATTATTATTTTTAATATCAATTTTAGATAATAAACTGTGTATTATTTTTGATGCCATTTCACGACATGATGGTTCATCATCATTAATAAGTCTCATACCAACTGTAGTAAATATTAATTGAATGATTGTTTCAGTTAACATTTCAACTGGTAAACCACTAACAATACTTTGTATCATTGTTAATGCACTAACTCTACCATCAATTGTATCATAACTCAATCTTTCTAAATAAAATGATATATATTTTTCAAAATTTTTAACACCATGTGTATAATTATTTAAATATGTATAATATATAACTCTTGATTGTAATCTAATATTTTCTGATTGTGATTCAATACTTAATTTTGATAATTTATCCATAACTTTATTAATTTCTGGTGATGAAATTTTACGATTTAATATTGAACGTATTAAATTAAATGCTATTAATTGACGATCATAATTATCAAGATCTTCTTCAGCATATAATAATAATGCTGTTATTTTATCATTTGATAATTTACAATATTTAACATCACGTATAATAACAGACATTGTTTTAAATGCAGCCATAACAAGTTCAAATACATCACCTTTTCCTAAACCAGGTGCACTATATTTACGTAATATTTTAAATATTTCTTCAGTAATATTATTTATATTTAATTTTAATTCATTAAGATCAGAATTTAATAATTTATTTAAACACTTTAATGATAATGATGATATTTTTATATATTGTGATTTTAAACAATTTGTTAATATTGGTACAAATGGCTCTAAATATAATTTATATGTTGAAGTTTTTATTGTATCACGTTTTAATAATATATGTAATAATTTTAATGAAAATTCTTGTATAATATGATCATTTGTATTTGATGTTGTATTTGATGTTAATTTAGCACCCATTCTATTTTTTGGTGCTGGTTTAATTAAATATGAATCTGGTTTTTCAATTTTTTTTAATAATTTATCACGTTCATTATTATTTTTATTATTATCATTAATATTGTTTATATTAAATAAATTTGGTATACTTTTTGTTAATATACCATTTAAAAATATAAGTATTCTATCTGATTTTATAAATTTATTATCAGCTAAACCTAATTGTGTATGTCTTAAACATTCTTCAACTTTATTTATAACTTTTGATGATCTTGTTTTATTTAATTGATTAACTAATGGTTGTATTAAATCACTTAAACATGAATCAGTAATATATTGTCCAAGTATATGAAATATATCATAACTTTTTGTTGTTTTAGCTTCAGATGTATGTTTAACAACAGCATTTACATCTTTTTCATCACCAGTTATACCAAATAAATCAGCTTTACATACTGATAATATACTTATTAAATTATCATTAATATGATTAACTTCATATTGTTCTTTTAAACATGTTAATACAGCATGTATTGTAAATGCAAGTACATGTATTTGAAAACCTTCTGTTAATAATGAATTCATAACACCTAATAAACAAGGTAAATAATTTGGACCAAGTGATAACATTATTTGTTCTAATATTTTACGTGTATCACGACGTACTGATTCTAATCTTGATTTTAAAAATGTACATAATTTCATAAATATTCTTGGTAAATTTTCATTTTTATTTAACATATCACCTGGTAATTTTTGTAATAATTTTACCATTGCAAGTGCTATTGGTACACGCATTAATTCTTCTTCTTCTTTATCAACACCAGTTGAACGACGATTTACTTTATGACTTATTTCATGTTGTGTTCTTGATAATATTACATTATGTAATTGTGGTAATAATTTTTTTGTTATATCATGTACTAATTGTTTAGCAATACTTTTTGATAATATTATAGTATTATTATTATTATTATTATTTATTTCTTTTTTTTCTTCTTCTTTTTCTTCAACATCATCATCATCAGTTATTTTTTCTAAATCTTGATGTAATTTTTCATCTTCTTCAATAGGTTTATTTTTTTCATCATCATCATGTTCATCATCACTATTATCAATTTTTACTTTTGATTTTTTATCAAAATCAGGAACATATTTATAAATATTATCATCAATATCATCTAATTTTGATAAATCAAAATGAAATGCATCTAATATTGTAACAACAATTCTTATTAATTGTCGTTTAAAATCACTTGATGATTTTAATTTATTTAAATAATATTCAAGTATTATTAAATAACGATTCCATGATAATAAACGACAACATGCACCAATAGTATTTATTGATGAATCAATAATACTATTTTTATTATGAAATGATTGATTACAAAGATATGATGATGCTATTGGATATATAAATTCAACAATTGTTTTAGTATTTGGTTTATTTAATTTTGTTTTAGTTATTGAACAAAATTTATCAAGTGCACGTGATTTTCTATGTAATTGTAAATGTTTTAAATTTTCAAAAAAATCAACTTCTTCATCAATTTTATCTGTTAATAAATTTAAATCACGAAATACTGGATGTATATCTGAACATTCAATTGACATTGAACGTAATAATGTTAATGATGTAAAACGTAAATTTTCATTATCACTTGTTATATTATTTTTAATTAATACTAATATTGTTTGATTAATTAAATATGATCTATCAATTTTATTATCTTTATATAAATGACCAAATAATGGTCCAATTTTTTTAAGACAATCTTCTGATCTATCAATTAATGCTTGTTCTTTAAGATTTTTAATTAAATAAAAACATGAATGTATAATACCAACACCAAATTCAAGTGTTAATAATTTAAGTTGTTCTTCATTATCAGAATTTATTATTTTATTAATCATTTCAAATGCACATAAACGTTTTTCAATATCAGCTTGTTCAATCCATCTTTTATCATATGAATTTAAATCACATAATATATTAGCATTTTCTTGAAATATATTTTTTGATATTGTTGTTGATGATTCTGGTATTTTTTCAGCAATTAATAATAATAATTTAAGTAATATTTTTCTTCCTAATGATGTTGTTATACTTGATAAAAGTGGTAATACTTGACGTAAATGTAATTGTGGTTGTTTAACATCATTCATTAAATTTAATATTGTTGTTAATGATTGTACAATTATTTCATCATTTTCACCAATACGTGATGCACGTTTTATTAATATTGGTAATGATAATGATACAAGACTATTTGATGTTTCTGAATCTAAATTTAATTCAGATATTCTTTCAAGAATAATTGATTCAGTATTATTAATACCAGATTTTGAACGTTCAAATTTTTCTTTTATAAATTTTAATATTTCTGGTATATGATTTAATAAAATTGTTGAACCATAATTTAATTTAATATCATTAATATTATTAATATTATCAGTTGAATTAATTAATATATTATTTGGATTTAATGGATTTAATTCTGGTGTATCATCAATTTCCATTTGATTATCAGAAATAACACCATAATCTTGTAATGTCAACATATTTTTAATCATTATTAAAATTGTATTTATAACTTTTGAATTAATTTGACATATAATTTTATTATTATTATTAATATTTTTAATTTTTGTCATTAATAAAAGTTGAATAATATATTTTAATGGATATTTATTTTTATTATTATTTTCATGTTTAACTAAAAGACAAAAATATCTTGAATCATTTGACCATGATGATAATAATTTTAATAATGATGTTGGACTATGTATACTATCATTTGGAAGTGTTTCAATATATGGAAATATACCAACATTAAATAATGCATCTAATTCGTTATTTGTCCAATCATAATTTTTAAAATGATCAAAAAATCTAGCAATAATATCAATACAATTATTTTTTAATTTTTTTATAATTTTAATATAACCAGATAATATTATATCTGATTTATCAAGTATAACTTTAATTTGTGACATTATTGATATTAATATTGCTAATAATTTTGGTAATAAATAATTTGTCATTTTACCACCAAATTTTTCAATAATAATTGATAATAAATTAACAGAACTTGTTAAACGTTTTGGTGGTATAACATTATTTAAATCAATATCATTCATTAATTTAATTGTTAATTCATTTAAATTAATTGATTCATCATTTGATGTTAAACATATACCATATATATTAAATATTTTAAATGACATATTTATAAAAAACATCATTTCATTTTCTTCAACACCCATTAAAAAATTTAATATTTTTTTACGACGATCTTCACCTTTTTTACCAGGACAACGTGATACCATTTTAGCATATATTATTCTCATAACAATTGGTATTAAAAATTCACGATCATTTTTTAATACATTACCCAATGAATTATCTTCGTTTGTAACTTTAAATTTTGCTAATTGATTTTCAAAATTTTTATTATCAATTAAACCATATAAATTATCTTTATATGGTAATAACCATGTATATTTATATGTTATAAGACAATCTAATGATGCTTTTTGTAAATCACTATTTTTAGAATTTAATAATTCTAAATAAATATTATTTATTTCTGGTTCACGATAAAGACTTCTTGGATTATTTATTTTTGAAAATACTTTTAATTGTGCAAGTAATAATTTTAATTTTAAATTTTTAGTAAATGTACGTTGTGTAGTTTTTTTTTTTAATAATTTTTTATTATATTTTGTATCTTTTTGATTATCATCTATAATTTCTTTATCTTTATTATCATCAATAATACTATTGTCGTTATCATTATTATTTTCTTTTGTTATTTCTTCTTCTTCTTGTTCTTCTTCATCATTATTATCATTGTCATCATCATCGTCATCATCATCACCATCACCATCAATTGTTTCATTTAATTTTTCTTTTCTAATTAAACTACAAGATTTTGCATATTCTGAATTTGATTTTAAAAAATTATTATCAACAAAATCAATAAATATTGGTGTAACATCACGATTTTTCATTTCAGCATAATTAGAAAATTCATGCATACTTGTCCATAATAAAATTTTATAATTTTGATGATCTGGTTTATCAGTTATTGTTAATTTTTTATTAAATTCATTAAGAACATCACAATCAAATGATGAAAAAAAATTATCACTTGTTGTATCAATTGTTAAATAATTATCATCATCAATTTGTATTTTTAATTCATTTAAAAATATTGTCCAAAATTCATCAAAATTTTCATCTGCATATGATGATACAGCTTTTGATATATGATCCCAAAGTAATGAAAAATTAATATAAAAATTACCAAGTAAATATCTAAGTGGAATACTTAAATATTTTGGATTAAAATTTTTAATTAATTTTGTTCCAAATCCAAATGATTGTATGTGTATTAAACGATCTCTGTATGTATAAACATATACATCAATACTTTCAGCAATAAATAAACGTTTAAGTAAATTATTATTATCATCATCATTGATATCAATAAATAAATCATCAAGTGTACTAAATAAACTGTAAATATGACAAACAGTTAATCTAACTTTTCTAGATGGTGATGTTAATTTTAATTCTAAAAATTCATTAATTAATTCAAATGTTTTTATATTAATTAATTCAGATTTAATTTTAGAATTTGATATATATGTCATTATTAAATCCATTGAATCTAAAATAAATGGTATATTTGAATATTTTTTAATAAATTCAAATAAATTTAAATTATTAATAAATTCATAAAATTTTTTTACATCTAAAATATGAATTAATGATTCAATTGCTAATAAAAATCCATAACAATTATTTTCAATTTCAGATATTGTTAGTGTAGAATAATCTTGATGACTCAATTTATCATAAATTGTTTTAATAACATTTTTTAATATTTCAATAATGTTTTCATCAATTATTAAATGTGGTGATATAATAATCATTTTCAATGATGATTCAGAAATATTATTACTATTTTGCCAATCAATTAATTCATCATTTAAACATGTAAATATTTTATTTGGTAAATTAATATTAATTTTTTTCCAAGTATTTAATGATGAACCTTTAAGACAATGTGGACTTCTTGATGTTACAATTTTAGTAAAAAGACGTAATTCAATATCATTAAATTCTTCTTTTCTTTTTTTTATTCTATCAATTGCTCTTGGAAGAATTAAACTTTCAAATGATGAATGATCAATTAATTTTTCAATTGCATAATATAATATATTTTTATCTTGTATCATTAATAATTTTGTAACAAGATCACTTGATGTTTGTTGACTTAATTCAATATTATTTGCAAGTAACATTGATACTGCTAAATTAATTATTTCAGTTAAAACATTATTATTACTTTCGAAAATTGATAAAATATTTGTTATTTTTAATTTTAAATTATCAGTATTTAAATTTATATTAGTTAAATCACGTAACATAACACCACCTCTATGATTAACTAATAAACAAGTTAATTTTGATATTTTAATAATCATTTTTTCATTAATTTCTGTATCATCAATTGAATATTGATCCATTTTTTTTAATAAAACATTCCACAATACACTACTATTTTTAGCATCAATTGATTCAGTGATACAAATAAAAACTTGTTCTATAGTATTGTAAACTAATTGTCCACGTTCACCATCAACATTTAATGCATCAATATAATAATTTAACATTTGTTCAGCATTTGAATGAAATCTTCCAGCTGTTCCAGCAATAACTTGAAATAATAATTTACCATAACCAATTGTACTTGATGGATTTATTTCAAGTGCATTAAATATATGTTTTAAAAAATCTTGAACATCTTTAACTTTTCTTGCAACAAATGAAAATGTTTCAGCAGCAAATTCATTAAAATATTTATTTTTACTTGAAAATAATGGTAAAAGCGAATATATTGTTTCTTTTATGTTACTTATTAAAACTATCCAAAGTGATTTGAATAAATAAGCAAGTGTTTTAAATGTATATTCAACAATTTGAATATCTGGTATTGTAAGCAAATCAATAATAAGTCTGAATAATGATGGAGATGCTTCTTCATCAGATGAATCAACTTTTTCATAGTCATATTTATTTATAAAATGTTTATAAAAATCAACTGATAAATCCTTGGCAATTGAAACTGTTAAACTGTAATAACATTAAAAAATTTAAATAATTAATACAAATAATAACAAATAATATATAGGTATATATATTTTTTTTAATATTTAAATTATATATTTTATATCAACTTACTCAAGTATTGGTTCAATAAATGATATATCTTTCATTTTTAAAAATTCTTTTAATAAATTTATAACTTTTTGTTCATGCAAAAGAATTAACTCAAGTGTTTGAACATCTGGTAATTCTTTTTTAAATTTACAAAATCCTTCTGTTAAATTATCAATATGCCATTTTTGTAGTGATTGATAAAAATTTGATTCTCGTGTATCTTCATCACCAGCTTCATATTTATGTGGTACACGACGAAATACTTTAACATCAATATCGTTGAGTATATCAACATATTTTCTTGTCTAAAAAAATATTAAATTATTAAATATCAATTGTATTAAATTATTACAAGTATTAATTAATTTATTTATTTATTTGTAATTGAATTTACCTTAAATGTGTTAGACTCCTTGTGTCTTACTGGTTTATTTTTCATGATGATTTATTTTTTTTTACCAAAGAAATAATAACAATATTTAAGAAACCACAATTTTTAATATTTTTTTATATTATTTAAACTATATAAACGACAATAATTATTATTTTTTTTGATTATTAGTTTTATTTATAACCTCTAACAAATATGAGTAGCACATCCACATGGTTGATGGAAATAAAATTGAATGTAAAAAAAAATAATCGAAATGATGATTATTATTCTTAGAATGAGAGAAAAAAAAAAGTGAAATTCTGTTGTTGATAAAGAAGAGTTTTATATTGACTAAAAACAGAAAAGAAGAGACAGATTTAAATAAATAATAATAATTAAATTTTAATAAACAAATAATAAAATAATGAACGTACTGAATACAATTAAAAAAATTATTATTAATCGAAAAAACAATTTATTTAGTTTTTTTTCTTTCTTAATAAATTGATCTATAAAAAGATTTATTTAATGAGTTTTTTTTTAAATGTGTAGGTATAAATAAAAATTAAAAATTAATTATGTATAAATTAGTTTACGAAGTTAGTATATTTCCATAAAAATTTGCAATTATATTAAAAATAATCCAAGAAAGAATTATTAAAATAAGTATAAATTCGCATACTCTTTTCCAAAATATGATATTTTGTAATCTTCTTTCTTGTGGAAGTAAGTGGTGAACAAGTGTGACATCTAGAAAATAATAATAACAAAAAATAATTAATTAATTAATTAATTTTATAGAAAGTTTTATAATATAATTTATAATATTCTAAAAACAATAACAGAATACTAATAAATATAATAATTATTTAAATTTACCTGTTGTTTGTGAAAAAATTAAATTGGTTTGATCATCAGCATCATAATCATCAGGTGGTGGAGAAAATTGATTATTAAACTCATTATATCTTTCCTGGTTTGACATGATGAACCTTAAACTATAAAAAAAATAATTGTTTTAAAATAATTAAATTATATATAATTTATTTAAATTAATTTTATTTTTTTTAAACTTACTTTTTGTATATTTTATTCCAACAATTTATTAACAGTTGACACGTTTCAGTTTGGGAGTATCTTTTTATAAAATAAAATTAAAAAAAAAAAATTTATTTCTATCTCTTCTTTTTCTCTTTATTTAATATTGATGATTCAAATGACTCATTAGGAATGATTCTTTAAAAATTCTATCATTAAAAATAAATAAAAATAAATAAAAATATATAGATTTTTTTTGATGTAAAATATTGATATAACTGAGCAATAAAATACAATTTAAGTTATCATTATTGATTTTGTAATTTTGAAACTTCTAGAATCATTAGAAATATTTTATCATCAAAAATAATAACAGTAGGGTGCACAAAAAAATAAATGAAAAGGTCATGGATGCTTCATATTCGTTTCAACTACTGATAAAAAAACAAAAACAAAAAAAAAAAACATTCCACCTATTCATGATTCATAGATAAAAAAAATATCTATTTTTGGTTGACCTAAAAATATTATATTAAAATTAAATGCAACAATACAGTGGTTTAACAACTATCTTGTAAAGTTCAAACAAATTTGTCTACGTCATCATCAACTACTGATAACAGAACAAAGAAAAAAAAAGCTATTAGTTGAAAATATAAAAAAAATAAAAATATATTAGTAAAATTGAAAACAACAAGTTTTTACAAGCCTTATAAGGACACATCGAACGACAATTTTATTTGGTAAAATAAAAAAATATTAATTTTCAACAGTTAGTTCAAGTCTATCATCCAAGTTGTAAGCTGTTGGTCTTTATACAAACTGGATCATATTGGAAAAGAAAAAAATATATATACATTTCAATGTCATCTTTTATGAATTTTTAATACAAAAAAAAAAATAAAATAAAATAAGTAACAAATAAAATTAATAATGAATAAAGTTTATTTATTATCAATTTTTTTGGGTTTGGTGATGCCAATAAGACATGGAATGGCACGAAAGATTACAACAAGTAAGTTATATTATATTTTACTTTTTATTTAATTTGCATGCAAATTTTAATGAATAATAAATAATCTTAAAAAAAAAATATTGCAGATTTAAAAGGGTCAAACTTGCCAAAATTTAATCAAGATAAATATGAAATGTATGTTCCTGATAATATTACCATTGGAAGTTGTGTAGAAAAAATTGAACAAGATGTAGTTGGAAAATATAATGAACTTTATTACACTGTTAATGATACTGTAAATTTTGGAACTAAAAATGATTGTGTTATTTTAATTAAACAACTTGATTATACAAAATTAAATACACATTATTTGACTATTACTGCAAATTTAAAAATAAATAAAAATGATGTAATGATTTATAAAATATCTACTAAATTAATAATACATGTGACTAATGTGTTAGATAAATTGTCTACCAAAAGTAAGTTCTTTTATAATTATTTTATATTAAAATTAATTATCTAAGTTTTAAGTATTATTATATTATAAATATTTAAATGTATTTCAGATCATGATGAATTATTAAATGAATTAAAAAAAGCTGGACCATTTTTAGTTTATGAAAATGTTACTTATGACTATTGTATTTTAAATGTAACAAAAATAAAACTGGAAAAATCTAATAAAAAACCTACATATGGTATTTTGGAATCTGGAATGAATGACATTACTAAATATTTTCATATTAATGATGATTGTATTAAAATTAAAAAAAAACTTGATTATGAAACAAATAAAATACATAATATAATACTTCAAATATATTATGAAGCTGTACCTTATGATGTTCCATTGATGATAAATGTTATTGATGTAAATGATGAGTTTCCTGTACAAATAAGCCTTTTTGGTTTATCAAATCCATTTTGTCTTCCAGAAAATAATCAAATTGGTGCACATGTTATGAAAGTAAATGCTACTGATAAAGATATATCAAATGAATTTAATCAAATAACTTATACACTCAAAAATAATAATGAATTTTTTAAAATTGATAATAAAACTGGTGATGTTATTGCTTTAATAACATTTGATTATGAAATACATGAACATCAATACATTCTTGACATTGTAACATCTGATAATTCACCAAGTGATTTTTTTAAAAATAAACCAAACACATGGGAACTAAAATATATAATTTTAATTACTGATATAAATGATAATGCACCAAAATTCAATCAGTCAATGAATCATTTTAATATATTTGATAACATAACTATTGAAAGTTGTCCAATAACTATTCAAGCATTTGATGATGATGAATCAAGTCAAATTAATTACACAATTATATCAAGAAATGATGAAGAATTATTTGAAATCAATCAAACAACAGGTGATATTTGTCTCAATAAACATTTAACAGGTAAAGATGTTTTAAAAACATTTAATTTAACTATTGATGCATTTGATGGTCAATTTCATGACAACACAACAATTTCAATAACCATCAAACATGGAAAAACAATAAACACTGACTCAAAAAATGATATTTATTTGTCATATCCAGACTCTGATAATGCTAAATATGACGTTTACGTTTTTGAAAATGTAACTGTTGGCAGTTGTATCATACAAATAACTGTGGTAGATGAAGAATCAAATGATGATAAACCTTTTTATTTCTTAAACGATCTATTAATTTTTTACACTGAAGATAATTGTGTTATTACTTCAAGAAGACTTGATTATGAAACTGAAACAACACATAGCCTCAATGTCACTACATATATGGTTAAAAAAAATAAACAAATGATTAGTCAATTAATAATACATGTAATTGATGTAAATGATGAATCACCCAAGCAGCTACACCAAGATGGTTTATGGAATTCATTCAGTCTTCCAGAAAACAATCAAATTGGTGCACATGTTATGAAAATAAATGCCACTGATAAAGATATATCAAATGAATTTAATCAAATAACATATACACTTGAAAATAACAATGAATTTTTTAAAATTGATAATAAAACTGGTGATGTTACAGCTATAATAAAATTTGATCATGAAATACATAAAAATGAATATATTCTTAACATTATGACATCTGATAATTCACCAAGTGATTATTATAAAAATATACCAAATAAATGGCATGAGAATTACAAAGTTGTGATTACTGATTTGAATGACAACTCACCAAGATTTAAAAAGTTAGTTTATTATTTTTATATTTTTGAAAATAAAACTGATGATGATTGTTCAATAAATGTTTGGGCATTTGATGCTGACATGACTAGTCAAATAAAATACTCAATTATATCAAGAAATGATAAAGGTTTATTTAAAATCAATGAAACAACAGGTGTTATTTGTCTCAATAAAAATTTAACAGATGATGATGTTTTAAAGACATTTAATTTAACTGTTGATGCATCTGATGGTGAATTCCATGACAACACAACAGTTTTAATAACCATTGTTGATATAAATAATAATATACCAGTCTTTGATAGTATTAAAGAAATAAAAATATTAGAAAATCAACCAGCTGGTCAAGTGGTGATGACAGTGCATGCTACTGATGCTGATAAAAGTATAAAAAATAATAAAATAAATTATAGACTTGGTAATTATGAAAAATATTTCTCAATTGACAATAAAACTGGTGAAATAAAAACTTTGGTTCCATTTGATAGAGAAATGCATAATAATTTTTCGCTTCTTGTTGTTGCATCTGACAGTTCACCAAGTGCATTAACAAATGATGGAAAACCAAATGAAGCATCACAATATTACACTGTTATGATAGATGATGAAAATGATAATGCACCAGTCTTTAATGATATTCAAGAAATAAAAATATTAGAAAATCAACCAGCTGGTCAAGTGGTAATGACAGTGCATGCTACTGATGCTGATGAAAGTGAAAAAAATAATAAAATAAATTATAGACTTGGTAATTATGAAAAATATTTCTCAATTGACAATAAAACTGGTGAGATAAAAACTTTGGTTCCATTTGACAGAGAAATCCATAATAATTTTTCACTTCTTGTTGTTGCATCTGACAGTTCACCAAGTGCATTAACAAATGATGGAAAACCAAATGAAGCATCACAATATTACACTGTTATGATAGATGATGAAAATGATAATGCACCAGTCTTTAATGATATTCAAGAAATAAAAATATTAGAAAATCAACCAGCTGGTCAAGTGGTAATGACAGTGCATGCTACTGATGCTGATAAAAGTATAAAAAATAATAAAATAAATTATAGACTTGGTAATTATGAAACATATTTCTCAATCGACAATAAAACTGGTGAAATAAAAACTTTGGTTCCATTTGACAGAGAAATACATAATAATTTTTCACTTCTTGTTGTTGCATCTGACAGTTCACCAAGTGCATTAACAAATGATGGAAAACCAAATGAAGCATCACAATATTACACTGTTATGATAGATGATGAAAATGATAATAAACCAAAGTTTAAAAATTCATTGAATAATTTTACAATTCTTGAAGGTACAACTGTTGAAAATTGTTCAATTAATATTGAAGCATTTGATGTGGACATAACGAATCAATTAAAATATACAATTATATCAAGAAATGATGAAGAGCTATTTAAAATCAATGAAACAACAGGTGTTATTTGTCTCAATAAAAATTTAACAGATGATGATGTTTTAAAGACATTTAATTTAACTGTTGATGTATCTGATGGTGAATTCCATGAAAACACAACAGTATCAATAGCTATCGAAGGAAAACCAAATAATGAAACTCACCATTATGAATATTTAACAAATAAAGAAAATAATACTGTAATAAAGTTTCAACAGCCTGTTTATGAAGTATCAGTTAATATAAATGAAGATGTTGGAAGTTGTCCAGTAACTGTCAAAGCTGTTGATGCAGATTTAAATAGTGAAATTAAGTATAATATTGTTAGTGGCAATAATGATAGGACATTTAAAATTAATAATTCAACTGGTGTTATTTGTATTGATCAATCACTTGATCGTAATTCTGTTGACTCTTATAATTTAACTGTTGAAGCATTTGATGGAATTCACAGTGGTAAAACAACAGTCTCAATTGTCATCAAGACTCCAATAACAACATACATATTAATAGCTATTGGTGTTGTTGCAGTTTCACTGCTACTCTCAGGGTTGTTGTATATCCTTTATTTAAAATACTATCTTGCATCTGGTCATTATAATATTTGGGAAAGAATGACAAATTTCACAGGTGCAAGATCATCTGCATAATTTTTTTCATACAAAAAAAAAGCATCTTTTAATATGATTAATATAATTATATAAAATATATTTAAAAAAATTTTTGATTAAATTTCAATTTTTAAAATAAAGTTATTTATAATTTTTTAAATATAAAATTTTCATATTAAACAATTAAAATTAATAAATAAAAATTAAAATATTAAAATGTATATGTCAAACATATATGTATACTGTTAATATTAAATATCGTTTTTAATTTGTATCAAACGTTCACGTAATTGTACTTCAACATTCATTAATGCATTAGTACAATTGTCTGTTTTACCTGATGATAAATATGAGCAAATTTGTTTCAAATGATATGGAATAAGGTAACGAGTATGTGGTGATAAATCAGAAAATGGATCTTCATTTGAATGTCTCTTGACACCTTCCAATCTACAAAAAATACCAACAACATAAACAATCAACAAAATAAATAATACATTAAATATTTCTATAATTAAATTAATAAAAACAAAAAGAAAATTAAATTACCTAACAACAAAATGTTGATTATAATGTAATTTTGGATCAATACAATTTCTTTTAGCACATTCTAAAACAGCAGGAAAAGCCATATCACGAAAATCACTAATTGTATCATTATTTAATTGTATCTGACTATTAAAACATTCATTTATAAGTAATCTTGCTGCTGGTGTATCAATCCAAACAGCTTGATGATTTTTTTTAATTAAATTAACAGCCCAATCACATGCTCCAACTTTAGCAACTGAATTCCATTCACAAGCAGCATACCAATCATAAACCTAAAATAAAAAAAAGTATCAACAAATATTAATAATATAAATTAAAAAATGTATATTAATAAATAATAATAAATAAATATTATATATCATACATGACAATCACAATATTTATTTAAAATATCACGAAATTCAGTCATAAATGACATAAATAATGGTGATCCTCTTGCATATAATAGAACAATTGATTTTGGATGATTATCCAATGATGTATTACAAATTATTTTATACTCATCATCAGTATCAATATTACAATCAATATTATTTTTAATTTTTAATTCACGTAAATTTGCATTGAGATATTCTTGTTCATTATTTAAACGACAACGATAAATTGTATATGTTATACCACAACAAATAATTATTAATGTTATAATACCAACTGTTATTGGAATTAATATTATTGAATTTGTTGATGTATGTATATTATCTTGTAATGAATCATGATGAATAATTTTTGATTTTGGTTTTAATATTTTATCACAATCTGTTTGATAAATTAATATAATTATTTATTAATTAAATTTTTATATTTAATATTATTTTTAAAATTTAATTACTTACATGACATCCAGACACATGGAGGTAAATTTATTGGTGGTGGTTTCCAAATAGTATATTTATCACAACGTTCATCAATTAATAAAAGTAAAAAACAATAACTATCATTGAATGATACTGGAAGTAAAAATTTACATTCAATATCAATTGTATAAATTTCATTTGAAACAATACTTTTATTATTCATCTGTAAAATAATTAATTTTTGTTTTTATAATAATTAATATTTAATAATTTTTTTTTAATGAATAAATAAACTTTTAATCTTACCATTATAAAATGACAATTATTTATATCATGATTTAATTTTTCCTGAAATAACAATTTAAAATTTAAAAATTAATAATATAATTTAATATAAAATTTTATTAATAAATTACCAAGTTTATTTCCCAATCATATTGTAATTTTTTTCTATTATTATTACATGCATCAATTTTATTTTCATTATCTGTTGATGAACTATGCAATTGTAAAATCATACTTGGTGAAATTGATATCATTGATATTTCCAAATTAAATGTAATATAATTACTAAAAATAAAAAATTAATAAAAATATAAAATAATAAATTAAGTATCAAATATATAAATTTATAAAATTCATACCTGTTTTTTATATTATCACGATTATCAAATGAACATCGAATTCGAGGTGATTCAATATTAGTCATTGTATAATTGGTATTAAAAAATTGATTTAAACTTGTTATATAATTTTTACCATCAATTGTAAATCTCAATGAATAACAACCAGTAAAAATATACTGATATTCAATTGTTAAATATTTCATCTGTAATAACAAATTAAATAAATTAATAAAAAAATTAATAACCAGTATTTTATAACAATCTAATAAAAATAAAATTAATAATTTAATTATTACCTGACAATTATCATTAATATCATTGGATTCTTCAACACATATTTTACGATCATTTGTATGAATTTTATCTTCATAATTATTGTCTTCATTAAATATATAATTTTTACATTCATCATTATTTTTAATAATTGTATCAACCAATAATGCAACTTTGTAATGACAATTTATATTTGGTAGACTTAAATTTGCTCTCAATAAACCTTGAATAAAATAAATATATTTATTTAACATTTTTTTTACTTGAAGATAATAAAAACATAAATAATGTAATTTTATTTTTTTAAACAATAATTATTACCATTATTTGTCAATTCTATATTGACAGTAGATATGTTATCAATACTGCATTCTAAACTACTATTGTTGATATTATTTTCTTTGTAACAGTCATGTTTATATGAATACTAAAATAAAAAAAAATTTACATTAAAACTAAACATTGTAATTAAAAAAAAAAAAAAAACTGTATAAATAAATAATAATAAAATTAAACATACATGACAATCATTACAACTTGCTTCAACTGCGTAAATAAATAATAAAAATAAAATTCCAAAGTTCATTTTGCATTATTAATTTACGAGAAAAATATAAATTAAAATATAAATATAAATAATTATTTTAACAACATGTCAGCATATATAAATAAAAAAAAAAAACAGATTTAATTATTAAAATGATAAAAAAATATATACATATTTGTTTAACCTACTGAAGAAATTCACAAACACATTTTTTTTTTTAACAATTAAATTTTTTGTTTATTAAATATAATTAATATTTATAATTAAAATTTGAATAATTTTAATTTTATAAACTAAAATATTTTTTCGATAATTCTTTAAAATTTCATGATATTTTGACATGTTTTTTTTTTTTTATTTACAGGCATCATCAATAAATAGCAATGCCACTGATTAAAAAATACGCATGAATGGTAAACGATAAGCAAAAAAAAAAAATACCGTAATAATTTTTTTACATACTTGTTTCCTCGTTTTATATATATTTTTCTTGAAACTCCCACTGGGAGATATCATATAGCGCCAGTGTCGCGAATAAATTATTTAATTAAAATAAATATTATTTATTTTTTTAATAATAAAATTATTATTTTATCTAATTTTTAATGGTGTTTCAGGTTTTTTTTTTTTTAATAAAATTTAGAATTTTTTTTCTTTTTAATTAATCACAGTAATTTGTGTTATTCAACTTTACGTATAAATATTTCGATCAATATATAAATTGATATTTATTTTTGGTATATATAAAAAAGCAAAATTATTTACTTAAAATATATTATTTTTTAACTCTTTAAAAAATCATCAAAATCTGTTGTATCATCTTCGAGATCAATTTCTTCTAGTGTTGGTCCTTTGTGTGGTGATACAGCTTCTAAAAAAATACAAGTTTATATAATTTAATTATTATTTATAAAGCTATGATTATCATTATATATTAAACTACATACTTGGAAGTTCACCAGTTGCTTTATAAATTTCAATATCATCTCGAAATACTTTTTCAAATGTTTGTTGACGTTCTTGTAGTATTTTTTGATTTTTTAATTCATACTGGACTACTCTTTTTGAATGTTCATCAGCCAATTTAGCTAATAAATTATTAATTTAATTATTTATTATATTATGTAATCAAATTGAAAATATTTTTAATTATATTTACCTCGTACTGTATCAAGATGTGATAATTTTTTTTCTTTATAAAGTGCAAGTTGAAATCTATGATCAAGTTGATGATTTTGAAGTTCCAAGATTTCATTTAAATTTTCTAAATTATATAAAGATGCTTCAACTTCTTCAAATGCTTCTTCTAATGTTCCTGATAAAAATTAAAATATTAAATAACAATAAAATATAATTTATTTATAAAATAATAATAAAAACTATTTGTTATTTTAATATACCTAATTGATCCATTAAATTTTTAATGTCATTATTAATTTTTGGTATTGTTGCTAATGCACTGTTTAGTAATACTATATTATGCCATTGTCTATCAATTTTTTCATAGACACCACCAATTAATATATCAACTTCACGTGCTTTTATTGAATTTTCTTCAGACAAATCATGAAGTTCATTCCATTGTTGTTGAAAATGATGTAATAAATCAGCACCAGCACCATAATTAACTTGTTTTAAATTTGCTGATGGTTTTTTAATTCTTGGATTATCTGTTGTTGTTAAATTTTTTAATCTAAATAATATAATAATTAAATTATTAACAAAAATATATCAACAATTTTATTTTTAATATTATAATTTTATTTGAATATTACCCAGCTGTTATTCCTTCTTGAACTATTTGTAATTTATTTTTAAATGTGTCAAACATATTTACATTCATTATTTATTTAATTTATAATATTCAATTTGACTTTTTAATAAATAAACATCAAAATAATTTAATAAGGTTACGTTTATGTTTTTCTGCATAAATTACTTTGGTTTTTTTTTTTTCTTTTTTTGTTTTTGTGTTGGAAGAAGATGACTAGTTCCATCTATCATTTAATTAGTATATAAAAATTTTATACAAGCTTCCTGTGATTAACTTTTTTTTAAAATTTTAATTTGTTACAAATTTAGATTTTTTTTTTTAAATATTAAATAATTTATTTTTTTTAAATTATAAAAAAAATAAAATAATAACTTTTAAAATAATTCTTAAAAATTTTAAAAATTAAATAATTTTTTTTTTATTTTATTAAATTTTAAAATTTTTGAAAATTTATGTTCAACGTTTTTTTTTTTCCAAGTAAATCTTCTTTTTCCGGGTGAACGTCATACTGCGTACTGGTTTTTTCTTTTCGGTTGGAGAAAGTTGAATCAAGTTGGAACAAGTTGGATCCGGATTCAGTCGGCAGTAGTCAGAAGCAGTAGTAGTCTTTTTGTGAACATTCGTCCGGGGTAGACGGGACATAATGATTTTACTTTGTGAGTCATCCGAAAAAGTGAGCTCAAGTAACGATTTTTTTTTTTCCTAGTAGACGTCATGGTGTGTACCGGTTGCTTGCGGTGAGTCATCTGACTAAGTGAGCTCTATATATATGGTACTCTCGTGAAGATTTTTGCCAGTTCAACGTTAGCATCAGCCGTGGTCAGACCATCTAGAAGCAGCCTCATATATTTTTTCGTTTTTTAAAAAAAGTGTAAGTGATAAATTTTAAATATATATTTTTTAATATTTTATAATATATATTTTATATTATATTTTTATATAATTTTATATTTAATATTTTTAATATATATTTTTTAATCGGTAATGCAATAATTTTAACATAATGGGATGATAGTACAGACATGACCTCCTCGTGGTTCATCCTGGTTAACACAAAGAAGTCTGTAACGCGGTTTATTTAGTTTTAAGTTTGATTTATATGCGTTTATTTGTAATATTTTTTGTATATGAATGCGACTGTGTGTAATAGTATGGATGTATGAATTTATATAATTGTATGTGTGTGTATATTGGCCAGTATACATAATTGTTTAAGGGATGATTTTTTTTTATATGTTTTAACGAAAATTATTGAAGATATACGATTTATTTTACTTGTACATTTTTTTTTATTGTTCACAGGGCATCAAAATCAAGGAGTCTCAAGGAATCCAAGGATCATGAAATCAAGGGATCAAGGAATCAAGGATACGTTTTGCAGCATTATACTTGGAATCAATAAGGCAGTTTATATCTTGATAAGATAGCAGAGATCCTGAGCTGATACTTTGGTAAGTTTAATTTTTTTTTCAATCATTATATTTTTAAAATATTAAATTTTCATTATTTGTTTAACTAATTTAATTTTTTTATAGTAATAATTTTAATAATTTTTTTTTACAGTTAATTGGATTTTTTTTGTCAAATACACTAAATTTTTTAAATTGGTTTTTAAAGTCACGCCAATGAGAGAAAAGACAATGTTGTGCACTTTGATATGTATATATGGGATCGCAGTGCTGAATTCATTACAATAATAATTAAAAGGTAATAATTTTTATCATTAAAATTTTTCAACTATTATATTTTTAATACGTCTGTATATATTTTTTATTAACATAATGATTTTTTATTTATTATAGGAAAAGGAGTACAAGGAAATCAATAGAAGTTCAGAGACAAAAAAAACTAGTTTATTTTTTTGTTAAAACCAATATATTTATTTTTCTTGAAAATTGATAAATTCAAAGTTTTTTTTTTTTGGATTTCATCAATTTTCAATCATTATATTAGGTTTACGTCAACAATAGTATCAAGGGATAGGAGAGATCCAATTTTATTGCTGCGATGGAGGTGATACTATTGTACGGCGGTGGTAATTATCGGTTCTCGTAGTAAAATCTTAAGTTACCACCTGACCTGAACCTATTTATAGGCAAAGGATGGGAATTCATTAAGTTGATGTCGGTGCTTATGTATTTTTCTACCGGGGCTGTTCCTTTGTAGGCCTGTATAAATTCATTTAAGTCGGAGCATGAAATTGGTTTTCAAATTGACTGCGATACTCTTGTTGATTTAAGCCTAATATTTTTTTATTACATGTATATACATATAATTTTATTATATGTAAATACATGTATTTTTTTTTTTTTGGAAATATATTGGTTTTTTTCAAAATTATAAATCTATGTTTAATGTCTTGATGAGCAACAAAATAATTATTTTTTGGATTTATTATTTTGTAAAGGATAAAAAAATTCAAACTTAAGTAAGTTTAATTTATTTTACAAAAATTTATTTTATTTTTATTTAAAAAATATAAAATTAAATTAATATTTTTAATTTTTTGAATTTATTTTTACAGAAAAATATAAATTAAAATCTAAAACTACTTATTATGAATTATCGAATGGATTGACAGAGATTGCAATGTTATTTCTTTTGATAATAATCTCAAAAATAAAAAATAATATAATCAAAGAAACATGATGTAAATGCAGCATATGAACTATAAAATAAAAAATTGGTAAGTTAAAAAAATAAATATTAATTTAAAAATTATTATCATATTTTTTAAAAATATTTAATTAAAATTAATAATATTATTTTACAGAAACAGAGTTAATACTTCAAATGACCAAAAAATATTAAAAATATATTAATAAATTAAATCACTTGATATATGGCATGGTGAAATACTACCATTCAAAGAAACACCAAAAAAAAACAAATGGTAATTTTAAAAATACATTAAATAATAGTTTTTCTTTTATATAAATATAAAAAATTAATATTTTATTTGTATATATTATTTAACAGTTGACAATAAAGAATCAACCAAAACCTGGATAATTATGCTGATCAAGGACTACTTCATGAACAACTTCATCGTGGATTTGCTGTTTCTTCAAATTGGATATATGTACCAGATAATTGGTATATAAAATTTATACAATGGTATGTTATCAAAACTGTATCAAAGATAATTACTTTTTAATTTTTATAATTTTTTTTATGTATGTTTGATGTTTTTTTTTAAATTTCATTTTGAAAGTAATCATGTGGTGATAGTAACATAGTTTAAAAATGTTCTATCACATTAAATGATTACAAATTATATACCTGCTGCTTTGAGCGCGGGTATATATTTATTTATTTATTTTTTATGCGTTTATGTTTGCGAAAAAATTACCCCACGAAATTATTATAGCTGCAGCTATAACGTCCCATTATACCCTGTCCATTGCGTTTACCCTCCGATTGCGTTAATTTGTACGAGTGGATTAGGTCTATTGGAGATACCACTTTAAAAAAAACGAGTCATATTTGTCTTACCTCATGGGTGACTTGGAAAAGGCATTAATAATTTAAATAAAGTAATTATTTTATTATATTTATTATATTTATTATTTTTTCTTTTTATTTGTTTGTAAGTATATTTTTTTTTTTTTGTCATTTTAAATATAATGATTTGATTTAATTATATATTTAATAAAATAAAATAAATTTATTTAAATATTATTTTATTAATTTTAATAACAACATTTAATTAAATTTTTTTTTTTTTTAAATAAATAAAACTATTTTTTTTATAAATTAATGTGAATATTTTATTTTCAAGAATTTTTTTTTTTTGGTTTTATATTTTTGGATAAACAATAACAACTTGGAAATAATTTTTATTATTATATTTATTAACATATTTTTCTTTAAAACATGTAAAAAAAATTATATTATATCTCAATTTTATATATTATTATTAAACACAATGAATAGTACAATTTTAAATTATATAATTTGTTAAATTTTATTTATATATATTTATTTTTTATATAAAATTATTTTTTTTTTTAATGTAAATATAAAATTTATTATTAAAAATTTATTATTATTAATTTATTTATTTATTTCAACATTTAATAAAAAAAAAAAATTTTCAAAATAACATTTTGAATTTACAACTAGGTGACGCGTCTGATTTTCAAAATGGCCGCCTCTTTGTCACAGTAAACAGATGTGTCAAGAGCTCGTCACTTCGGGCTCTAATAATTATTATTTTAATTGTTTAAAAATTATAAATTGTTGTTAAATTAATTAATAAAAGTGTAACAAACATGTCGTGTAATGAATTATTACTGTATATTGTAAAATTTTTGGAAAAATAATGGTTATTGTCAATGTTGTTGGAGCCGGGACAAACGACGCTTCACTTGTTGAACAATCAACCAATAAAATGTAAGCATTTTATTTTTTTATTGTTAATAATTATTTAGTATCCATTTAGTACTCATTCAGTGCATAAATTAATATAGTTGACGTTATATTTATCATTAAATAAGAACAAAAAAAATTAAGTGGTTGAGGTTATGTAACACTTTTGACAAAGTCAACAATTTATCAATTTTATTTGTAAATATTTATAAATATTTATATAATTTATATATTTACAAGATGGTTATGACATATATTCACTGTAAATATTAATTTTTTATTAATATTAACAAAAAAAAAATACAAAATATACCAACATCAATTTTTCTTTGCTGGTGGCTTTGTTTAGCATTTGTTTGAGAGTTAATTTGTTTAATTGTTGATTTGTTTATTATTAACTATTTATTTATTCATTGTTGATAGGTATATAGGTATATTAATTATAAATAAAATAATTTTCATTTTATTAATATAATATAATATGGTTATTTAATATTTTTAATGTTTACAGGTATACCAAGAAGTGTCATACTATCAAGCATCAAATGTAATGTGATTCATCAAGCATAATTATTAAAAAGTATAAGTGAAAAAATGACTAAATTGATTCATCATTGAAGCCAAAATAACTGTATTGTTTAAAACAATAGCTGGGACAACTGAGATTGCTTGAGTGTTATTAAAAAATAACATAAAAATGGTGTCAAATGTAATGTGATTCATCAAACATAATTATTAAAAAGTGTAAGTGAAAAAATAACTAAATTGATTCATCATTAAAGCCAAAATAATTATATTGTTTAAAAAAATAGCTGGGACAACTGAAATTGCTTAATATGTTATTAAAAAATAACATAAAAATTGTGATATAAAAAAAATGCTATTGTCAAGTTTATCAGTATCAGGGTACCAAGTGCTTTATAAAGTAATTAAATTAATTCTGAACTACTTGATAATTCAACAAACATCAAATACTGGTATATACCTGAACCAGCAACATGATTGAAAAAACAAAAAAAAAAGAAGACAACATCAAGTTTATCGAGATGTCATGATTCAACAGTGATAAATCCTTGATAATATAAAATAATTTTTAAATATTCATTAACAATTAATATCAACAACATCACATGATGCTATGTTGATGTTTTTTATACTTTTATAAATAATGTACCAGTTGGTGTTGCTACTGGTGAACATTTTACTTTTTGTTTGAACTGGTGAAGTTGAGCTAGTGCTAGATGATCTATCAAGAATCAGCTGCCCCCATCAAAATAAACGTATGAAAATACTCTCTGAATGACACATATATGAACTTGTGTTCTTCTTTTAAACTTGATAAATTATTTCTAAATAATATAATACTAAAATTTTTATAATTTTTAAATTATTAAATTAACAAGCTATGTGATAGTGGTAAAAAGTTTGTTGAGTATGTGTATTGTACGTAGTGCAGTGTGTAGTGTTTGTGATTTATTTTTAATTTTTAAATAATAATCAAGTGAGTAAAATATAAATACAAGTGTTATTAGTGTTTTAGTTTTTTTTTTTTATTTTTATTTTATTACAAAGTGGTACAAAAAAAAAATGATGGTGATTGATGATGAAAAGTTTTAAAAAGTGTTGTGTCTTGTGATTTTTATAATTAAACCTGTTGCATTATTTGGATTATCACGAACTTCAGCAGTATGATGACATCGTGGGATGATGAACATCCGCTTAAAAGGTAGGATTTTATTTAATTGATATAATTATTGAATATATGATCTTGGTTTATACAAATAATTGATTATTGAGAATTTTTAAAACTCCATGTTACTCTTTTTTAATATTCTTTAGATCATTCTGATTCTTTTTTTTTATTCTGATAAATTTACTTGGTGATAATTCAATATCACCTTGACAAACTCATCTGCTGCTTAAAGCGCAATAATATTATTTTTTTATATTGCTTTAAAAGATTAGTGAACATAAAAAAAAATACAGTGTTGGATTATTTTTTCTAGTAAGTGCCTATTAAATATTTTATTTTAATATAATATATGACATTATTAATAATATTTTTTTAATTTTTAACTTACATCCTACATGTTGTTGCAAGAACTCCACTTGGTATCCAGTTAGTTGACTTCATAAATAATTACTGGGATGGAAAATTATTGATAAAAAATCATCATTTTTTTATGTTTAAATCTCATATATTTTTTTTGTTTTAATTTGTTTTTTTACAATTATTTACAATAATGATTTACAAATAATGTTTAATCATTCTCTTTTTTTTTTAAATCAAAATATTAAATTTTTTTTTTATTTAAAAAACAAATAGATATTTTATTTATGAAATTTACAAAACATAATTAAATTTAATATGTTTATTAAATTTAATAAACTTAATTTAAATTTTTTGTTGTTTTTCATAAAAATAATATTAATAATTCACAAATAATATAATATTCAGTTACGTTAACTTTCATTTTTTTTTTTTTTATCAAGTTAATGACACAATATGAAAAAATTGACATTTTTTTTTGTCTTATTATTTACATTAAAAAAATTTGTATAATAATAACTCTTAATAATAATTATCTAAATTATATTACAGTACTTTGAACGTATACTCATTATGAATTGAAAAAAAAAACTATTCAACAGTAAAAACATTTATAGACAGCCATATGAAAAAAAAAAGTCTAACTCAATTAAATTCCCAATTATTTTCTCTTTTAATTCATTGAGATTCTTTTTTTTCATTTACAAATGTTTTAATATATATATCTATTTTTTTTTGTCATTTTTATACTGATTAACAACAGATTATTTAAATTAAAAAAAAAAAAACTGAAAACTGTAAACAGCTATGATACTAGTATTAAAGATAATAATTATTTAATTTTGATGAATGGAAAAATAATAACAAAAATAAATTATAAATAGTTTTTTTTTTTTTAACATTAAAAAATAGATATTAAATTTATCCATTTGGTAAATGTTTTAATGGGCCTAAACTTAATAAAGATGATGCACCTAATGCTCCAAGATTATTTACATTTTTAGTATTATCAAGTGTTACTATTGGTAAACCAAAATAACCACCAGTTTGTGAATTTAAATGTGATAATGGTATATAACTTTGTATACCTAAATTTGATAATCTATTTAATACTTGTTGTGATTTTAAATCAACAATTGGTATTCCTAATTCACTAGAATTATTTTGATCTTGTGAATCTTTATGATAAGTACGTTTATGCATTGATAATGCATGTACTGTTGGATATTGAGCTGTACATAAATTACATCTGTAACAAAAACAAAACAAGATGAATAATAATTAATTTAAAATCATTAATGATACTTATTAATGAAAATAAAAAATTTTATATTTTAATGTCAAAGATTCTTGACATATTTAAATATAATAATTTTTTTGTTTTTTAGTTTATTCTTTTTTTTTTTATAAAATTATCTGCAAATATTTTTAATTTCTGAGAATTTTTATTAACGTACTTTTAAAAAGAACATAAAATTTATGGATCGTAAAAGCATCTTTTACGATGCTCAAAAGCATTAAATCCCTTTTTATATAAATCAGTTAAAAAATTCTCATTTGGAAAAATAATAATAATAATTTTTCTCTTTTTTAAATTATATTTTTAACTAAAATTTTTTGATAGTTTTTTTTTTTTAATTTACCTGTGAAGTAGTTTATTAGTTGTACGATGTGTTGACATATGTTGTATTAAAAGTTCTTGATTTAAAAATGCCTTATCACAAACTTGACACGTTAATGTTGTTCTAAAAAAATAATATACAAACAATTATATAATTTTTATTATTTATAAAAATTTAATTATAATTTTTTTATTATTATTTATTTTACCTTGAGGGTCTTCCTCGTCTAACTGTTGGTGAATTTGGAGCAGCTGGTACATCTTGTGTAAGATCTACTGTTGGAGGTCTTGGAGGTCTTTCAACATCTTGTGATGATGATGATGATGATGATGATGATGATGATGCTCCTGGACCCTTACTTTGTTTATTTTGAGGTACAGCAAATTGTTCATTTTGTTGTGGTTGTTGTTGTTGTTGCTGTTTTTGTTTACTTGTTGGTATTATTGAAATTGCAGAATTTAAATTTAATGTTGTTGCAACATTTGTTGGTGGTTGTTTTGGTTGTTCATTTTGTTGTTTATTTTTATTATTTGCTGCTGGTGTTACTGTTATTCCTCGAGCAGCAAGTACATTTGCAACAGCTTTTGCATCAGTTTTTTTAGCTCCAGATGTTGTTGAATTTTGTGATTGCGATTGTGATGAACCTTTTATTTATAAAAAAAAAATATTAATTTAATTTTTATAATTCATTTTTAAATTTTTATTTTTTTAATTCATTAAAATAAATAATATATGAATATTATTATAAAAAAATTATTATAAATAGTATAAACTTACTAGGTTGTCTGACACTCAATGTAATTGAATCAGTCAAATGAATAGTAGAATCATTTCTTGATGAAGTTGGTGCATTTGATTGTTGATTAGGTGATGCTCCAGAAACATTTTGAATAACTGGAAGTCCATCATTTCTTTTTTGTTGAACAATAACATGACAATCAGCATCCTCATTTCTATCAGGCAATAAAACATCCATTCTTCTTTGTTTATTTTGCTGTTGTGATTGCTGCTGTTGCTGTTGTTGTTGTCCTTGTGATTGTTGATGATGTCTTTTTGAAACTCTTTGCCTTGTTTGAGCTTGTTGCTGTTGTTGTTGTTGTTGTTGTTGTTGTTGTTGTTGTTGTTGTTGTTGTTGTTGTTGCTGCTGTTGTTGCTGCTGTTGAGGTGTTCTTTGTTGTTGTTGATGCTGTGGCATTCGTTGCAACATTTGTTGATAACGTATTCTTGGCATTTGTTGTTGTTGCTGTTGTTGTTGTTGTTGTTGTTGATGATGATGTTGTTGTTGTAATTGTGGATGCATTGGTGGTGGTCCAGAATATGGTGGATAACCTGGTGGATATTGTCCATACATATGTGAATATTGTGATGGATAATTCATTGGTAATTGTGGATTTGGACCACGATGTATCATTGATTGCGGTGGTGGTGGTGGTCCACGATGGCCACTTACAAAAAAATTACCTGGTATTAATGTATTCATACCTGGTGGTAATGTTTGATGCATTTGTTGTTGTGGCAATGGTGGTAATGGCATTCTTTGTACTTGTTGTGCTAATTGTTGCACTGGTGCTGGTAATTGTTCAAGCATAACTGGTGGAATCATACTGTGTGATGATGGTGATAATTGTTGTTGATGATTACGTGGTGATATACGTGGTATTTGTGAATTAGTTGTATCATTAATCATATCACGTGATGAATTATTATTTTGTAAATGTGGTGAATTTGATTGTAATATATTTGGTGAACCTTCATTAATATGTGGTGATGTTCTTGATAAATGTTGTGATGATAATTGATTTATTGTTGGTGATAATGATGAACTATGATGATGATTTTTATGTATATTTAATTCAATTAATGATGAAAATATTTTATTTGAACAGTCTGGTATATTACATAAATAATGTCCTGATTTTGATTTATGCTCATCTAATTCTGTTATATCAATAAATTTTTCATTACAAACACGACATGTATTAACTGTTTCAGCAAGTTTTTCTAATGATACATATTCTGTTTCAACTGGTAAACAATTATTATCACTATCATTTTGATTTTTTTTTTGTTGATCAATTAAAAAATTTTTTAATAAATTATCAGGATCTTCATGATTATTATCAACAATAGTATCATTTAATAATTTATCATTATCTATATTTTTTTGATTAATTAATGTATTTTTATTTGTTAATTCTTCAGTTAAACGATCCCAATTGAATGATGAATCACGTTGATTTAATTCTTTATTTTTATTATTTTTATTATTATCATTACCATTTAATTGATTTATATCTGATGTATTTAAATTATTATTTTTTTGATTTTTTGTTAATGGTAAAATTGATAATTCAGTTGAATTTATTAATGTATCAATTGATGATGATGATTTATTATTTGTTATATTATTATCGTCATTATCATTGTCATCATTGTGTGTTGTCATTGTATCACTTAATATTGTTATTCTGGAACTTCTTTGTTGTCCTAATTTTTTTAAATTTTCAATTGTTTCACGACATGTTGCTTCAAGATTATCTGTTTCTTCTTCCTCTTCTATTCTTTGTTTTTCTTCTGTATTTTCTTTTTCTTTTAAATGATCAATTACATCATCATTTTTTTCATCATCATTATTATTATCATATGTATCTGAATTTTGTGTGTCATCAACATTTTGATCATCTTTTTCAAAATGATTTGCCATATCGCTACCTACACCTGAATCACCTTCATTTGTTTCGAAATTTGTTTTATCAATTTCATCAGTTGTGTTAATATCATCATCATCATCATTATCATTATTATCCTCGTTTATATTATCAATTGTTTTTTCCGAGGATTTATTTACATCAACTATCAAATTTTCATTTTCTTCATTTGTTTTTTTATTTTCATTTTCATTATTATCATTAATAATTTTATTTTCTTCAGCCACTGTTAAAATTTTATCAACAATATTATCAATATGATCTTGATTATATTGATTTTCTTTTTGTTCTAATTCTTTTTCTTGTTCTTCTTCTTTATCTTCTATGTTTTGTTGATAAATTAAATTTAATGTATCTTCTTTTTCTTCAATATTTTCAATTTCTTTGTTATCTTGATTTATTTCTTTTTCATTTAATATAATATTTTCATTATTATTTTTAATATCTATATTATCTCTATTTAAATCATAATCACAATTAATAACAGCAAAATTACTATGATTTTGTTTTTTTAATTTTAATTTTAATCCACCTTTTTTTATTAATTTTTTACAAATTTTTTTATCTTTATCTTTTTTACGTTTTTCTTGTTGTGAATTACACCTTTTTAATATAATACGTGGTTGACCAAGATG
Source organism: Lysiphlebus fabarum (assembly GCA_011426435.1). Lineage (NCBI taxonomy): Eukaryota > Metazoa > Arthropoda > Insecta > Hymenoptera > Braconidae > Lysiphlebus > Lysiphlebus fabarum. The sequence goes on along the minus strand of WSYQ01000029.1, from coordinate 49,221 downwards.
AATTGTAATATGTGAACGTAATTCTTTTTTAGATAAAAATTTTTGACTACAAATTTCACACTGTGGTAATTCTTCTGGTACGTTATCCAATGATTTAACAATATCCAATTGATTTTCTAAAACAAAATAATACAACAATAAATTAATATCTAATTAAATATTTTTTTTTTTTTATTATTATATAATTATTAAGATACAAGTACCACGTGGTATAATCTTATGTTTATTCTAGACTTGTAAAAAGCTTATCTATAATGATTTTTTTTTTTATTTATTTTTATCATCAGACACTTGGGTAAATATTAAAAATGCCTAAATTTATTTTCATCTTAACCTCAATTTATTTATTTATTTATTTTCTTTTTTATAATTATTCATTTACATTGATAAATTAATTTTTTAATTAATCATCACTGGCCATGAATTATTACATTGAAAAAACATTATTTTAATAAACAAAATTAAATAGTCATTATTTTTAAAAATTTTTTTTCAAGTGTACTAGACATTTTAAAATTATAAATATTTTTTAAATTAAATTTACAAAATTTAATTAATTAAATATTAATTGATTAATTTATGGGAAAATTTTTTTTCACTTAAACTTGGGCGTCTAATCAATAAATAAAAAAAAAAAAAACAACACAATTTCATAATGTTTATTTTACAATAACTATTGTATTATAATAATTGTTAATTTTGCAATATTTTGTGTTATCTTATTGTAAACATGTAATTGCAGCAGGTGGTATATATTTCAACAATAGTATTTTCTATTTTTGTTATTCAATGGTTGACATTTTACTTTATATTTTTTTGCATGTGTTGTCAATGATAAATTGGCGGTACAAAAGTAAAAAAATTAAGTGTGTGTGTCAGTGAATTGGCTTATATATATATAGGTATATTTTATTTATTTATTTTTTTTTCTTTAAAATATATATTTAGTTTTATGAGGTTAGGTTGTGATAATGTTATTGATAAGTGTCTATTAAATTGTTATTAATTGTGTCAATATATCAACATTATAATTATGACAATAATTCAGATGTCAAATGATATGTGAGTTTAATAATTAATTAATAAATTTAGCTATTTATTCATATTGTTATTTAAAAAAAAAAAAAAAATAAGAAAAATTACAATGACCATTAATTGACTTTTTTTTTTTTTTTTTCTTGTTTTATTATTTAAATTAACAATTAAAATTTTATATATTTAATTTTTAATTACATACCAATAATTTTTAATGTAGTTTTTCTATTTTCTTCTTCATTAATATTTTCTGGAAAATTAAAACCCTCGAAATCGTGCTCCAATGGACTGTTCATTTCCAATCTATATAATTTAAAAAAAAAATTTTATTTTATTTAATTATAAATAATATATTAATTTATTTATCAAGTATACCAGTTATAATCAAACAAATCCCAAATATTAATTATAATTTTTTGATAATCAATTTATCAATATTTACTCACTTTCATTGTCAACATTTTTTTTTTTTCAAAATTATTATAATTATTTTTATTATATGCCAATTATTTTGTTAATTTTTTTTTTTTTAATTTATCAATCTTTCACTCACTCTCTCTCTCTTTTTTTTTTTTAATTTTAATTAACACCCAAAAAAATAAAAAAAAAAATTAATAAATTGTTTATTTAAATAAAAATAATGAATTATTAAAAAAAAAAAAAAAATTAACTGTACGATATATTAATTTACTCCAAAGTAAATAATAGAAAAAAAAATTATGTTAATATTGATATAGATATATATATATATCTGATAATACCAATCACATGTTTGCACTGTCAAAATATATAAATAATAAAAATAAATAATCCATCACCAAATAAATAAGAAATAATAACAATTTAGAATCACTGTCACATTTAAAAAAAATAAATTACAACTATTTATTAATTTTTTTATATATTTATATAAATAAATTATTTTTTTTTTTAAATTTTTTTAATTGTTTTAAAGCTTATTTCGTACCAATTAATATTTTTCAATTGTTGATTTATATTGCGACCCTGTCAGTTATCCAACATGGCCGTTCGACAGATGAAGTTTCGCGCGTTGTTTTCATATGTAAATTTAATAATTAAATATTAATTTAAAAATATATATATTATAATAATAATCATTAAAAATAATTAAATTTATAAATATAACAAAAATTTATAATGAATATTATAAAAAAAAAATAGTTTTTTTAATTAATTCAAAGAATTTTTATTTGTTTTTTAAATATTTAAAAATATTTTGTTTTTTTTTTTTCGCGATAATAATTTAATTGTTATAATTTCAACGGGATTTTTGAATACATTTGTTGAACTGGCTTGATATTTTCCTCTTTCTATAAAGGACGCTCTTTAGTTTTGTATAGCCAGGTATGTTATTGTACATAGCTATAGGATAATGGTGAGGGGAACCAAGTGTGTTTGACTTCAAGTATTCCCACTCTTCTGTACTTCCCCCTACTATACTAAATTTCGAAAATATAAAAGATAAAAAATAAAAAAATAAAAAAAAAAAAAAGTAAATGAGCTATCGTAATATAATCTTCATATACACATATACTTTCATACATATATATCTACACTATTGTACACTATGTACTGTGAACAGCTGGTTCTTATAGCTATACAGCTTTAAGCTAATTTTCTTTTTTTCTATGTATTGTTCATCTGTATCATATATATATGTACAGAGCGGTGCAAATTTGTAATGGTATATTATTGCTATTATATATGATTATTATAATGCTACAGCACGTGTATATAGCATATATAAATTATAGTTAAATCATAATATGCAGAAACATAAAACCCTTTAAAATACAAACTCGTGACATCAACAAAATGGCAATGATGGAAAATTCATGAAAAGTGGGAGGTATAGACAAAGATGTCATGACACGTATTGAATAGCTAAAGCCAGATTATATTTTTTAAGTAGTGGGGAACCAATGACAAACCTTTGAACATTTTTTTTTTTAACGCATGCGCTTTTTAGATTGACCTTCTTTAAAGCCCCACCAGTCATCATTAAATTATTATTATTATTATTGTTATTATTTAACTTAACAATAGTCAGTGTTGTTTTATTATTATTATTTTTAAAGTTCAAAATAATGGAAGACAGAATGAATTGATATTTCTGCCAACTGACATACAATTTTTTATGATTACTATTATTATAACTATTATAATATTGATTTAATCAGAAACTTGATGACTCATATGTTGTATTTTCCACGACTCAACATTCCTGATTTTATTGGACATTTATATATAATTTTTTTTTTTATATTAATGTAACGGAAGCTATATGAGGATTTTTATTTTTATTAATGATTTATGAGTATAATTAATGATTTTATCTTGATTTATGTTTGATGATTATGTAAATAGACTCAATAACTCATAAATGGTTGAGGTTGTAAATTTCAAATGCGGTTCAAAAATTTAAAGTAAATAATTCTAAATTTATAAATAGCTTTTTTATTTTTTGTATAAAATTATAATTATATAGTTGGGTTTTATGGTTGTGAGCTTGCGACGTAAACTAACGAAATTGCTCGAGTTTTATCGAAGTTCAAATTCAGTACTTTTGCAGAGAACCTATTGATCCATACCCTGGGATTTTGGTAGAGTTCCAACAATTGCGATAAACATGAAAAAAAAATTCCAAAAAATTTATGGTAGGATTATCATGAACATTTAAAGTGAAAGAGAGAAACTTCTATAATAGATTAAGGATTCCATAGTTCGTGTTACAGAGCATTAATCAAAGTTTCTCTGTACGGCTATGCTTTCTCTTTTGTGCTGAATAACTTCCGAATACATTAGTATTTTCATTTTATTTTATATCCATTTATAAAAGTTTTCATTTTTTTCTTTTTTAGAGCTTTATAAGGCTCTATATTATTGCACTAAAAAATTTCTAAGTTGACCCATTTGAGATATAAATATATCTCTCAACGGTTTTTCACAAATGTATAATGAAATAGTTGTTCAGAATTCTTAATTTAAATTTTTAATACAGAATTTATATGGCAATTAAAGAAGAAGTGGGGGATTAACCAATAATATGACTGCAGCGTTGCTGTTGTATGCAAGCTGGGTTTGACTCCCAGAAATACAACTGTATAGAATTTCAGCCATATGTATTTATTTTAGTATATATGTATCTTTCTTACTCTAATTGTATAAAACAAAGTAGAAGAGGAAGTATACTTTAACATGGTGGGAAAAAAAGCTTTCATTTAAGGTTGTTGAATATTATAGTGTTATTTCCAGTTATTCTGCCTGTGGATATTACACAACCATCTATTATACTCTCCCTTCTTTATGTTAGCATAGGGTCTTTATTCCTTTTATGTGTTTACATTTTTTTCTTTTTTTTTTTCCCCTGATGATTTTCACTGGTTTTACTTCAAATGTATACATTATAAACCATATTTTCATGAATAGAAGCTTTTCTGTATGTTTATTTAGAGATTATTTTTTAAAAATTTTTAACATATATATAAAAACCCAACTTCAAGAATTCTTTTTTTATTTGAAATTGTTTATAGTTATTTTTATTTATATTATTTATAAATTCATGAATAATAAAATAATAAATTAATTTATTCAGATATACAACTATTATTTTTATAATAGAATTCTTAAACATTTACATAATTCAGTATTCAAATCAAGTTAAATTGCTGCAAATTACATTCAGTTACGTATTAAAAGGACAGAAAAAAAAAAAAACTCCAGTCTGAGCTATAATTTAGCTTCTCATAATTTTTTTTTTTATAAATTATTATATCTACGTTCTGGAGTGAATATAAAAAAAGTTCAAGCCAGCATAGCAACCGGTTTATTTTTATTTCATCTCAGAGACGGAATGTAAAACAAGTGTATTTTCATTTCTAGAATATTATGTCATGCGCTGACAGATATAAAACTTGGCAACAACGCAAAATGATTAGGCCCAACCCTGAAATCCCTGAGTTTTTTTATTTTATTTTTTTATTGCCAATTTAATGATTCTCTGCTTTTTTTTTTTTATCTTATCGCTAAGCTACGCTGGTCTTTTTCTTTCCTTATATTTATTGTTTTTTTTTTTCTTTTTTCCTTATCTATGAGTTATTAAATTTTTTTTATTAGTTTCTCCTCTTCAATATTTATTCTTATCAATATATATTTATAAATCTTGTTGATTTAAAAAGAATAAATATTTTTTTCATCTATGTGTCCATTAACACAAATCTTAAGACATATATAAGACGTCTGTTTTTTTTTTTTTTTTGCTTTCATGTAACATATTAGATTGAAAAAGCTATACTCTTTACTTGAAGAAATAATAAAATAAAAAAAAGAGACTAGTGACTTAAGTGATTGAACTGCGATAACGACGCAAGAAGTACCGTTCTTATTGATTACAGTATAAAGAAATAAAAATTTATATTGTCATAAGACGAACAATATTATGATAGTATACTAAAATAATAATAATAAAAATAATATAATATTATCAAAATTAATTAATTTATTATTGCTGAGTTTTAAGTATTTTTTAGCACTTGAAAAATAATAATAATAATTAAATTAGTGCCTTGTAAATTGAAATACAAAGTCTGAACTATTCTATATTTAAACTACGATGATATTTATATAATGTATTTTTCAAACAAGCAAAGTCACAAGAATTTTCATTTATATATATACTATACTTGTATCTTACAAGTTCTTCCTTTCACTTCTTTATTTTTTCCCCTCTTTAATCTTGATTTTTATCTTGATCTCTAATCGTTTTTTTTTTTTTTTTGTTCATCATCATCTTTTTCTTTGGCTTAAAATTTTATCTCTTTTTTCTTTTGAAAAATCCTCTTCCAAGAATGATTTTCATCAATACATTTTTTTTATGTATTAAATTGTACAAGCTATAGGTATATATATAAGAGTATACTTATCTTGTTTCAGAGAATTTGGTTGGTTGGTTGCTTGGTTGGTTAGTTGGTTGGTTGGTTGTATGTGGTACCCGGGTATATAATAATACCGGCTGACCCCACAAGACTTGGGTTGGTTGCTTAGCAACTAGCTCTTTGGTATAATCATTTTTGCCTTGTAACATTAATCATTTGTGGCATGCAACACAATGTTGCCGATTCAACCATGTCCATAACTTCAAATTATAAAAAAAATATAATGATAATAATATAATATATAATCAGATACATAAATAACTTGTTTATTGTATTTTATTATTATACATTAACATATTTTCATCCGGTTTTTCATTTCTACTTTATTATTATTATTATTATTATAATTTAAACAACATTTTTTTAACTTTTTTTAATCAACTTTTATTATATATTTATTCAGCAATTTTATTTCTGATTATAATTAATTAATTTATTATATATTTTTATTTAATTCAGTCTTGTTTTTATTTTCATCATCATCATCATCATCATTTATTGAGTTATCATTATGATTATTTGAATTTGTATTATTATCAATTTTTTTATCACATATATTTATATTATTTACAAATTCATCAAAATTTATAAATTTTTTTGTTAAATTATTCATTATATTTTTATCACAATTTAATGTATTTGATTGATAATTACGTATTTTCATTTTATTATTTGTTAATAATATTAAATTATTAAAATCAACACCACATGATTTTTTTTTACGTTGTTGATCAGTATATTGTTCTTGGGGTCGTTGATAAATTGGTATTTGAGTTGTTTCATGTTGGTTCAATTGATTTGGTTGAATTATTTTTTCTTGTATTTGTATTGGATGATGTATTATTGGAATTGTACATATTGATGTAAATGATTGTTGTTGTTGTTGATTTGTCATTGTACAAATTGGCATTTGAATTTGTAATGGTTGAGTCAAACCAGGTATCCACTGTTGTTGTGATGATCTGATAATTGGTGTTATTATTGGTGTTGCTAACAATGGAATACCAGGATGCTAAAAAAATTAATAAATAAATAATTGAAATAAATAAAAATATATATATTTTGTACAAGGCATTTCTAAAAAACATTAATTAATTTCGTTTATGAGTCAGCTAAAATACAGTATTGACCCGATGCGTAATTACTTTTTAATCGATCACTCTGTATACTCATCTATTAATAATGACAGAATTTAAATGTCTGATTAATCCTACTAAACGTATATATATTGCAAATGCAAATGCAAAAAAAAATATTATTTAATTTAATTTAAAAATTAAATTATATATTATATACCTGAAATACAGTTGTTACATTTTGAATTGGTATTCTTTGATAAATTTTATCATTTAATGATGGAAAATATTGTAATGGTACTGATTCATAAAATTGTTCATTATAAATATTTGTTTTTGGAAAAAATTCTGGTACTTCTGGACTTAATATTGGCAATGTTATTCTATTATTATAATTATTATTAAAATTATTATTATTATTATTATGATTATTATTACTTGATTTATTATCTTTTCCTTTATAACGATTTTTTGATATAATAACAGTATGATGAATATTACATACTTCTTCATATCTACATCTTGAACCTTTTTTTTTACAATTTTGTGGTACTTGATGTAATTTTTTACAACGAAAACAATTAACTAATCTCATTGTTTCTGTATTTGTTGTTATTTTTTTTTTTATAATCCACATTGAACGTATAGATTCTTGTATTATTTTTAATTGTAATTTTTTTTCTAATTTATTATTAATAATATATGGAAATTTATAATATTTTTTAAATTCTTCATCAATTGAATTATTATTATTTATAATTAATGATATATTTATATTTTTTTTTGTCAACTTTTTAAATAATTCTTCAACTTCATTACATAACCATGGTTCATTTGATGAATTATTATTTTTAATAATTTTATATGTATCATCATTTGTAATTTTTTTATAATAATTTTCACGAAATAAATTGTAACTATAATTACCATAAATTGATAATTTTGAATTTGGTATAATATCACTAACATATTTTATTGATTTTTCATCATCATTATTATTATCATCATCATCATCATCATCATTAATATCATTGAAATATTTATTTATTTTAAAATTCTAAATTATATTGAAAAATAATTTTTTCAATTAATTAATTTAACCTGTTATATTATTTATTATTTATTTTTTTTTTTTGTTTTAAATTTTTTATTAACATACCTGAATCCATAATATTTGATTTAATTTACGATAATTATTTTTACGATTATTTGACCATGTATTGTCAGCAATTAATTTTATATTTTCATATGCACTTTTAAATTGTTCAACGTCATAAGACGGATTCATAGATACCATTATCTAATTCATCATTTAATGACAGCTAAATTCCCTATATATTTATAAGTCTGTCTATCGTTTTTTTTTTTTTTTTTTAATGAATGCTTGACATTTATTTTTTTTGTTCTAAAAAAAAGAAAATTAAAAAAAAAAACAACAAAACATTAGAATAAATTCATTTGCTGGTATATTCATTATTTAAATATATTTAAATTATTAATTTTTAATTTTACATGATGTTAAATATTTTTGTTAATTTTTTTTTTTTTATTTACAGGAAAAAAAACTATTAAAAAATATAATTTATGAATAATAAAAAATATTTATAAACTGATTTTAGTGTATTAATATTTTTTTTTTTTCGTACATTAATACTACTGACAAGTTCATAAAAAATAAAAATAAAATAATACTATTTTAAAGAAGTTAATAATAAAAAAAAAAAAAAGTAATAACTTTTTAAAACTACAACGAAATAAAAATAGATTTTATATCTTTAATAGTTGAACAAGTTTTTTTATTCATTTTTAAAAAAAATAAAAAAATGAAATTTCAATATAATATTATTGAAATGAATTTATTTATCATATTTTTATTATTAATTAATTTATCAGAAACAACTAATGACTGTTCATGCGTTAAAAATCGTGATGAAAAAATTAAAAATAATATAAATTTTTGTTCAATAACTAAAACCAATGAAATTAAAAATGATCAAGGTTGTTCTGGTGATTTAAAACGTATTAAAAATAATGATGATATTGATACTTGTTATGATGATGATTATAAAGTGTGTTCTAATATAAAAAATAAAAATATAAATTTAAATGATGAAATAAAAATGGATATAGTTGAAATTCCCAAAGGTATTTATTCAATGGGTACAGATAAACCAATATTTGTTGGTGATGGTGAAGGACCAAAAAGAAGTATAAAGTTAAAAAAATTTTATATTGATAAATATGAAGTTAGTAATGAAAATTTTAAAAAATTTACTGATAAAACTGGTTATATAACAGAAGCTGAAAAATTTGGTAATTCATTTGTATTTGATGGATTAATAAGTGATGAAACAAAATCAAAAATTGAACAAGCTGTTGCACAAGCACCTTGGTGGTTACCAGTTGATGGTGCTGATTGGAAACATCCTGAGGGTATTGATTCTGATATCAAAGGTTAATTAAAAAAAATATATCATTATCTATTAATTAGAAATATAAAAGTATAATAAAAATAATATTTTATATTTAATTAATTTTATTTTTTTATATAATATATAGAAAGAATGAATCATCCAGTTGTTCATGTATCATGGAATGATGCAAATGCATATTGTAATTGGCTTAATATGAGATTACCAACTGAAGCTGAATGGGAAGTAACATGTAGAGGTGGTTTATCAGATAAATTATTTCCTTGGGGTGATAAATTATTAACATCAAATAAAAAACATAATGCAAATATATGGCATGGTAAATTTCCAATAAATAATACAGCTAGAGATGGATATAAAGGTACATCACCAGTTGATAATTATTTACCAAATAATTATGGAGTTTATAATATTATTGGTAATGTATGGGAATGGACATCTGATTGGTGGGAAACAAAACATACAAATGAATTAAAAATAAATCCAGTAAGTTTATTTATTTTTTAAATATAATTATTAATTTATATTTTATATTTTATATTTTATTTTTTAGATGGGACCTTCTTCAGGTTCTGATAAAGTTAAAAAAGGTGGTTCTTATCTTTGTCATAAAAGTTATTGCTACAGATATAGATGTGCAGCTAGAAGTCAAAATACACCTGATACATCATCTGGAAATGTTGGATTTAGATGTGCAAAAGATGCTGTTTAATTAATAACATTTTTTTTTTTTTTTTAAAATGTTAAATAAATTTTCATTATTTTTAAATATTAATTTTTTTTTTTTAAATAATTTATTTATAATATTTTGATTTGTGCTGCTATCTACTAGTGAACATGTTGAAATACTTTTATTATTCAACTGTTGATATAAATAATTTTTTATATTATTTAAAGTTGATAAAATAAAAAATATATAAATTTTAAAATTTATATATTAATATTCGTCAATAGATTTAGAATAATTAAAAAAATATATAAATATTCTAATGATATTTTAATTTATTCATTATTATTTTCAAATTTATATATAAATAATTTTTAACTTTGATTTCTCTTGGATTTTATTTAAAAATTTATTTATACAAATTTACATTTGTATATATTTTTTATTTTATTTTTGATAAGATTCATATTTCAAACGAAATAAATAAAAAAAAAAAAACTTTTATTTTAGTTATACATTTACGTGTTGTGGCGTATTTTCGAAAGACTTGATGATTCATTTATTTTATTTTTTTTTTTTGGCTTTCTTTATTTTCAATCAGTGACCAGTGTTGACCAAACCACTTGTGGTAGTTGTTGATCAAGTGAAGAACAAAAAATAACAAATAAAACAGTTTTGTGAAATAATATTAATTAAACAATATCATGGGTGGAAGAAACCATTATAATGTAACAGCAGTCAAGTAAATTTAATTTATATTTCATTAATAGTTTTATTTTATCTTTAATTTATAATAATAATAATTTATTTTTTTGTGTTTTTTAATAATCATTGAGTCTAATATTATATTTTTTTTATCATCAACAAAGCTATTAATATATTTTTTTTTTTTTTTTTTTGATGGGAAAACCCAGGATGTTAACAATATCAATGAGGCCAATTTTTAATTATAAATTTAATGAAAATTTCAATTATTTTTCTTTTTTTTTAAATAAAAATATAAATAGTAAAATTAAAAAAAGACTTGCAGTCTTGATTAACCAGTTAAAAAATAATTTGAAAAAAATATCGAAATATATTATATTTTTTAATGTCAGTTGATTAAATTTTTAGTTATTAATTATTAAATTAAAAAAATTATATACTTATTGTTTTTATGGGGGATTTTAATCGAAATATCATTTAAAAATTGATCAATTAATTAATCACATGATGAAAAAAGAACCCATGCATTTAAATTGACTGACGTTGAATTTAAATGCATGGGTTCACATAGATCTAATTTACACACACCAAGAAAAATTTCTAGCTTGCTCTAGTCCTCCTAGTTTTCATGACAATAAAAATAATAGTTCTGTTATTTAAACAGCAGTGTTGTCGTTATTATAACCTCCTCAATAATTTTTATAAATAATTTTTAAATATAAAATTTATAAAAATATTAACATAAAATAAAAGTAATATTTTTTTTTATATATATATAAAAGAAAAAAAAAAAGATTAATGTTGTTATTAATATTAAATTATCAATAATGAATTATAATATGAAAAAATATTTCAGTGGCAGATCATCAAAAGATACTGAAAATGGAACTGAAAATTCTTTTGATCCATTTGTTGAAAGAAAAATTGATGATCCAACAACGTAAGTATTTTTTTAAAATTAATTATTAAATCATTTATTTATTTTATTTATTTATTGTTATATAGAGACAGAGATACACTTGCACATCTATTAAAGGCATCACTTGGTACCGGTATTTTGGCAATGCCATGTGCATTTAGAAGTTCTGGTCTTGCACTTGGTATTATATCAACAATTGTCATATCATTTATTTGTACATATTGTGCTTATATATTGGTAATAAAAAAAAAAAAAAATTTAATAATTAAATTAATAATATTATCAAATTAATTATATATTATTTATTTATATTTTTTGCTTCAAGGTAAAATGTGCACATGTATTGTATTATCGTACAATTAAAACACAAATGAGTTATGCTGATGTTGCTGAAACAGCATTAAAAGTTGGACCAAAAACATTTCAAATATTTGCTAAACCATTGAGGTAATTTATTTAATTAATAATTAATTAATTATTTTTATTATAATTATATTTAAAATAAATATATTTATAATTTTATTATTTTTTTTTTTAGAATATTTGTTGATGTTGGTTTATTTGTAACATATTTTGGTGCATGTATTGGTTATACAGTTATTGTTGCAACAAGTATACAACCAGTTGTTAATTATTATCAAGGAATACCAGATAATCCAAATGAAAAACCATTATTAATTCTTGGTTTATTATTAATTCCATTTATTTTATTAACATTAATACCAAATTTAAAAAAATTAACACCAGTATCAATGACTGCAAATGTATTTATGTTTATAAGTCTTTGTACAATATTATCATGGATAATATATAATATAAAATTTAATGAACCTAAAAATTCAGATAAATTTAAATTATTTGGTGTTGCTGATCCTGATGTATCATGGTATACAAAATATCCAACAACATTTGCAATAACAATATTTGCACTAGGTGCAATTGGTGTTGTAATGCCACTTGAAAATAAAATGATGACACCACAAAATTTTATTGGTCCATTTGGTGTATTAAATAAAGGTATGACTTTTGTTACAATTATGTATATGATTGTTGGAGTTTTTGGATATATACATGATCCAGCAAATGATAAAGATATGGTTATGCTTGAAATGCCAATAGACAGTAAATCTTTACCATTACGTTTGTAAGTTTAAATTTTATTATAATTTATTTATACCTCTATATGTATTAATTATAATTTAATAATTTAATTTTATTATTATTTTATAGAATATCACAAGGAGTCAGAATACTTGTTGCTTCAGCAGTTTTTTGTACTTATAGTTTACAATTTTTTGTATGTCTTGATATTTCATGGTCTTGGATTAAAAAATATTTTACAAAACATGAAAATATTGCTAATTATATATTAAGAATTGTTCTTGTTTTTATGAGTGGTAAGTTTAAATATATATTTTTAAATTTTTTTTATTACTATTAAATATTGTCATTATTTTATATTTTTCTTTTTTTTTTTTTTTCAGTTATATTGGCTATGATTTGTCCACATATTAATATAATAATGGGTTTAATTGGTGCATTTTGTTTGTCAATAATGGGCCTTTTAATTCCAGTATTTATTGAGTCAATAACATTTTGGAGCTGTGATTCAACTTGTCGTCGTTTATTAAGAACAAGTAAAAATATTTTAATTGGTTTTGTTGCTATTTCTGCACTTTATTATGGAACAAGTGGAGCTTTCAATGATCTTATGAAAGTATTACAATAAATATTTTCTATTAAAGAATCATCTGAAAGCTTGTTAAATAAAAAAAACTCATATATTGTTGATCTACTTTGTTTATTTTTTAATCCAACAATAAACTAAGTTTTTTTTTTCATTTAAAAAAAGCTTAATTTGATCTGACATAATCTGAGGATATTTAAAATTTATCTCAGTTATATCTAAAAATATTTAAAAATTTCTTTTTCACGATAATAATATCCCTTTATAATAATCTCGATTGACGACTTGTAGAATTTAAAGAATGCTTATCTTTTTTATTTTTTTTTTTACTTTTAAAATTTATATATTGATTCGGAGAAAAAAAATAATATTGCCAGGTATATTTTGCTTCAATTTAAAAATTCTTTTATCATTTAAAAATTCAGTAGTATATATTATACCAGCAGTAAATTTAAATTTAAATATTAATTTAATATTTAAAAAAAAAAAACAACATAAAAAGTATAAAAAAATATTACAAAAATATTCTTGAGATAAATAAAAAAGTATATATTAACTTACAATATATATATAAATATTAAAGTTCATCCTAGTTGAACTCTATTTGATTCTTAAAAAAAAAAATAAAAAAAAAATTCTATAATTTATATTTACACGTGTTCAATTGATTTCTTTCTATTAATTTTTTTTTTTTATATACGACCAAAATGAGAATTAAATTTCATCTTGCGAGCTGATGAAATTCTCAGATTTTATTTCGTAGCTTCAACTCCAAAATTAAATCACAAGTTAAATCTCATCTTTTACAATAGTAAAGAAATAAAAAAAAATTTGAATTAAAGATAATTATTGTAATTTTTTTATATATTATTCAAAGGTTTTATACAATCATAATAGTTATTTTTTAATTCATTGCAATGATAAATAATAATTATATAAAAAAATTGCTACTTGACTATTTCGATATTCCAGTGCTAAAATATTCATCAAAAATAATATGATAAAAATATGTTAATTTATTGGATGCTTTATTCAAATTAACATGAATAAATATTTTAAATAAAATATATATAATAATAATTGTAATTTGATGGAACAAGTGGGGAGTCAAACAACATTGGGAGAAATTCTTAGAAATTATAATGATTATAATGATACAATAGGTTCTATCCCTATGTTCTCATGTCACAGAAAACATACCTATAAAAAAAAAAAAAAAAGCAACAAGGAAAATAAAATAAAAAAAAAAGACAGATATTTACAGTATAGAAAAAAATTAGTTGTTTGGATCAAGACTTGTGGATTTACTTTGGAGCTGTTTGGAGCTGTTTTCATCATCAGTTTGCATCAGCTAGTTTAATTTAATCTTTATAGTTTATATATGAAGATAAAAAAAGTATTAAATTACATATTGTGTTAATAAATAAAATACCATGGAGTTGGATAATTATTCAACAAGGTAAGTTATTAATATAATTAATTATATTTAAATTATAATTATTTATTTCATATTTTGTTTTTAAATTAATTTTATAATTGCATCATTTTTATTAATTTTTTGAATATATAAATATTTTTAAAATAAAAATAATTTTTTTAAGATTATAATATATATTAATATTTACAATAATTATTATACAAATAAATAAAACGAATTGAATAATAAATTTGTTTTATTTTTTTAGAGAAAAAAAAGATGCTGAGGTTGGATTTATTAAAAAGGAAAAATTTGATCCATTTACTGAAAGAAAAGTTGAAAATCCAACAACGTAATTATTTATTTAAATTAATTTATAATAATAATTTTTTTTTTTTTTTTTTTTATTAAAATATTATAATTTATTTATAAAATAATTTTGTAGAGATGGAGAAACATTGACACATTTATTAAAAGCATCACTTGGTACCGGTATTTTATCAATGGGTTGTGCATTTAGAAGTTCTGGTCTTGCACTTGGTATTATATCAACAATTATCATTGGTTTTATTAGCACATATTGTGCTTATATTTTGGTAATACATAAATATATTTATAATAAATTAATAAATTATAAAATTAAATAAATTAAAATTAAATATTAATAGGTTAAATGTGCTCATATTTTGTATCATAAAACTCAAAAAACACAAATGAGTTATGCTGATATTGCTGAAGCAGCATTAACTGTTGGACCAAAACCATTTAGAAAATTTGCAAAACCATTGAGGTAATTAAAAAAATAAATAAATATTATATATATATATATATTTATTTTTGTTTGTTTTTTTTTTTTTTCCACAGAATAATTGTTGATTTGGGTTTATTTTGTATTTATTATGGTGCTTGTGTTGCATGTACAGTAATTGTTGCAAAAAATTTTAAACAAATACTTGATTTTCATGAAATACATTATAATAATGAATTAATTTCATTGAATTGGATAACAATTATATTATTAATTCCAATAGTATTATTAACATTAATTCAAGATCTTAAATATTTAGCACCAGTATCAACAATTGCAAATGGTTTAATGTTTACTGGTTTAACAATAATATTTATATGGCTTATAAGTGAATTATTTGGAAAAGATTTAATACATCAAAAAGGTTTTAATTGGATTGGTATTAATGAAACTGAACAAAAATCATGGTATTCAGATTATTCAAATACATTTGCAATAACAATTTTTGCAATGGCTGCTATTGGAGTTGTTATGCCACTTGAAAATAAAATGAAAACACCAAAAAATTTTCTTGGACCACTTGGTATACTTAGTAAAGGAATGATATTTGTAACACTTGTTTATATGATTGCTGGTATATTAGCATATTTAAAAGATCCAATTGCAACAACTGAAGTTATAACACTTGAAATGCCAATGGATGGAAATTTTTTAACAAGTTTGTAAGTTAAAATTATTAATTTTATATATTTATTTTATTATTTAAATTTAATTTAATTATTTATTTTTAGTATGGCACAAGCAGCAAGAATTTTAATAAGCTTATCAGTATTTTCATCATACTGTTTATGTTTATTTGTTTGTCTTGAAATTATTTGGAATCTTATTAAAAATAATTTTACAGATAATCCTAAAAGAGCTAATTATATTTTGAAACTCTTTTTAGCTGTTGACAGTGGTAATTATAATTAATGTATTTTATTTATTTTTTTAATTTTTAAATTTATACTTTATTATTTATATTTTTTTATTTGCAGTTGTATTGGCATTTTTCTTTCCAAATGTTACTGGAATACTTGGAATAATTGGTGCATTTTTTCTTTCAATATTGGGACTTTTGGTTCCAGTTATTATTGAAACAATAACATACTGGGAAAATGATAATCATCGTATATTAAGAGGAATTAAAAATATTTTTATAGCTATTATTGCATTTAATGCACTTTATTTTGGAGCATTTCAGTAAAATTTTCATCATTTTTTTTAATAACACATATTTTATATACCTCTTGTAATATTATTTTTAATTAATTATTAAAAATTATTATTACACAATATTAAAAGTATAAACATAATTCTCAAGTCTTGTAATATTTTTAATAAAAAAGACTGTTGATGATTAATGTCATTTTATAAATAAAAATTACAGCATTAAACAAAAAAAATATTAATATTGTTTATTTATTAAATTTTTTACAAACTAATTATAATAAAAAAAAAAAAAAACAAATTAATAACTACATAAAAATATAAATATATCTAAAAATATCTGACATAAATACTGAAGACAAAAAAAAAAGTCATAACGAGATCAATTTGATTTTTACAACTGATGATACTGATGTAATAACACAACAAACATAAACATGATTAAATTATTAAAATAACAAAAAAAATAATATATATTTCAAGGTGATAACCCCTCAGTATATATTATATACATTTGGGTTATCATAATTCTGATAATATATATTGATATAAATACGCAAAAAATACATCATTAAATTATTACATTTTGATTCGTAAAGTAACACATCAATTTTGGTGAGTTAATTAAAAATTAAAAAAAAAAAAATCTAAATAAATAATTTAAAATTTATTAAATAATAATAATAATTATTTTTAAAAATTTCTTTCTGTTTTTTTTTTTTAAGGATTATTTAATTTTTATTTCCTCATTTGGGGTTCTGGACCTTGTGCTAAATAATTTATTGATAATACATTTGTTTACTAGAAGTATCTTAATTATTGCTACATATATTTTTTAAAATAAAATCATCATCATGATTAACATAAATAATAAATTATTTATAATATTATTTTGTATATTATCATGTTTATTATTGGATACATATTCATTTTGTTGTCCAACATATTCAAAAAATGAAATAATTGAAAAAGGTGATAAACGTGCAATTAATAATATGGAAAATTATTTTGATATTGGTTTATTAAATATTAATTCTTGGATACCAATTTATTGTGCAAATGGTAAAAAAAGTGATAATAAAACATGCTCAACTGGACCATGTAATATATTTGGTTGTAATTGTGATGGTAGATGTATTGGTGATTTAGATATTGATTATTAATTATCAATTTATTTTTTAAAAATTAAAATACTTAGTTGTACATAGTTTGCAAATTTACAAATATAAAATAAGTTTATTTTTATCAAAACACTGAATAAAATACATATGTAAATTTAGCTTTGATATTTATTTGTTATCATTGAAATATTTATCAAAGTTTAATTTGATTATTATTAAGTCCAGATTGATCTGCATTGCTGTAGAGAGACTGAATAAATTTTGTTATTATTTCTTTAAATATTTATATAAATAGTTTTATTCTATTTTTCTTTTCTGATGCAATTTTTTTATATTTTTCATCGTCTGTTAAAAGCTTTTAAATTTGTAATTTAACAATAAAATTACATCAGCCTATTTTTATTGGCTTATCAATAGTCAAAAATTCTCTATTGTATATTTTTTTTATGATTATGTTTTTGAAAGTATTTGTCTATATATATTATATATATTATTTTGTATATGATTAAAAATAAAATGATGATGAATCAAGGTAGTGGTCATTGTGATATATATTTTTTTTTTATTTTTTTATTTATTTTGTAGTTTTATTTGACTATTAAAGACGTCATTCGTGTTGTTGCTTTCAAAGAGCTTACTTCGTTATTTTGTGATAAGTGAACAGGAAAAAAAAAAAAAAAACGAAAAATTCTGTCAAGTTAGATAAGATTAAAAAGTTTAACGAGTTTTTAAATAATGAATGATAGTGTGACTACGATAGTTAAGGATAAAGTTGAAATGAATAATTATTCAACTTTTAGGTAAGAAATATTAATAATATTATTAAAATCTGTTTAATTTTTTTAAATAAAATTTATCATTCTATTTTTAATAAAGTGATAAGTAAGAATAACTTTATATTTATAAATAAATTTGATTAATTAACTTAAAAGCTTTTTTTTATTATATAAGATTATTATTATGATTTTATTAATACTAATATTTTACAGAAATAATCAAACTCAAATAACAGCACGTGATGCTGAAAATGGACTTGTTAATATTCAAAAAAAATTTAATCCATTTGCAGCAAGAAAAGTTGAAAATCCAATGACGTAAGTAGAATAAAATTTTAATTATTAAATTTTAAATTACTGATTTAATAATAATTGATTTGTTTTTTTTTTTTTTTTGTTGTTATAAAGAGATGGTGATACACTGACACATTTATTAAAAGCTTGTCTTGGTACTGGAATTTTATCAATGCCATGTGCATTTAGAAGTTCTGGTCTTGCACTTGGTATTATATCAACAATTGTTATATCATTTATTTGTACATATTGTGCTTATATATTGGTAATAAAAAAAAAAATAATTTAATAATTAAATTAATAATATTATCAAATTAATTATATATTATTTATTTATATTTTTTGCTTCAAGGTAAAATGTGCACATGTATTGTATTATCGTACAATTAAAACACAAATGAGTTATGCTGATGTTGCTGAAACAGCATTAAAAGTTGGACCAAAACCTTTTCAAATATTTGCTAAACCATTGAGGTAATTAATTCAATTATTTTTATTTAAATGATATTTAATTGTTATATTTTTTTTTAGAATACTTGTTGATGTTGGTTTATTTATAACACAATTTGGAGTTTGTATTGCATTTGCTGTTATTGTTGCAACAAATTTTAAACAAGTTGTTGATTATTATCAAAATGGTGATAATATAAATATTAGATATTTTATTGGTGGTTTATTAATACCACTTGTTTTATTAACATTAATACCAGATTTAAAAAAATTAGCACCAGTATCAATGATTGCAAATATATTTATGTTAATGAGTTTATCAATAATATCATATTGGTTAATTAAAAATTTAATATATAATAATTATAAAAATTCAGATAATTTTCAATGGTTTGGAATTAAAGAAAATAGGACATTATCAATTTTTTGGTATTCAAAATATTCACAAACATTTAGTATAACAATATTTGCAATTGAAGCAATTGGTATTGTAATGCCACTTGAAAATAAAATGAAATCACCACAAAATTTTATTGGTCCATTTGGTGTATTAAGTCAAGGAATGATATTAGTTACAATCATGTATATTATTATTGGAATATTAGGATATTTATTTAATCCAATATCACAATATCCAATGATTACACTTGAAATGCCAATGAATACAAATGATTGTATTGAAAGCATGTAAGTTAATCATTTTTAATTATTAATAAAAATTATAATTAAATTTTATATATATTTTAGTTTAGCACAAGGAGTTAGAATTCTCGTTGGATTAGCTGTATTTTTTAGTTTTTGTTTACAATTTTTTGTTTGTCTTGATATTGTTTGGTCATGGATTAAAAAATATTTTTCATGTAATCCAAAAACAGCAAATTATATGTTAAGAATTACACTCGTCACCACAAGTGGTAAATTGATATTTTTTTTATTTATAATTTTTTGTTATTTTAATTTATATTGTATTATTAATTTTTCTTTCATTTTTATTATAGTTTTTTTTGGAATAATATGCCCAGAAATATTACCACTTATTGGTTTAATTGGTGCATTTTGTTTATCAATATTAGGTCTTTTTGTACCAGTTTTTATTGAAACAATAACATATTGGAATGATGATACAATATTATGGAGAATATTAAGAACAATTAAAAATATATTTATAACAATTATTGCAGCTTTTGCATTTTATTATGGTACTAGTGATTCACTCAATGATATTAGAATACATTTATTTAATAGTAATTAAATTTTTTTTAATTAAAATATTTAGGAAATTATTTAAATATATTTATATGTTAAGTATATTTTTTAAATTTTTTATCTTTGTTTTTTTTTTTATTTTAAATATGAAAAATAAATCATTTGTATTTATAGAAATAATAATATATATATTTTTCATAGAAAATGAAAAGTCTTTACCTTGTTCTTAATTATATGTCGTGAATAAAAAAAAAATGAAGGTGAAGTTTTTTTTTTTTAATTATTGTAATTAATTTTTTAAAACGTACAAAAATAAATTTATTTTATTATTTAGTATTTATTTGAAAGTGTTTAAGTAACAATATTTCAAATAATAATTTTATTGTTTTTAATTTTTATATCAGTTGATCATGATTGTCTGTTAATATATTTTTTCTTTATCTGATAATTTATGTATATAAACTCAATTGACTTGTATAGGATCAAAACAATCGATAAATTTATAAAAAAAAATAAATTTAAATTTCCACGACATATAAATTTTACTCTTGAAAAAATAAACATGACAAGGAAAAATATTATTTTATATTAATTTATTTATTTTATGATAATTTTTTTATTAAATTTTTTTTTAATTTTTATATTATTCAATTGAGTTTAATAAACAAAGTATGTCTGTATTTTTTGTTTTCAAGTGAGTTAAATATATTTAGTAATTAAATTTTTTTAAAAATATAATTAAATATCTTTGAGTAATTTAATTAAAAAAATACAATAGTAATATTATGAATTTTGAAACTATAAAATTGGAAAATGATCAAAACAATAAGTAAGTTTTTAATTGTTATAATTCAAAAAAAAAAAAAGATAATAATAATAATTTTTAATTTTATAATTTTAGTAATGAAAATTTTAATGTTTTGGAAAATAAAAAATCAAATGAATATGATCCATTTAAAGAAAGAAATAATAAAAATCCAACAACGTAAGTAATTAAATTAATTTACATTTTAAATATTAATATTAATAAATTTTTTTTTATTTTGAATTATAGAAATATTGATACGTTAGCACATTTACTAAAAACAATTATTGGAACTGGAATTTTATCATTACCATGTGCATTTAGAAATTGTGGTCTTGGTCTTGGTATTTTATCAATAATTATAATATCATTTATAAGTAGTTATTGTGCTCACACTCTGGTAAGTAAAATAATTTAAAATTTTAACAAGTAAAAAAAATTTTTAAAAAATTTTAAAAATATTACAGATAAAATCAGCACATATTTTATATTATAAAACTAAAAAATCACAAATGAGTTATGCTGATGTTGCTGAAACATCTTTATCAGTTGGACCAAAATCATTAAAAAAATTTGGTAAAACAGCTAGGTAAATAAATTATATAATAATATTAATATTTTATATAAATTAATTTTTAAATTAATTATTTATTTAAAATAATAATTACAGATATGTTGTTGACATTGGTTTATTTGTATCTCATTTTGGTACATGTACAGCATACATTGTTATTGTTGCTAAAAATTTTAAAGATGTATTAGATTATCATCAAGGTGGTGATTATACTGATGTTAGATTAATAATAATTGGTCTTATTTTTCCATTATTATTATTAACTTGGATACCAGATTTAAAATATCTTGCACCAGTTTCAATAATTGCAAATATATTTATGTTAACAAGTTTATCAATAATATTTTATTGGCTTACTAAAGATTTAATAAACAGTGATAATATAATACGTGATGGATTCAATTGGATTGGAATTGATGAGACTAATAATATATCTTGGTATTCAAATTACTCACAAACATTTAGTATAACAATATTTTCAGTTGGATCAATTGGTATTGTAATGCCACTTGAAAATAAAATGAAATCACCACAAAAATTTATTGGTTCATTTGGTGTATTAAGTCAAGGAATGATTTTAGTTACAATTATTTATATGATTATTGGAATTTTAGGATATTTGTATAATCCAAAAGCAACTGAATCAATTATTACACTTGAAATGCCAATGAATGCAGATTATTGGAATAGTTTGTTAGTTGTTTGATAATTTTTTAAATAAAATTTTTATATTGATAATTAATTTGTTAATTAAGTAATTATATTTTTTATTAATTTTGTTTTTTTTTTCTTTCCTTCAGAATTGCGCAGTCAGTAAGAATACTCATTGCTTTATCAGTATTTTGTTCATTTTGTTTACAATTTTTTGTAAGTCTTGGTGTATCATGGGATTGGATCAAAAAACATTTTAATAAAAATAAAATAAAAGCAAATTATACTTTAAGAATTTTTCTTGTTTTATCAAATGGTAAATTAATTTTTTTTTTTTATATATATATTATTTATTTATTTATTATTAAAATTTTAATATGTATATATTTTTTATTTTACAGTTTTCTTGGCAATTGTTTTTCCAGATGTATTATTATTACTTAATTTTGTTGGTGGTTTTGGTGGTTCTATTTTAGGATTATTTGTTCCTGTTTTTATTGAAACAATGACTCATTGGGATGATGATAATAATTATTGGTGTATTTTAAGACATTTAAAAAATTTATTAATAACAATTATAGCTTGTTTAGCATTTTATTTTGCAACAGTTGATTCATTTAGAGATATTAAAAATAAATTTATACAATAAACCATTTAATAATATCATTAATTTTTATTTAAGTAAGTATGTTTATAATTAAAAAAATAATTATATAAAAAATTTAATTAAATAAAAAAATACTTATTCATCATTAATATCAAAAATTTCAGTATCATCTATTGAAGATTTTTAGGAGATGTATCATAATTAAAATCTTTATTATAATCACATATAGCTAAAAGTATAGCTGGATGTTGAGTATTTTTTAATATTTCAATAATTTTTAAATATCTTTGAAAATCTGTTTCATCTAATTGTATTTTAAATAAAAATCTAATTACAAAAAAATTTAATAATTCATTATTATATTCAAGAAGATTTTCAACAATGTCTAAACTAAATTTATGTTTTTCATTCCAAATAAAATCATCAAAAAGTATTATTTTCATATCAAAACATTCCCATAAATATTTTTTAAAATTTGATACAATAACTGGCATTGATTCAATAGAAAATATATCAATTAATGATGGAATTATATCAACAAGTTTATTTGATATTATTTCAGCAGAATTAAAATCATCAATTAATATTATATTTATTAATTTTAAATAAGATATTCCTAATTGAATTGGTTTTAATACTGTTAATAATTCATCATTTAATATTTTTGCAATTTTTATTTTTATTTTGCTATATATCATTTGTGATATATGATCAATTAATTTATTAACAATAAAATTTACAGTTATAAAATTTGGATTTGATACAGATGGTATATCCCATTGTTCATTAATAATTTTAATAATATTATTTGTTAAAAATTTTAAACGTAAATCAACTTTTTCATCATTTGATTTACCAATATATCCATCAATAACAAATGATCTAATTTCATGTGATAAAATTAATTCACATCTTTCAGTATTAAGTAAAAAATTTTCAATAATATTTTCATGTAATTCTTCAGTAAATAAATTTACACGTGACATACTATTATTAAGTAAATCACCAATATATTTTGGACTTTTTGTAAGTGAAAAATCATTATTTATTTCTTCAATTTTTTTAATGGTTTTTAATATTTCTGTGATAAATAATATAATATATTCATCAGAAATATTATCAAAATTTGGTTCATTATTCCAAAAATAATCATCAAATTTCAATTCATTTATAAAATTTTTAATGATATTCCAATTATTTAAATTTGGTGTATCAATAAATAATTTTAAATTACAATCAAATATTAATTGACGTATTGAAATATGATTTTCATGTTTCCATAAATTTATTAACATTGATTGTATTTCATCAAAACTACTAACTAAACAAAATAATTTAATACCATGTTTTTTAATTGATACAATTTGATTTGATAAATTATTTGAAAATTCCATTATTTTATTAACTGGTATTCTTTTTGCAATATTATTTAAACAATGAGAAATTACATTTTTATAATCTTCATCAAAATATTTGACAATTGGATTTAATGATAATACTGGATTGACAATATTAAATGACCATATTATTGAACTATTTAATTCATATTTATCTTTAGTATTTTTATCATCTAAATCAAGTTTCATTGTATCTGGTATTAATGATGTTATTATTTTTTCATATGATTTACCATCATATAATACAGCAAG
The DNA here is from genome assembly GCA_011426435.1 of Lysiphlebus fabarum. NCBI lineage: Eukaryota > Metazoa > Arthropoda > Insecta > Hymenoptera > Braconidae > Lysiphlebus > Lysiphlebus fabarum. The sequence goes on along the minus strand of WSYQ01000029.1, from coordinate 24,238 downwards.
AATTTGAAGACTATTTTTCATATCAATATCTTCATTTTTTAATTCATCAAGACATTTTTTTGTAAATAATATTGGTAAATCTTGATGCCATCTTAAATAAATTAAAAATCTACGAATATAATTATATTTTTTAATATTTTCTTTACATTTATCAAAACATATTTTCCAATTTTTAATAATTTTATCTGGTGATTTTTGTAATTGTTTTATAATTGAAGAATCATTAAATTCAATTTCAGTTATATTTAATTGTAAATAAATATTTTTATTAATTATTTTTAAATATTTTTTTATATTATTAATTGTATCATCAGTATCATCATAATTATTATTATTAAATATTAAAATATCTTTAACAATTTTTAATAATAATGGAAAATTTTTAATATCAAAATTTTCTAATTTATTTTTTAATTTTAAATTTCTTTCATTAAAATTTATCATAGCTTTTAATAATGAACAAATTAAATTTGATAAATAATTATGATATTTATATTTTAAAATATTAATTTTTTCAATAATTTTATTTAAACATTTTTTATTATATTTTGGATAGTCAATTAATATTTCCCAATCAAAATTATTTGGATATTGTAAATTAATATATATATCAATATATTCATTGATATCTTCATAATTATTTAATTTTATATAAATTAAATCACAAAGTAAATTTTTACCAATTGTTGAACGTTTTTTAAGTTGATTTTTTATATTTAAAAAACGTATAAATTTATCTAATATTATTAAATGTTGATTTGATAAATTTTTAATATCAAAATCTATAGAAATACGATTTAAAATATTATGAATTGTTGGATATTTTTCATTTTTATGATGTAAAAATATATAATCAATGACATTTAATAAAGCATCATTATCATTATTAATACTACAAGTATAAATTAATGATTCTAAATATTGACAACGTTTATCAGTTAATGATGTATTTTTAATTTTTTTTTTAATTAATGGAATTGATTCATTTATTGGTAAATAACATATCCATAATTTTTCAATGTATTTATTAAGCTTATCATTATTATCATTATTTTCTAATTTTTTTTTAGCTTGTTTAATTCTTTCTTCTGGATTTAATAATTTTAATATATCAACAGTTATTGGACAATTATCTAAATAATTAATTCCATAAATATCTTTAAATGTTGACATGAAAAAATTAAATTTTTCTTCATTTTTATAATATTTTAAATAATTAAAATATTTATTAAAATTATTATAATCATATGATTCAATATCATTTGGAAATAATCCTTTAAATACTTGATAAAATTCAATATCTGTTAATTTTAATGTTAAAAATTTTAATGGTATTATTGAAAAAAAATTTTTTGGTTTTTTTAATAATTCATGACGTAAATTTTTTAAAAATAATTCAGATTTTTTATGTGATAATTTAATATTTAAATTAATATTATATTTTTCAATAATATTTATAAATTCATTTGAATTTTTTTTTAATAATTTTGGAAGATAATTTTGATATTTTTCTATATCATTTTTAATATATTTTATAACAATATTTGGATAACGTTTATAAATAATATCAAGTTCAATAAAATTTAATTTTTTTTTCCAATTAAATATTGTATTATTAATAAAATTTTCACTACATGAAAAACATAATTGTCTTGCTGAATTATCACCATATTTATTTTTTAAATTAATATAAAATTCTTCAGCAATAATTTTATTATTATTTAATAATAAATATTTTGATAATTTTTTAATTATTTTAACACGTGTATTAACACAAACATATGAAAATATATTATCATAAAAATAATTAAAATTTGTTATATTTTCATTAGTACCATTAAAAAACCATTTAATTTTTAATGCACGTTCATTTATTACAATGTCATCTGATTTTAATGCAGCAACAATTTCATCTGGTTGTTTAAGAATTTTAGCAATTTCAAGTTTAACAATTGGTACAAGAACATCTGGTAGTTCTGTTGAACTTTTAATATTAAAATTACCATTTTTTTTTGTTTTTAATTCATCAATAAATTTATTTGCAATATTATTTAAAGTTTTTAATTTTTCACCTGGTGTTTTACCAGAAATTTTTTGTAATGCATCAAGATATGGTGAATTAATTTCACAGATTTCCATATTTTTAATTAAATCTGTAACTATTTTATATATATTTTTTTTTTTCATCAAAACAGTAATTATTTATATCAACAAGTACTCACGTTAATTTCGATAGATATACTTTAAGTATTATTTTTTTTTTTTATGTCCCAGATGTCTGCAAATGCGTAATAAAATTTTTTTTTCAATAAAGATTGTATATTTTAAATAAAAAAAAAGCCAAGAATTTTTTGATAAGAACAAACAGTAAACATTGACCGGTGTTGCTAAGTTGAAAACTTGCTAACTTTAACTTGGCATTTTGCAAACGAAATTTTAATATTATCAAGTGGGAGAAAAAAAAATGCAACTTTCATTAAAATATACTGAATATCATATGAATAAATTGAATATCTATATGTTGACTCATGACAAATATTATATTGTGTCCTTGAATCAAGTATATTTAACAAAAAAAAAAAAAAAAATATATTTTTTGAAATAAAAAAAAAAAAAGGAAGTCCAGTTGCTAGCGCCATCTGTCATACCGATTGAAGATAAAATAAAATTTTGATATAAAAAAAAAAAATTAAAAATAATAATAAAAACACACGTGGAATAAAAATAATAAGCCACGCATGCATTTGTGATTGGTTGATTTTTTATAAACACACTTGTAAAATTGTCTTGAAATAATAATAATTTCTCCCGGTGTAAATTTTCTATCATAACCTTTCAAATAATCAACAACAAATCAAGCATACGTGTCAAAATAAAACTAATAATATAATTTAAATAAATAATTAAATTAAAAAAAAAAAATGACGGTATTAAATAATAATACAAAATTTTTAATATATGCAGCTGGTATATTTGTGTGTTATTTTTATTTTGGAGTATTACAAGAAAAAATAACTCGTGGTGTTTATAATAATGGTGAAAATAAAGAAAAATTTACTTATATGTTTGCATTAGTATTTTTTCAATGTTTAATTAATTGTTTATTTGCAAAATTATTATTAATGACATTTATGAAAGAAAAAGATGATACTAAAAATATTTATTATGCATCATCAGCATTAACATATTTACTTGCAATGGTTTGTAGTAATATGGCATTAAAATTTGTTAATTATCCAACACAAGTTGTTGGTAAAGCTGGTAAACCAATTCCAGTTATGTTACTTGGTGTTTTACTTGGTAAAAAGGTAATTATTAATAATAATAATAATAATATATAATCAATTAATTAATTAAAAATAATTTAATATATTATTTTATTTATTTTTTTTTCACAGTCTTATCCAATGAAAAAATATATATTTGTATTATTAATTGTTACTGGAGTTATATTATTTATGTTTAAAGATGGTAAAACATCTGATAAACAAACTGGACAATTTGGTCTTGGTGAAATATTAATATTATTATCATTAACAATGGATGGTTTATTGAGTGCTATTCAAGAACGTATGAGAGCTGAACATAAAACAAAATCAGGATCAATGATGATGAATATAAATTTTTGGTCAATTATATTTAGTGGTTGTGTTATTATTTTATCTGGTGAATTAATGGAATTTATTGGTTTTATACAAAGACATCCATCATCATTGTTACATATTATGACACTATCAGTTGCTGGTGCATTTGGACAATTTTTTATATTTTCAACTGTTGCACAATTTGGTCCACTTCCATGTTCAATTATAACAACAACTAGAAAATTTTTTACTGTTTTAGGATCAGTATTATTATTTGGTAATAATTTATTAATGAGACAATGGATTGGTACTGTTATTGTATTTGTTGGATTATTTTTGGATGCAGCATATGGTAAAACTAAACCAATTAAAAAAGAAACAATTAAATAATTTAATTCAATTTTTTTTTTTTAAACTTCCAATTTTGTAAATATTTACTAGTAATTTTGTATCATATTTATCAGTTTTTTTTTTTTTTGGGATTTTATAATTTATTTATCAATTTTTATTTTTTATTTTTTACAATATATTTACTAGTTTTTTAAAAAAATAATAATTACACTTGTTAACAACAGTAGTTAATTAACTAATTAGTATAACAAAAATAAAGAAAAAAAAGATATATATATATAAAACATTAAGTCGAATATTATAAATATATTTTCAATAAATTACTGATAAGTATTGATAACAAAAAAAAATATACCTTTGTTTATAACATTATCGCATTTTTGAGAACTACAGTTAAATTAAACAAAAGAAATAATATAAGAAAAAAAAAAAAAAAAAGATAGATAAATAAATATGAGTGGTATTCTTAATCGACATGTGGAAGGGATATAATATTAATCAGTTAACTTTATCATATACTCAAAAGTTGCTGTCGATGAGACAGTTGAGTGTTACAACTTCCTTGAGTATTATCAATAATTAAAAAATTACTTTTCTTTTTTTTTGTTTTTTTTTTTTTTGTTATTTTAAAATATTTTTTATTCATCAAATGAATTTGTAACAAAAAATAAATAAAATATATATTGTTTAACAAAAATAAAATATTTAATAATGACTGTAAATTTGTATTATATTTTTATTTTAACATTATTTGTTTTATCAGCTTTTAAAAGTGTCAATTGTGTCAAAAATAAAGGTGAGTTATTAAATTAAAAAAAAAAATAATTATAATAATAAATGTATTTAATAATCTTTTTGATTAATGATAAATTTATTTAGCTGAAGACAATGTGATGATAAAAAATAATAATATTATAAAATTATTAATTAACAATGATAATGTTACAAATATTAATGATGATAAATTAGAAAAAAATTGTTCACCACATTCAATGGATGAATTTCCAGATGGTTTATTTAATAATGAACAATTAAAAAATCCATTTGTATTATTATTTCATGCATTTATTGGATTATATTGTTTTTTATTAACAGCATATGTATGCAATGATTATTTATTACCAGCATTAGATGTTATTTGTTCTGAATTACAAATAAGTGCTGATGTTGCTGGTGCAACATTTCTTGCAACAGCAAGTTGTTTTCCAGAATTATTTGTAAATGTTGTTGGTACATTTGTAACAAAATCAGATCTTGGTGTTGGTACTGTTGTTGGTGGTGCTGTATTTAATACATTTGCAACACCGGCATTTGGTGCTTTATCAGCAACACAGGTAAATTTAATATTTAATTTAAATCAAAATTTATATTAAAGATTATAAAATCTTATCTATATGGAACTATTGATTTAAAAAAAAAAAAAAAAAAATAAAACAAAATTGATAATGAAATTATTATCAATATAATTGTCAAATTTATTGATATAAATATTTAATTAATTTTTATTTATTTTATTTTTTGTTTATTTAGGCAATACAATTAGATTCATGGATACTTTCACGTGATTGTATTATTTATATTGTCAGTGTAAGTGCATTAGTTATTGTAATGTGGGATGAAAAAATAAGTTGGATTGGTTCAGTTCTTTTAATGACATTATTTGCTGGATATTTTACATTATTATTTTTAAATAATTCTGTTGTTAAAGTAACAGAAAAAATACATGGATATTTTAAAAAAACAACTAAAGCAGTTGTAACTGAAGCAGGTATATATATATATTATTATTTATTTTTATAATTTAAATATATAATAAATATTAAAATTGTATTTGTCAGAAAAAAATATTGTCTGTATGTTTTTTTTTTTTTTTTTTTTTTTTTTTTCCCTTTTGTTTTGAAGAGTAATTAGGTAATATTAAATTAGTATTATTTATATTTAAGTTAGATTAGAAATATTCTTAGTTTTTTTGAAACCTCTAGACGAGGAAACTCCCTTAATTTTTCGTCAACCAGGAGTACAATCAGAACCAGAATCAATACCAAGTGGTGTATATCGTCCATTTGTTCATGGTGAATTAAGTATTGAATATCGTAAAAGTTTACAATTAACTAAAAAAATTGATATTGAAAATAATATATTATCACAAAATGGAAATAATATTGAAAAAATTGATGATTTTATTGAACCAGGTTTGTTTTTTTAATAAATAATATAAATAATATAAATAATAATATTTTTAATTATTTATTATTATTATTTTTTTTTTTTTAGAAACACCATTTCATTTACCACCAAATAATATATTAAAAATATTAAAATTTATATTAACATGGCCAATTAAATTTATATTATTTATAACAATACCAGATACAAGATATAAAAAATTACGTTTTTGGTATCCAATAACATTTATAATGTGTATAACATGGATTGCATTATCATCATATTTAGCAAGTTGGATGACAACAATTGTTGGTGATACATTAGGAATATCAGATTCAATAATGGGCATAACATTTTTAGCTGCTGGTGGAAATATGCCTGAACTTGTATCAATTGTAATTCTATCACGTCAAGGTAATTATACTTTTTTTCTATTAATTAATTAATCAATATTTAAATTAATTTTTATCAAAAATCATAAAATTACTTTGAATTTCCAATGGTAATTTAAACAGATTATATATATTTATAATATACTTATCAAAAAAAAAATAAAATTCTTGATATCAATTGTAACAATGATATATATATGACCTTAACATGTGTCAATATATATAAAAGTAATACATTTAAGCCTGATTGTTCCACTTAATAAATCAAGAAATAATATTGATAATTTTTTTTTTATTTATTTTTTTATAATTTATTATTGTTATTTTTTATTTTGTTAATTTATTATTAAAAAAAAATTATATTATCAATTAATTAATTAATATTTAATTTTTTTCAATTAGGTAATGGTAATATGGCAATGAGTAATACACTTGGTGCAAATACATTGGATATATTGATGTGTCTTGGTTTACCATGGGGTGTTAAAGCAATTATGACTGGTGAAAATGTTATTATTGAATCTGGTGCAATTGTTTACAGTGTTTTATCAATAATACTTTGTGTTATTGGATTTTTTTGCATAACAGCATATTATAAATTTCAACTTAATAAACAAGTTGGTTATGCATGTTTATTTATGTATTCAATATTTTTAATATTTTCTATACTTTTAGAATCAAATGTTTTTTTTCCTGTTAATTTACCAATTTGTGATAAATAACAGTAAATTAGTTTTTCTTTTTAAAACTATTTCTTCTTTTTATCAATCATTTTTTTTTTTTTAAACATTTTGTATAAATCATTAATTTCATTTTTAATATTTTAATATTAATTTTATTTTATTTGTTTAAATACTTTACTTTTTTTTTTTTTTAAAAAACATTATAGCTGTTTTATCTTTGTTTACTTAAAAATAATAATGACGCATTAAATTTTATGATGTTATTTAATAATTTATACAAAAAAAAAAACCATTAATTATCAATTTTGTTTTGAGTTTTAAAAAAATATGTTTAATGAATAATTATGTTGTTGTCATTGATTTTATTATTTTTTATTGACTGATTGACATGTTTTGATTCATTTTGGTTATTTAAATTTTAAGTAAATATTTATTAAATGATTAATGTCATTGCAGTTTATAATTAGTAATTAAAAATAAATCATTTTTATTTATTATTTTTTTTTTATTATATATATTTAACAATAGGTTAAAAATTAATTAAAGATAATTAATTTAATTGGACTAGAAAATAGTAAATAGTTTTTATTATTATTATTAAATTATTATTATTATTTTTTTGTTGAACAATTTTCATGAAATATTTTTAAAACAATATTTATATAATTTTTTTAAAACTTTTCAATTTTATTTTTAAAGTTAAAATTAGTGCTGAAAAAATATATGTTTAATTCGATGCATTAATTTTGAATTTATTAATTATAATTAAATTTTTTTTTTTCTTTTTAAATAATAAAGAGAAAAGTTTTAATTATTTAGCATTGGTATTTTTTTTTTTAATTTTATAATAGATTAATTTTATTTACAACAGAAAAAATTTTAAAGCCATAAATTTGATAAATGGATCAACGAATTTATTTAATGATAATTATTTTTTTAAATTTTTATTAATTTAATTTTAACAAATTATCAATCAAAATTTATATTAATGAACAATTTCGATATGTTTCTAGATGATCATGATTTGACCCTCAGGTAATTTTATTTGCCTTTTTTATATATATATATATTTATTTATTTTTCTTTAAACAATTCTAAGTGTTTTTATATAATAATTTTTAATTTTTTTTAATTAACAGGAAACATATTCAATTGGAAACTTTAATAAAATACTTTGATCCGATTGCTACACGCTGAAATTTATTAAATTGTTTTAAATTGGAAAATAAATATTATTTAAATTGATATTTTCTTTTTTTATTTTTTTTTTATTTATCAAATCGGTTTATTTACCGAGGGATTTATATGCATGTATAAATCTAAGAAGGCTGCAAAGCTTGGCGAAAGACCAAAGATAATTTTTCTTTTGAAAAAAATTTACTAACAAAATGTTTATCGTCATTTTAATTTTTTAAATTTAATTATTATATTTATTATTAATTAATAATTATTAATATTTTTTATTTTTTTGTTCATCATGGTCTTAAGGCAGTCTATAGAATAATTCTACCTTTTTTTATTTTATTTATTTATTTATTTAATTATTTCATCTCTCTCTTTTATTTATATTTTATTTTATTATTAATATTAGATTTTTTTTTTTTTTTGCGATAAAAAATATATTATTAGTTTGCGATTCAACGTATTATTAATTAATATATATTCATTATTAATTTTTTATTAATTTTTATTATTATATTAAATTGAAAATTCTCCTATTCCCTAATATTTTTTTTACGTGGAAAATATTTTATTATTTTTTATAATTTAAATTATTTTTTTAAATAATATTATTATTATTATTTTTTTTGTTTCTTTTTTTTATTATCATCATAAGCAAACAGGCATCAGATTGTAATTTATTGCCAGTCATTTGCACGATTTATTACCTTATTATTTTACCTCGTTTTCTTTTTGTCATTAATGAATTTTTTATTATTTAAAATAATATTTATTGTTTTTAATAAATTTTTTTAATTTTTTTAAATTATATTATTTATTTTTTTTTGACCTATTATATTTATTGAATTTGTTATTTAACGTTTTACCCTATTATCATCTACTATAGAAATTAATTATTTATTTATTTATTTTTATCACTGATAAATAAATTTAAATTTTCATTATTTATAATTTAAAAACTTTTTCTTTTTCTATTATCATTTGATAAATTTAATTGTATTTAAATTTTTTCATTTTATCGTATATTTATTTGTTTATTTTTTTTATTTTTTTTTACTAATTATCGTTTATTCTACAGCGATCTATAAACGTGAGCAATGAATAAAATTAGAAATATTTATTGGAGGGACATGTGCTTGTTTTATTGTTGGACATTTAAGCACTTTTGAACAAATTATTATTATTATTTCAAGTCCACACCTTTTTAATGAATTTATTTTATATAATTTGCTTTTATATTTTATTTTTTTTCAATTTTTATATCTTTTTTTCTTAATACTCATCAAATGTTTATTTATTTTTTAAATCAAAAAAAAAAAAATAATTAATAATAATCATTCATTAAAATCTTATTTTATTATTAATTTTTATATCATCTAATTCATTGAATTTATCAAAAATAAAAACAATTAAAGATCCAAAATCGTATGAATCAATAATCGATTATTTTATTATTATTTTTTTCATAATTTCTAAAAAATTTAATTTTTCTATAAAACCACAGTAAAGCTTTAATTTTTTATTAAAATAAATAATTAAAATTAAAATTTAATTTAATTATTTTATATAAATATTATTTTTAAAATTTTTTTTAATTAAAAGATTAATATTATTTATATAAATTAATTATTTCGACGTTATTCGTGTTTCTATTTAGAATTTAATTATACTTGTTTTTTTTTTTTTAAATTTCATTTCGATTGAAACATCAACGTATATTGTCATAGAAAATTAAAGAATATAAATTAATATTATATTGTAATTATCATAATTGAGTATAATAAATTTATTTTTTCTTTGATAAAATAAATAAATAAAATAAATGACTAGATAAATTTTTAATATGAACGATATTGGATGGTTATTGACATAATAAAATATGTCTCATTGTATAACACAAAATGGTACTTTATTGGTCAAATCTTTGGTCGATTCCTGTTCATTAATTTGTGCTAAATCAGTTTTTGGACTACCATTACCATCCTCCATCGAGCCCCCATTACTTCCATGGGGGCACATCGATTGTCATCTAAGCGCTAAAGTTGATATCATTGGTGGTCGGGACGGTTTATTTTCTAATATACGTTCAATTTCATTCATCATATTTGTATTTAATTTTGGTATAAGCTAAAAAAAAAAAAAAACAATAAACATTGTTATTAAATAATTTATTTTAAAAATAAATTAAATAAATTAAAAATTTACTTGAAGACTTTGTAGACTTTCATATAATTGTTCAATTGTTGATGCACCAAGAAGAAGACATTGTACACTTTCATTTTTTAATGACCATGCTATTGCTAATTGTCCAAATGAACAACCAAGTCTTTCAGCTAATGCACAAACATCACGAAATTTATCAGAATATTTTCTTGGTTCTTCATCAGGATTTTTATCTTTCCATCCAACTTCTTGTGATACAACTTCACGACGACCCTTTTATTACATAAAAATAAAAATAAAAGTTATTAAAAATTTTATAAAATTAAATTAATATAACAATAAAACAAATTATTAAAAAATATATATATTTTAAATTTTTTTTTAAAATAAATTTTACCTCTTTATAGAGGGATTGTGTTTCATCTTCTGTCCAACTAAATGATGAATATTTATTCTGAAAGCATAGAATAAAAAAAAAAAAAAAAAAAGCTCTGATTGTGCATGGGATTTTTAAAAGAATTTTTTTTTTTTTTTGTGTATTTTAATTATAAATAATAGTGACACACGTTATATAAATTAAAAATAATTATTGTATATAATTTAATTTTACCTTGTAAGAAGAACGAGATAGTAAAGACATTCCACAATCTTCTGATTTTGATGATATCATTCCAATTGTTACTGTTGACCATGCCATTAAACCAACCCCTTTAAAATTAAATAAATAAATAAATAAATAAAAATTATTTTATAAAAAATTAAATTAATTTATCAATATTATTACCAATTTTATTGTATAATTCAGGCATATAAAGTTCTGGTTTATCTCGATAAAATAAATGATACTCAGCTTGTTCAACAATTGGTGTAACACAATTAAATTGACGACAATTAGTATATGCTTCCATTATTTCTACTGGTGTCCATCTAGATGTACCCCAATACATCACCCAACCTTTACTAATAACATAATTCATAGCACGTACAATTTCTAAATGAAACAAAAAAAAAAAAAATAAATTTATAGATTTGTTAAATATATTTTTTATTAAATTATTAATTAATGACATAGTTTACCTTCCATTGGACACATTGGATCGACCTTGTGTATCATAACAATATCAATATATGACAACTGAAGTCTTGCTAATGATGCTTGAACGGATTCAATAATATGTTTTCTAGACAATCCACGTCCTTCTGATCTGATTAAAATTAAAAAAAAAAAATAAATAATTTATCATCAGTATTTAATTATATAAATAAAAATAAAAAAATTTTATATTTTTTATGAATTTAAAAATTGATATATAGATAAATAAAAATCTTATCAATTATTAATTTACAAAATGATTGTAAAATATAAATAAGAAAAAATAATTAAATGACCTTAAAAATTTAATCAATCAATTGTATTTTAACATATATTTAAAACAAATTGATTAATTTTTTTTTTTTTTTATATAATGTTAATTAATTTACTTGGTATTCCAGTATATTTTTGTTGTAACAATATAACTGGAACGTCGCCAACCACGACGTAATAGGATTCGTCCAAGTTCTGTTTCAGCACGGTGACCACTGTGGGCCTCGCTTAAGTCGAACACATTGATACCACTATCATAGGCCAAGGCTACAACAGCTTCAGCTGTTTCCTCATTATTACATCCACCAATACCAAATGTTGTCCATGTGCCTATAAATTAATTATTATCAATGTTATCAGGTATTTAAAATTTTTAAATTATTTTTTATTATTAATTTTATATTAATTTAATTAATGAAAATATTTATTATGATAATTTTATTATTTAGTAAATTTTAAAATATAATTTATATTTTTTTAATTTTATTATTGCATGTAATATTATTTTTTATTTTTTTTTTGTACCAAGTGCACAATATTGATTTATTTTTGTCGCAGAATGTCATGCAATATTCAAGATATTACATTACTTTTATAAAATAAATTTTAAATTAAATCAAAACTACCAATAAAATCTACAAATACATATTCATTTTAATTTAATTTGCTAGTAAATTTTTTATTCATAAAAAAAAATATAAAAAAGTTAATTAATTTTAACAGATGGTTATTTATTTTTATAGAAAAGCAAGAGATTATTTTATATTTTTTTTCAAAATAAAAAATTGTTTAATTAGCAATCAATTTTATTGTTTTTAATAAAATCAACTGGATAATTGATCTTTTGATTTAAAAAACAAGACAAATAAATAAAGTGATGTTTATTTATTTATTTTTTTTTTATCTTGTTGCAATCGCTATTCAATTATGGCATTATCACGAAAATAAAAAAAAAAAAAAAAGCTTTAGTGAGTCAAACAATGTAGTAATAATCGTATCAAATAAATGATTAACAAATAAATGAATTTTCCAACAAAGAAAATTAAAAAAAAACTTGATAAAATTAAGAATATAAATTAAAAAATAAATAACTAATTTAATGACAATAATTATTCAAATAAAACTTAATTATCTATGCATAGTTTCACATAAACAAATTATATAACAATTAAATTTTAGCCTAATTAATATATAGGCCAATAATTTAAACTTCAATAATTATTCCCAGCTCAATATCAAATTATTTTTTCTTCTTTGTTTTATATAAATAATATATATATACTAAAAAAAAAATTAAAAGAAATACAACAAAGACTGACATTTACAGTCGATTAATTTTTAAATTAAAAATTTAGCTTTTATTTTTTTTTATTCAGTTAATAAAATTTAAATTTAATTGAACTTTTAAAGCTTCAATTTCAATATTTATAAATTGTATTTGTGAATTGATGAGAATTTAAAAAAATATATTTTAAATAAAAAAATTAATAAAAATATATATTGAACATCTGTTGAAATAAAAATAATTGAATAAATATAATAAACAACAATAATATAATAAAAAATACAAATAAAAATTGAAACAAAAAAAGTATAAAAAAATAAAATGAACAGTAAAAAAAAAAAATATATATACAACTTTTATTTATTAACAATGAAAATGTGTATTCGCATATAAAGAATAATCACAACAAAAGTTTCAACAAATGTTAAATAAAATAGTGGAAAAAAAAAGAAAACAAAAAAGAAAAAATTTTACACAACCGGGAGAATGTAGTCAGATGATAATAAGTTCCTTCCATTGAGTTTACTAACACTTTATTAAATTTAACAATGAAAATTCTCTCGTCATTGTCCTATTTTAGTGACAATAATACAACACGTGTGATATATATGTACAAAATAACTGTCACAATATGTGACACATTCACATATCAGCTTTATGATATTATCAAATTTGTTTAAAGTTATATTTAACTTTGTTTTATAATTTTAAAATTTATATACTTAAAAGTTGAAATATTATTTATTTATAAAAAAAGTAATAAGAGAAATCAAAAACAAATGGAAATTATATTTTATTTAATAAAATAATTTAAAAAATTTTATCAAAGATAATATAATTAATTTATTTACATTTTTATTATGCAAAAAAATAAATCTTTCTTTAATGATAATAAGAGGAAAAAAAAATATAATAAAATCGTGAGGTTAACATGGCTTGAATTATCATGAACATTGTCGACATTCTCATCGTGATCTGATCCAATTCAATCGATATAACATGAATTCAAGATATACCAATGAATATTTTATCAACTTGACAATTGTCATGATTTCTGAATATTTATATAAAAAATAAATACAAAAAAATTTAATTCTATGATAAATTTTGTATAAATATTTAAAGTTTATTTAAAATTTTTATTTGTATAATTTAAATTATTATTATTAATTTTATTAAATTTTAAATGTATATTTTTTCAATTTTTTTATTAATTTTTTAAATATATTTTTCTTACCTAGTCCAACATTGGATACTCTAAGACCACTTTTTCCTAAATTACGATATCTAATACCAGGTGATGGTTGTGAACGTTGTCCTTGTGCTGATAAACATGCTGATAATAATTGTTCTTTGGTACTTTGTTGTGTTGTACTAGCAGATACACCACCATTAAATTCTTCCATGCAATCTAAACTTGCTATTGGAGCACGAACCCTGTACAATCAATCAATGTCAATATTAATTCTATAAATAAAAAAAAATATATATATTATTATTTTAAAAATTAATAACATATATAATTCATTAATTTATTTTATTTAAATATCATTTTCTTTATGTTTTTTAATAATTATTATTATTTTTTAATTGTAGGTCAAATACTTTGATAAAAAAAGTTACTAAAATACCTGAGGCATGCGCTTAAATGACCCAAAAGGTAAATTTTACATAAAAAAAAAAAATTTTTTTAAATAAAAAACGAGGTAAAGAGTAAAGCTTTTTATGTTGTCTGAGCTTTTAAAATAATATTTTTTTTTTTTGACAATAAAATGTCAACATAATAAAACAATCAAAAATAAATAAATATTTATAAAAAAATGAATTTAATAATTTTATAATAATAATTTCAATGTCAATAAAGGTGATAGATAAATATATATTTTTTTTTATTTATTTAACATTGAGATATTTTTTTGTAATTATTTATTTGATGGCCAAGTTTATTGATATAATATTTGATATTGATCATTTTTAATAATTTAAAAATAAGAATAAAAAAAAAAAAATGTAAAAAGACAATTGAAACAGATTGAAAATTGTCCAAGTGTTTTGATATATAAAATAAATATAATAAAATAGATAAAATTTTCAGAGGGCGTACTTGAATTTCCGGTTGGAAAATTGAGTCTAGCCTTGACCTATA
The DNA here is from genome assembly GCA_011426435.1 of Lysiphlebus fabarum. Classification (NCBI taxonomy): domain Eukaryota; kingdom Metazoa; phylum Arthropoda; class Insecta; order Hymenoptera; family Braconidae; genus Lysiphlebus; species Lysiphlebus fabarum. The sequence continues at coordinate 8,920 of WSYQ01000029.1, read as the reverse complement.
TTTATTTATGATAAACTTTAATGAAAACTTTTATATTTTGTAAGTTTGCCAGCTTTTTTTTTTTGTATTTTATTTTTTATTTATAAATTAATATTTACCGATAAATTGTAGGCAGTGTATAAGAGTCGTCGTCCTCCATACTGCTATTTGTATTTATGTTATTATTATTTGTATCATTTCCTGCATTTGAGGTGTTTGCAAGATTACAAAGCATTATTTGAGACATAATTATAATTTTATATTTAATTTTGTATATTAAAAAAAAAAAATGTTTCTTTTTTTATAATTTTATAATTAATATAACTGTATATTTTATTTATTATTTTTTCCACAATTATTTTTATACAAATTTATGTGATGTTAAATTATTTATTTCACTTTATTTTTAATTCAAAATATTCACTGTTATTTACCTAAAAAAATTCACAATTATATATAATTATTTTAACATAAAATTTTGTTTAATAATTTATTTATTTTATATTATGACATACTCATTGATTATTGTTGATTATTTTTCATAAAATTATTTTACGTTATTTCATAAATAATTAGGCACTAGTTTATTGATAAATTATTAGGCACCTATTAATTATTTTATTATTCACAACACTATCAATAAACATTTTTAAAACTTGTCACAATAAAAAAATAATAATTTAAATTAAAATAAATAATAATTATGGTCGATATTAGTCTAGATATATAACTGGATATATAAAATAAAAAATAAAATAAAATAAAATAAAATAAAATACAGTTAATGAACAATCAACTTAAACTTCTTCATAACAATTCTTAAAACAAAAAAAATAAAACAAAAATTAAAACAAAAATTAAAACAAAATTTTTAATTATAAAACAAAATTATAATTTTCCCGGTCAATTTGAAAAACTTCAAGGGACACCTCCCCCAAGTGTCACCCACCATGCGTAGTAATATGCATTTTAAAAGTCAAGTTTTTTCAAATAAATTTCAATACAATTAAAAACAATTAAAAAAAAATTTAACAATTTAAAAAAAAAAAATAATAATTTAAATTTTAAAAAATATATTTATTTATTTCCATTAACAAAATAAATGTAAAAAATTAATAAAAAAAAATTTATTAATAATATTATTAATCACTCACAATAATAATTAAATAAAGTTTTTATTTTTTAAACACAAATTTAATTTATTTAAAAAACAAAAATAATAATTAAATTATTAATATTAATATTTTTATTTTTTTTTTCAAAAATTGGCAAGTGTTGTACTTCCTGCCTGCAGTAGGCAACACTGCAAGTGAGTCAGGTACAAAACTGTACAAAACCAAGGGGTTGGTTAATTTTTTTTTTTTATATTTTCTTTACAGTGGTGGTAGTTGTCACGAATTGTTAAAAAAAAATCAAGAAGGGATATTATTATAGAGCTTTTACTCAATGTACAAGTACAAGTGAGATAGAATAATATTAATGTTATGATATTATTAAAGTTTAAGAGAGATAAAATATATAAATAAATAAAAAATAATATTAAAAAAGGTGGTGGTATTTTGCAAGGGCGCATGACAATGTCGCATCCAATGCGCATGGATCGACTTACCAATTTAATATATATATATACATTGAATTTGTTTGACTATGTATATTTTAACACATTCATAAAAATGCATTTATATTTTAGTAAATTTTTTTTATGTACAAATATATAATGAGCTTTTTTTTTTTATATTTTTTATGATAAAAATAAAAAGGGTTTCAATATATATTTTTCTAAATGTGTTTGATACATGCAACGATTAAATTTTTTATTTATTTATTTTTTTTATATTGTTAAGGTAAAATAAGGGTTGTAATAAAAACAGATAGAAATGATAAAATTCATGTATAAAGGTATATGTAGTGTATATAAATCCACAATACAAGTAGATATCCAGAGCTCACCAGCAACGCCGCATTGCAGATCCAAAACGCTGACGTTATATATCAAAATCGAGCTTTATATATATAAAAAACTTGCACATTTTATTATTATATTTTTTTGAAATATAATTTAATAATATTTTTAGTTTTTTTATGTATGAAAATTTTAATTATATGTATAATAAATTTTGTTATTAAAGTTGAATAAATAATATAAATAATTAATTGATTAATTAAATTGTTAATTAAATATTTAATTTTAATTTGAAATTATTTATTTAATTTTAATAAATAAAATTAATTTATTTGATTTGTTTGATTAATTTTTTTTTTTAGGGTAGTTTTATTATTATTATTGATATTTATTTTAAGATAAGGTGGTGAAAATGTATTTTAATTATTAGGTCAAGTTGATAGTACTGAAGATTACATGACCGTATTAAGTCAAGTGCATGAAAATGATGAATGAATTAATAAAAAGGTGAGAACTTATATTTTTGATCTTTGTGAATTTTAGAAAGTTGAAGAAACTATTTTTATTTAAAAAAAAGAAAAATAGAAATTAATATTGTTAGTTGGTAATTGTGATGCTAAAATGAATTGATATTAATTTATTTTTAAAATAAAAATTCAAACTTTATAGTAATTAATGTCGAAATAATTCAAATACATTTTGATAAATATTTTTTTATCTTTTTTCTTCAAAGCAATACGTATGAGGCTACTTACCATAAAATTATTATTTTTTTTTGAATACCTCTTTCTCTGTTCTATAAACCTCGTATAATTCGAATTTTTTTAGAGAATTTTGTTTTTGAATTTTTAATACTTTAATTAATATTTTTGTTTGTTAAATAGTTAATAAATTAATTTTTAAAATTAGAAAAGTTAAATTATATAAAAATAAGTATTAAAAAGTTTTCCTTTGAATAAAAAAATTAAAAAAATACTTAAAAGTTTCAAAGTGTTTTTTTTTTTGTTTTTTTTCAAGTTACATTTCAATTTACTTTTATTTTCTTGTATTTTAGTAATGATAAAACATGAAGCTTTTGAGGATTATCCTGACACCTCACTTTGATTTTTAACGAGTACATCATCCAGTAAAAAATAAGTAAAATATATATCTATATGTTTTACCTTGTAGGTTCATCTTCAGCAACGATCGATTCGAATTGGAGCATAAAGAAAAGTCGTACAGTTAAACTAGTAACATGACACTTTTCTTCAATCAAGTTTATACATCCACTTAATCATCACCACTAAATACACTTAATCCTTTTATAATAATTTATTACTGCATTTTATATCAATCTTAAGTCATAAATTTAACTATCTACTTATTTTTTTCTTTCTTTCTTATTTTCATTCATAAATTTTTTTTTCTTTTTATCTTTCAATTACATTATACATTTTTTTAAAATTATTTTATTTTTTATATCAATTATTCTAAATAATTTTGTATATCATAATTAGATATGAAATTTAATCATATAAATGATTTATCATTTCGAAAAAATTAAAAATAAAGTATAAAGAAAATTAATTATTTTCTACGAAAAAAAAAAAACAAAAAAAACTTAAGATAAATATTAGATTAGATAAATATTTTTTCTATCAAATTCATATAAACTACAGGAATTTTAATTTTAATAATTTTTAATATAGAATTACAGATTATAAATGATTTATTTATTTTATTATTTATTTTTAAATTGAATAATAATAATAATTATAATAAAAAATTGGTGGAATTTAGATGGTAATGGATTATGTTTTGTTGTAATTAAATAATTTACGTTCGTTTGCAAGTTGGTAAATTAACATTAAAAAATACATTTAGTTCAATTAATGATGCAAGAATAAGAAATACAGCATACATACATAAACATGCACGTCCAACTCTTTGATCAAGTTGAAATTTATTTGATGCAAATGCACCATAAAGTAACATCAATGTTGATAATAATGATATTGCACTGTATTCAAGACCAGCTGAATTTATACTTATATAATGACGTCCAGGTTGAGTTGGCGAAAATGATGATTTAATAAGCCATGGTAAACCAAGACATAAAAGTATGTCAAATGTATTTGAACCAATTGAATTACTTATTCCCATTGAACCATGACCTTTCATAATAAATAATTGTATTTTAATTATATTATATGTATTATTTTTATTTATTTTATTTATTTTATATATTTTTTACCTTGTTTAGCAACAATAACACTTGATACTGCTTCTGGAACACTGGTACCAGCAGCTAAAAATGTTATTCCCATAACTGAATCTGGTATCTTCAATGTATCACCTGCAAAATACAATTTAAACTTGATAATTTTTCAACAATGATAAAATGATAAGATTAAATATAAACAAATGTATAATCTTTGTAAATAAAATTAATATAAATTTACCAATAATTGTTATCATCCAAGCAACAACATAACTTAATGATCCAATCCAAACAATACACATTAAAAATGTTATTGGAAACCATTTTTTATATCTTGGTTTTTCACAATCAGGTATTGTACACATAAATATCAAATGAATTGGCCATGTTAATATCCATGCTGTTTTTCTAATCCATCCACCACGTGCTGGCCAAACTGTCAGTTTATATTTATACTCTTTAAATAAAAAAAATAGAAAAATTAATATAATTATTAATAATTTTATTAATTTCATATATTTTAAATTTACCAGAATGATTATCTTCTTGATTTTTTGTACCACCATTTTGTAATGAAATATCAACTGTTGAAATTTGTTCAACACGATCACCAGATGACTGTAATTTATCTGATCTTGATAAATGAATTTCAACTGCATCTCCTGATTGATATAAATTATTATTAAAAAATAACGTGTAAATAAACTTGATTATTATATAATTTCAGTAATCTGATTTTTAGAAGGAATGCCTATTTTTCTGTTTTATTATCCTGTTGTATAATTTAAAATATTTACGAAAAATTTTTTGATAAACAAGTCTTATAACCCTGATATAACTCAATATTTTTTAAAAAAATATTTCGATACATTTCTGTAATTTAAAAAAAAAATCGAATACCTCTTCGGTCATTATATTTGCCTAATATAGATTTAAAATTTTTGAAAAAAAAAAAATCTCGAATACCTCTTTGATCATTATATTCGCCGGATAAAAATTCAAAATTTTTTTGAAAAAAAAAAAAATAATTTAAATACCTCTTCGGTCATTATATTCTCCTCGTACAAATACAAATTTAAAAAAAAAAAAAACTCTTGTCAAGTTCTATAACCCTGTTAAAACCCCATATTTTTCCGATTTTTTTTAAATGCACCAGGTCAAAAAAAAAAAAAAGTCCTGATCCTAGAAAAAAACGGGAAACGGCATCGAATACCTCTTGTCAAGTTCTATAACCCTGTTAAAACCTCATATTTTTCCGATTTTTTTTAAATGCACCAGGTCAATTTTTTAAAAAGTCCTGATCCTAGAAAAAAACGGGAAACGGCATCGGATACCTCTTGTCAAGTTCTATAACCCTGTTAAAACCTCATATTTTTCCGATTTTTTTTAAATGCACCAGGTCAAAAAAAAAAAAGTCCTGATCCTAGAAAAAAACGGGAAACGGCATCGAATACCTCTTGTCAAGTTCTATAACCCTGTTAAAACCCATATTTTTCCGATTTTTTTTAAATGCACCAGGTCAAAAAAAAAAAAGTCCTGATCCTAGAAAAAAACGGGAAACGGCATCGGATACCTCTTGTCAAGTTCTATAACCCTGTTAAAACCCCATATTTTTCCGATTTTTTTTAAATGCACCAGGTCAAAAAAAAAAAAGTCCTGATCCTAGAAAAAAACGGGAAACGGCATCGAATACCTCTTGTCAAGTTCTATAACCCTGTTAAAACCCCATATTTTTCCGATTTTTTTTAAATGCACCAGGTCAAATAAAAAAAAAAGTCCTGATCCTAGAAAAAAACGGGAAACGGCATCGGATACCTCTTGTCGAGTTCTATAACCCTGTTAAAACCTCATATTTTTCCGATTTTTTTTTAAAACCGCACAAATTTTTTTTTAAAAAGTCCTGATCCTGGAAAAAAACGGGAAGCTGCATCGAATACCTCTTGTCGAGTTCTATAACCCTGATCAAACCCCATATTTTTCCGATTTTTTTTAAAGACCGCACAAATTTTTTTTCAAAAAGTCCTGATCCTGGAAAAAAACGGGAAGCTGCATCGAATACCTCTTGTCGAGTTCTATAACCCTGTTAAAACCCCATATTTTTCCGATTTTTTTTAAATGCACCAGGTCAAATAAAAAAAAAAGTCCTGATCCTAGAAAAAAACGGGAAACGGCATCGGATACCTCTTGTCGAGTTCTATAACCCTGTTAAAACCTCATATTTTTCCGATTTTTTTTAAAACCGCACAAATTTTTTTTTAAAAAGTCCTGATCCTGGAAAAAAACGGGAAGCTGCATCGAATACCTCTTGTCGAGTTCTATAACCCTGTTAAAACCCCATATTTTTCCGATTTTTTTTAAATGCACCAGGTCAAATAAAAAAAAAAGTCCTGATCCTAGAAAAAAACGGGAAACGGCATCGAATACCTCTTGTCAAGTTCTATAACCCTGTTAAAACCCCATATTTTTCCGATTTTTTTTAAATGCACCAGGTCACTTTTCCTAAAAAGTCCTGATCCTAGAAAAAAACGGGAAACGGCATCGGATACCTCTTGTCAAGTTCTATAACCCTGTTAAAACCCCATATTTTTCCGATTTTTTTTAAATGCACCAGGTCAAATAAAAAAAAGTCCTGATCCTGGAAAAAAACGGGAAACGGCATCGGATACCTCTTGTCAAGTTCTATAACCCTGTTAAAACCCCATATTTTTCCGATTTTTTTTAAATGCACCAGGTCAAAAAAAAAAAAAGTCCTGATCCTAGAAAAAAACGGGAAACGGCATCGAATACCTCTTGTCGAGTTCTATAACCCTGTTAAAACCCCATATTTTTCCGATTTTTTTTAAATGCAGCAGGTCAAAAAAAAAAAAAATGATCCTGAAAACGGGAAACGGCATCGAATACCTCTTGTCAAGTTCTATAACCCTGTTAAAACCCCATATTTTTTCGATTTTTTTTAAAGGCACCAGGTCACTTTTCCTAAAAAGTCCTGATCCTAGAAAAAAACGGGAAACGGCATCGGATACCTCTTGTCGAGTCTATAACCCTGTTAAAACCCCATATTTTTCCGATTTTTTTTAAATGCACCAGGTCAAAAAAAAAAAAAAGTCCTGATCCTGGAAAAAAACGGGAAACGGCATCGGATACCTCTTGTCAAGTTCTATAACCCTGTTAAAACCCCATATTTTTCCGATTTTTTTTAAATGCACCAGGTCAATTTTTTAAAGTCCTGATCCTAGAAAAAAACGGGAAACGGCATCGGATACCTCTTGTCGAGTTCTATAACCCTGTTAAAACCCCATATTTTTCCGATTTTTTTTAAATGCACCAGGTCAAATAAAAAAAAAAGTCCTGATCCTAGAAAAAAACGGGAAACGGCATCGGATACCTCTTGTCGAGTTCTATAACCCTGTTAAAACCCCATATTTTTCCGATTTTTTTTAAATGCACCAGGTCAAATAAAAAAAAAAGTCCTGATCCTAGAAAAAAACGGGAAACGGCATCGAATACCTCTTGTCAAGTTCTATAACCCTGTTAAAACCTCATATTTTTCCGATTTTTTTTAAATGCACCAGGTCAATTTTCTAAAAAGTCCTGATCCTAGAAAAAAACGGGAAACGGCATCGGATACCTCTTGTCAAGTTCTATAACCCTGTTAAAACCTCATATTTTTCCGATTTTTTTTAAATGCACCAGGTCAATTAAAAAAGTCCTGATCCTAGAAAAAAACGGGAAACGGCATCGGATACCTCTTGTCAAGTTCTATAACCCTGTTAAAACCTCATATTTTTCCGATTTTTTTTAAATGCACCAGGTCAATAAAAAAAAGTCCTGATCCTAGAAAAAAACGGGAAACGGCATCGAATACCTCTTGTCAAGTTCTATAACCCTGTTAAAACCCCATATTTTTCCGATTTTTTTTAAAAGCAGCAGGTCATTAAAAAAAAAAAAGTCCTGATCCTGGAAAAAAACGGGAAGCGGCATTGAATACCTCTTGTCAAGTTCTATAACCCTGTTAAAACCCCATATTTTTCCGATTTTTTTTAAAAGCAGCAGGTCATTAAAAAAATAAAAAGTCCTGATCCTGGAAAAAAACGGGAAGCGGCATCGAATACCTCTTGTCAAGTTCTATAACCCTGTTAAAACCCCATATTTTTCCGATTTTTTTTAAATGCACCAGGTCATTTATAAAAAGTCCTGATCCTAGAAAAAAACGGGAAACTGCATCGAATACCTCTTGTCAAGTTCTATAACCCTGTTAAAACCCCATATTTTTCCGATTTTTTTTAAATGCACCAGGTCATTTAAAAAGTCCTGATCCTAGAAAAAAACGGGAAACGGCATCGAATACCTCTTGTCGAGTTCTATAACCCTGTTAAAACCCCATATTTTTCCGATTTTTTTTAAATGCACCAGGTCAAATAAAAAAAAAAGTCCTGATCCTAGAAAAAAACGGGAAACGGCATCGGATACCTCTTGTCAAGTTCTATAACCCTGTTAAAACCCCATATTTTTCCGATTTTTTTTAAATGCACCAGGTCAAATAAAATAAAAAGTCCTGATCCTAGAAAAAAACGGGAAACGGCATCGAATACCTCTTGTCAAGTTCTATAACCCTGTTAAAACCCCATATTTTTCCGATTTTTTTTAAATGCACCAGGTAATTTTTTTCAAAAAGTCCTGATCCTAAAAAAACGGGAAACGGCATCGAATACCTCTTGTCGAGTTCTATAACCCTGTTAAAACCCCATATTTTTCCGATTTTTTTTAAAAGCAGCAGGTCATTCAAAAATAAAAAGTCCTGATCCTGGAAAAAAACGGGAAGCGGCATCGAATAC